>JAGFNQ010003683.1:141672-205070 GCA_024364735.1 Boesenbergia rotunda | reverse complement strand
CTACAGAGCACAATCCTAACTGCTGAATAGACAAGAAACCAGTACTCATAAGCTAGTCAACATAGAATAGTCAACACAGTCATACAGTCAAACATAGTCAACCCTACTGAGTAGGGGCAGTCAAATAGGTACTGGTACAATACTAAGCAAATCTAGGACGAGGGACCGGGATGATCAGAGGAGCCTGGCTGCCAGGATCGAAATAGGTCATCATCTCGTGATACTCTGCATCTCTGGCCTCCCTGTCAGCTCTGTACTGTGCCTCTCTGGCCTCCCTCTCGCTCTAAGGGCGCTCATGTAATTGTTGTAGTAGCCCAGATTTGCCTCCATGTTTTCGGCATGATTGGCCTCCACTTCTTCTCGGAGGCTCTGAACATGTCTCTAGCTGTGCCACTCGATCGTAGAGTGTCGGTGGAGCGGGCTCGTCTATGTGCGCTCGGGCTGCTGCTGCTAGATCTCCGACGTCAACGTCGACCTCCTCGTCTGAGTCGATCGGAGCCCGGCCTGCTGTCGTCTCCAACTCAGAACCCCGGTGGCCGATACCTCTAGACCCGCTAACGAGAAGTTCCTAAATCCTATTTCATCAAAGTCAGTCATAACGGTTATTTCACCCACGGTAATGTCACGACCGTGGTGATGAAGGAGGGAAGTGATGATGTGGCAGAATGGTGTGCGCACTCGTCCCTGGGTCGTGACACTGGACGCATGCAGAATAGTATGAAACATATGGAGTCCAATGTCTACGTCAAGGTGATGGACTAGGGCATACAGATGGAAAGCATGAAAGGGTCGCATGGTCCCGAGATCTCTAGTGGAGAGTGGTAAGATACAGCGGACCAGGACTCTATACAAGGCATAGTCCTGTGCCTGAAGTTCAACGGCTTGGAAACGTCTATTTGCAGGGAGTGCTTCCCTATAGAAATAGGAGTGGATGGTGTCTAAGGTAATGTGAGAGTAGGGAGGATCAAATGGAGGATTCCTAGGTGGATAACAGCAAAATGTGGACTGAGAGGGTCATAGTCCAAGGAATCGGTTCAACAAAGTAAGGTGATAGACAGAGGTATCCCTTGGACAGTAAAGTGAAACATGAGATTATCTTGTCGAATTATGTTATTGTAGAATTCTGCACATAAGGATTCATTAATGGTATGAGTGCAGAAGACAAGATTATCTAATTGATAGAAGTTGATAATATTCATGGCTACAGGGCATGATTGGGTAAAGAAGTGCCTATTAAGATAACTTGTTTTAATAGGCTTGTAAATGGTTTGAGCAAACTTATTGCATAATTCTAGGGTAGGGAATCTAGGGTCAGGACTTGGTTCGACACCAGGGTTGGCCGGGTTTGGTCGGCGTCTTCTAAGTTAAGGAAATTAAAAGAAGCATGAAGATATTGCATTAAAAATAAATTTAAATGCAATAAAAATAAATAAAAATTATACCGGGCAGCTCGGGGAGGCATGGTTGAGGATGAGGACTTGCAAGATCTCCTTGGAGGGAAAGATGTGAAGAAGGAAGTTGATTTTGGTGTGGGAAGAGAGGGGGAATTCGGGTGCCTTATATAGGCAGATCAACGGGGGCGTCCGGGAGGTTTCGAGCGCCCCGGTCAGTGGTTACTGCCAAAGGCAGTGTTTTTGGCTGGTTGGGGGCGTCGGGGACAGCTCGGGCGCCCTCATCAGGCTGCTTTTACAGCCTTTGCTGCATTGAGTGCGATGGGGGCGCCCGTATGGTTCCGGGAGCCTGGTCAAGGGCAGAGGTAGCTTTTTGCCTAGGGAGAAAGAAAAAAGTCAGGTGGGGGCGCCCGAGGAGTCACGGGCGCCCGGGACTGTAGCGAAGAGACAAGTTTTGTGTTTGACCATGGTTTAATCGGTTTGACCATGGTTTGACTATGGTTTGACTGCTTTGACCATGGTTTGACTATGTTGACCATGTTTTGACTATGTTGACCATGGTTTGACCAATTTGACTACAATATAGGTATTAAGTAATTATAATTGAGTTTATTCTTAATGTCTCACCCAATCTAGGGTTTTCAATCACGTTAGCCTTATAGGTTTCATGAGACAAGGTTTAATAAAAGAATTTTTGAAAAACATGATTTATTTTGAAAATCTTAATTAATTTTTGAAAACATTTCAATTTAATTTTTTGAAAGGAGATGTTTGAATCTATACTTAACTGAAAATTATGTTAGATTTGAATTTTACAAAAAGAAATTTGAATTTGAAATTCAAAAATTGGCTTCCAGGTCTTGGCGAAGCACTAGGCCTTCATTGGCCGTAGCCTTATTGGATCATCAACCCTTTCCTTGACAAAGCCGTTTAATGAAATTTCATTTTCAAAATTAATATTTGAAAAAGTTCTGGTCTAACTAGTTTGGATTTTGGATCGGTAGCTTCGGCTAGTTTTACCAGTCTAAAGAGACCAAGTGAACTTGATCTTATTAGAATTGGTTTCCCTAACGTACTATCATCTCACCTCCACCCAATACTATGTTTTCAAGTTTCAGTTAAGTTTGTTCAGTCCTTATACTAACCTAAGTCTAAGCATGGTAAATTGCAGAAATTTAAATAAACAATTAATCAGGCAAATTGCAATCAAGAATTAAATTTTATCTAATAATAAATATAGTTTTTAACTTGACTCCCCCTGGACTATAGCCACGATAATAATTATGCAAGATGTGAATCTTGTCCTTGGGGATCCAATACTGATTTGGTCCAGTCTGTTTGTTTAGGCATAGTTTGGGTACCCATGCCTGAACTTTACTTCTGGACTGATTCAGTGCAGCAAAGTAAGATCTTTGTCGGGATTTGGTTCTATAGCCAATTCCGAATCGATTTAGAACGGACTTCTGTTTTCCAAGAATTATGTCAAGACCCTTGGAACCAGAAGTGAATCGTTCTAAGGCTGCTCTAAGATCCTTAACCTGAGTTTTCAGGGAGGAGTTCTCTTTCTCAAGTTTTTCAACTTGAGTAGGAGTTCCTTCTTGAACTTTCTCGGCTAAGGATTTAGACTCAGCTCCCTATTTCAGGAGTTTTACTTTCTGTCGGAGGGATTCGACTCGGAGTTTGGCTTTCGCCAAATCTCGAGAAAGATAGGAAATAAGTTCGTTCAATTGACTTTTATTGAAACCGCTTACCTTGATTTTGCCATCTTCTGAAAAGGTTAGTCTGCCGTCGTCCTTGTCTGACTCTGACTCGGTCTCGACTTCTTCTGAAGCGGTCAGCGCTAGTAGGTTTGACTGGGGTTCTTCTTCTTCTTCTTCTGATGAAGATTCGTCCCAGGTTACTTGGAGTGCTTTCTTTCTTCTTGTCTTTTTGTTCTCCTTTAGATTTGGGCATTCCGTCTTGTAGTGACCCTTCTTCTTGCACTCGTAGCAGGTTACGTTGGGCTTAATTTTGTCATTCGCGGGTTCAGCTGGTTCGTCGTTTCTTCGGCTTGTCCTCCGTTTGTTGGCTTGGTTCTTCAATTTTTTATAGTAGCTTCGGGCCAGTCGAACCAGCTCAGATTGATCTCCTTCTTCGTCTTCTGCGTCTGAGTCTGAGTTAGACTCGGGTTCAGGTTGAGACTTCTTCTTTATCGATCTTCCAATTTTTCCTACAATAAAGGCAATACCTTTCTCGGCCATATTGCAGTTAGTCTGTTCATGAAGTTCTAACTCAGAAAACAATTCATCTAATTTAATTTTAGAGAGATCCCTTGAAGCCTTGTATGCATCTACCATAGACGCCCACAAGGTATTTCTAGGGAAAGCATTGAGAGCATACCTTATTAGGTCACGGTTTTCGACCTTGTGACCTATAGTGTGAAGACCGTTCATCAATTCTTGGATTCGTGCGTGGAGTTGGGCTGCTGTCTCATTGTCGGCCATCTTGATGGTATACAATTTGTTCAGGAGCAGATCCCTCTTGCTGATCCTGGTGTCTGATGTTCCTTCGTGCAACTCGATCAATTTTGCCCACAGCTCCTTGGCACTATTGAAGGGGCCCACCCGATTCAGCTCCTCTTTTGTTAAACCGCATTGTAGGGTCTGAGTTGCCTTTGCATCGGCTTCTATTTTGCGCTTCAGAGCGGTGTCCCATTCTGAGTAGCTTTGAGGTGCTCCTTCAGCGTTCTTGGGAATCTCCAATCCGGACTGGATGATGATCCACATGTCCACCTGAGTTTTCAGGTGGACCTCCATTCGACTTTTCCAGTATGAAAAGTCTTCTCCACTGAAAAGTGGAGGTCCGGCGGTGCTAAATCCTGTTGGATCGAGAAATGCGAGAGAGGGGGGGTGAATGTCGTAAATCGTTCGGATTTAAAAAGAGTAAGTGCGCAGCGGAAATAAGACACAAAAACAATGCTAACAAGGTCGTTTTACTTGGTTCGAAGCCTGTGTCGACTCCTACTCCAAGGCCCACGGTCGTTGACCGTTTTCTGCGGGCAATTCTATATGTTCGAGAAAGTTTACAATACAAAGTATTACAGAATCAGAGTAGTAAACTTAATCAAGCTCTTCGTTACCGACGTCCGGTGTAGATCGAAGTGTTGGAGCAGCAGGACGTCGTCAGCTCGAGTTGGATGAGTTCGGGAGCGAGTCGTGGAAGCAGAAGAGCGTGTAAGCGTCGCAGTTATTGATGCTCTGAAGAAGGAGGTCGAGGGCCCTTTATATAGGGCCTAGGGGCTCCCTGGTCGACGGGGGCGCCCCCCACGTGGCAGCAGATCCGGCTGTAGCTCGGTCGCCGTCTGATCCCATTATCCTCGGGATCCGGTTTGACCGGGGTGCCCGGAGGACTCGGGGCGCCCGGATTGACCGGTCAAAGCTTCATCTCTTCGGCTTCGCAGGGATGCGCTTCGGCAGCTGGCAGTGGGGGCGCCTGAGACACGCGGGGCGCCCGCGACAAGCGGGGCGAAACGCGTCGAGGTTGTTACAGACTTGGGTTGACCTTGGGGGTGCCCTGGTCGTCCGGGGCGCCCTGCTCAGCTTCTGCCTCACTCCTTTGAGGCTCTCTGAGCTGCAGATACTCAGTCCTTCGATCCTGCATCCAGGGTTAGTCTAAATAACAATTATATTATTATTTTATACAGCCTTAGCTATCTTGGTTCTGACTTTGGTCTCCAAAATGGAGCCCTAGGTCGAACCGACGCCTAATGTTCCCTCAAGGGGAACGCGTCCTCACCTACTCCTCTCGGGAGAGTTTACCTGGTGCCAACCGGATCCTCCAGTTGGACTTTTGCCCGGCAGTCCTTCGCCAGGTCTTGAGTTACCAAGCTGCCCTTCGCTTGGTGCCTAGCTGCCCTTCGCTAGGTCTTTTCTTCTGGCAGTCCTTCGCCAGCCTAGCAGTCCTTCGCTAGGGCTTTAGTATTCTGGCGGTCCTTTGCCAGTGCCTAGCAGTCCTTTGCTAGGGCTTCTCCTGTCTGACAGTCCTTCGCCAGTGCCTAGCATTCCTTCGCTAGGGCTTTTCTTCTGGCAGTCCTTCGTCAGGACCTAGCAATCCTTCGCTAGGGCTTTTCCATTCTGGCAGTCCTTCGCCAGGGCCTAGCTGTCCTTCGCTAGGACTTTTCTTCTGGCAGCCCTTCGCCAGGGCCTAGCAGTCCTTCGCTAGGGCTTTTCTTGTACACTCAAGTAGCATTGTTAGATAACAAACAACCCTTAACTTTGAATCCTTTGCCAATATCAAAACAAGGTTCGATCTGGTGCTTCCTGCACCAACAATCTCCCCCTTTTTGATTATGGCAACACAATTCAAAGTTAAGGAAACACTTATAACAGTTTAAGCACAAAAGGTTAAGCAATGAAGTATAACTATTTATGAATAGAATAAATGTAGAGTTGAAAAAAATATTTATTTTTCATACTCCCCCTAAAAACCCTGAATACTTGTATTTACAACTCTTAACTTTGACCTTTCCTCCCCCTTTGACATATATCAAAAACAGGCATGGGTGAACAAGGTATCTAACAGGGATTTATGAGTTTTTCTAAGTGCTTCATGTTTTTGACAAAGTATTTCAAAAACAGAGTAAAAATATTTTCAAAACTTTTTACACTTAGATAATTTTCATGTATAAAGCAAGTACTTTTGAGAAGTTTGAAAAATTAAGTGTCAGGTACTTGGTTTAAAAATAGTTAAGTACTAAACTCATTTAAATACTTGAAATAAATTTTTGAAAGGAATTGTTAAGTACTTAGAAATAATTTTTGAGAAAGACTTAGAAATAATTTTTGAAAGAAATAGTTAAGTAATTGGAAAAAAATGTTAAGTACTTAAGTTGTATTTTTAAAAAAAAATTAAGTAAAAAATCAAGTACTTAAATTGATTTTGAAAAAATTAAGTACTTCGGATGTTTTTGAAATTCAAATTTTTCAAATTTGATTCCCTCTTTTCTTTCCTATCTCTCCCCCTTAATGTTAAATTCTTCTCCTTAGACCATTTTTATGTTCAATTAAGAATAATATTTTGAAGGAAATGATAAGGAGAATGTTTGTGTATCAGAGCCTATGAATTTTGAAAGCAAAAAGATACTTAGAATAATTTTGAAGGCATAAAAAAACTTAAATTTCTAGATTAAATCCATTTTAAAAAATGTATTTGTAGGCAAATCTTTAAAAGCTTCACGCACTTAGAACACTTTTGCCTTGAAAAATATTTGTACTTTTGGAAACATTATATTTTGAAAAATAGCAGTACTTTTTGAAAGATATTATGCATTTTGAAAATAAAATATTTTACTTGACTAGGTTTCTTTTCCAGTCTGACACAATCCTAGAAAACCTTGTTGATTACAAGGATATTTTCCTAAGTGTCCTGGAAATTCGCCAACCCAAGTAAATATTATTTCAAAAGCAATTTCATAGGCCACAATAATAATAATATTTTGAACAAAAAATTATTTATGTTTTCAAAAGGATTTTAAACTTGCAGTGCATGAAAACATATATTTTGAAAAATTTTCAACAATTCTTTTAATTTGATCTCCCCCTAAACTTGACCCAGTCCTAGGACATGTTAGATAACAAGTAAGACTTAACTCTTGAACCCTGTTGTCATTATCAAAACACAGGTTTGACTTTGGTGCTTTCTGCACCAACATAATTAACTTAACTTTTTGAACCAGGGTTGCCATAAATCAAAAAGGGGGAGATTGTTGGTGCAGAAAGCACCCAAGTCGAACCTGAGTTTTGATAATGGCGAAAGGGTTCAAAAGTTAAATCTTATTTGTTATCTAACATGTTACTCGAGTGTGCAGGAAAAGTCCTAGCAAAGGACTGCTAGGCACTGGCGAAGGAATGCCAGGGCAAAAAGTCCTAGCGAAGGACTGCTAGGCACTGGCGAAGGAATGCCAGGGTAATATGTCCTAGCGAAGGACTGCTAGGCACTAGCGAAGGAATGCCAGAGTACTGAAGCTCTAGCGAAGGATTGCTAGGCACCAGGCGAAGGACAGCTTGGGACTGAAGACCTGGCGAAGGAATGCTAGGCAGCGGGCGAGGGACAACTTGGTACCCAAGACCTGGCAAAGGACCGCTAGGCAAAAGTCCAATCGGAGGAGCCGGTTGGCATTAGGTACCGTCTCCCGAGAGGAGTATGTGATGATGCGTTCCCCGTCGAGGGAACAGTAAGCGTCGGTTCGACCTAGGGCTCCATTTTGGAGGCCCAAAGTCAGAGCCAAGACAGCTAAGGCTGTATAAACTATCATCTTATTGCTTTATGGTGTTTTAGACTAACCCTGGATGCAGGACCGAAGGAACGAATGTCTGCAGCTCAAAGAGCCTCAAAGGAGTGAGGCAGCAGCTGACCAGGGCGCCCGGAGTGTCCCGGGCGCCCCCAAGGTGAACACAAAACACATGGAGCAAAGGAACTGCTTCTGCAGCTCATGGGCGGGGCACCCCCTGCTCCCAGGCGCCCCCACTGCTCCCGGGCGCCCCCAGGGCCTATAAAAGGGCCCTCGACCCCAAGGCTTAGAACAACACTTCATTCAACGCAATCACGCTCCTTTGCTCCCGCGCTCTGCTCCAGAAACCTCCCGACTCGAGATACAAGCGCCGACGACGTCCCTCTACTCCGAGAAACATTCCACACCGGACGTCGGTAACGAAGAGCGATCTTTTACTTTTGTGTTTTCTATACTGCAATTGTAACATCTATTTGTAAACCATTTTGCGAACTTATAGAATTGCCCGCAGAAACGGTCAACGATCGTGGGCCTTGGAGTAGGAGTCGACCTAGGCTCCGAATCAAGTAAAAATACCTGTGTTCGCGATTGTTTTTATTCCGCTGCGAAATTTATCTAATTCCAAAATCCGAACGTTTTCTGATATTCACCCCCTCTATCGGTTCTCTCGATCCAACACTAACAAGAAAGCGTCGCCGAGCGTATCTCTGGCTCGGGAGCTGATCGAGGAGGCTCACGATCTGACGGCTCCTCGGTCAGGGCGTCCTCCCTCCGATACTAGAGCTTCGGCACCTAGCTCGGTGCCACCCCGCCCGAGGGCATCGACCTCCGGTTCGGCACCGCCTCGCTCGGGGGCCTCGACTTCCAGCCCGATGCTACCTCGTTCAACAGCCTCTACGGATCCTTTTGACGTTGTGGCTGCTCTTCTAGCGATGTAGTCTCCTCCTCGACTCCCGGTGGATCTGTAGCTTCCCTCGGCAACCAGCTTGACCCAGATCGTCCAACCACAATCGATCACCCATGCACGGTCGGCTGAGTACCTCACATCCATCGATAATCATTCGAGAAGAAGAATACTGTGGGATAAGCTACCGACTAAAACAACACAAATAGATCAATTCTACTAAGTAAGCCATGAGTGGCCGAACAAAACCACATCAACACGGGAAAATTCTTAGGAAAATTAACATTAAGTAAAAGTCCAAGATTTTTGAAACAATTACAAAACCGATTGACTAAGGCAAAAAGAACAACAAGTTACAAATTTAGTGAAGGGGGGCGTCCTCCAGGATGATCGCCTGAATCTGAGTGGGCTTCACAGCGTTCGGAGGCAGATCCGCAGGAATGTGCCCGGCCTTCTTGAGCTGCTACAAAATGCCATCCATGCCATACTTAAGCAAATTGGTTGTGCGACGAGCTACCAGTCAGAGGTAGGGCTCCGACTAGATATATGCTAGTCGATTTTCCTCCAGCTGAGCCGGCTCTCCCGCCTTGTAAGCTTCCAGCTCGCCCTTCAACCGGGCAATCTCTGCATCTCACTCTGCCACCTCTGCATCCCTGGCCACCAACTGAGCCTCTAGGGCCTTAAAGGCCTCTTCCTTAGCTGCCAACTCCGTTTCCTTGTTTGTTAAGGCCAGCTGGGTCTAATTGTGGGCAACCGCCGACTCCTTCAACTGTTCCTGTAGGGCCCTGGCCTCGGCAACCTTCTTATCCAGGTCGGAGTGGGCTCGGGCCTGTCAGGTGAGAGTTATTTTCTTCTGAACCTCCGTAGCCTGTAGCCAGACCTCCAGCTGGTCCATCTCCCGAGAAGCAGACGCCGGTAAGGCAAGTTCCTCCTCCGCCCGAGCATCCGCCTCTTCTAGCTGCGTCTTCAGAGTGTCTATCTCTGAATGAAGGTGCTCCATACCCTCCTCGCCGGGGCGGGGGGGGGGGGGGGGGGGGGGCGAAAGTGCAATGACTCAATTTAATCTCTAGCTCCTTTATCCTCAGCTCCCCCGCCCAGCGCTCCCTGGTGTTGTTGACCAGGGACTGGGTGACCGCTCAGCAGGCGACCCAAAACTGCACAGAAACAGTTGTTAAGAGCAAAGTCATGAGTTGCAAAGAAGAGAAGGACATACCTGAGGCCAAATTTGATCCTGTCGACAAGCGAAGAGGGCTCTCGTTCAGATGACTAAGTCAGACCGAGATAACTCGAGTTATGGCAGCGTGTGAGTCAGGGTCAGGCTCAAAGGTTAGCAGGGCAAAGTTGGGTCAGAGTCGGACCAAAACGGGAACATAAAAGATGGACCATAAAATTCCAACAGCAGGAATCCCTCTTCTGAATCACCCAAGGGGCTTTATATAGGGGAGGAGGAAGCCCCCAGTCCTGTCAAGACTGTCTTGTCTTATTAAAAACTGACCTGCTGACACACTGATCCTTGGGGAGCCTTGGTTTTCCCGAGGGTCTGGCACATCTGCCTGACAGTCTGTCCAAGCTGTCACCTCTGATCCTAATTAATGTCTGCGGCTCTGTTAGGGTATGATTATGGCAGGTGTCATTTTTGTTGGTGCAAGTTGCATCAATGATGTTCTTCTTTAAGTGTTTTAATGTTTGACAATACACTTAAGTCAGTGATATAATTGAACAGACAAAGGGGAGCAAAGGAGAAGTAACCTTAGCTGAAGAAAAGTCCTAGTTAATCTAGGCATCGAAACCTAAGTCCCAGCGAAGGGCTGCTGGCCACCTAGCAAAGGGCTGCTAGGCACCTAGCGAAGGGCTGCTAGGTATCGAAATCCCAAGACCTAGCGAAGGGCTGCTAGGCACCTAGCGAAGGGCTGCTAGGCATCGATACCCTAAGATCTGGCGAAGCACTGCTGGGCACCTAGCGAAGGACTGCTAGGCATAGAAGACCTAGCAAAGGGCTGCTAAGCACCTAGCGAAGGGCTGCTAGTCATAGAAGACCTAGCGAAGGGCTGCTAGGCACCTGGCGAAGGACTGCTAGGGAATGAAGACCTGGCGAAGGACTGCTAGGCACCTGGCGAAGGACTGCTAGGTAATGAAGTCTTGGTCCAAGGGACTAAGCAACTTAGCTGAGCGATGACTAAGGACAGGAGTAGAGACGGGTCGGGGTTCGGGTGTCTCGAGATCCGGAGTAATCGGAAGCTAAGCAAAAGTCCACCCGAAGGACTGGGTGGCAACCGTCTCCTGAAAGGAGTAGGTGAAAGGCGCGTTCTCGGGGGATGGGAACTTGTGCTGGTTCGACCTAAGGTTTCGTGGAGATCCGAAGTCAGAACCAAATCCTTAAGCTTAATGTTGTATGTATATGCTTTGTGTTTGTGTATCTTGCAGGTACCAAGATTGGATGACAAAGCAAGCGGGACAAGGGCTGAATGCCCTGAAGCAGGGCGCCCCCATCAGCCAAGGCGCCCCCATCAAGGAGGGCGCCCCCATCAGCCAGGGCGCCCCCAACAGCCAGGGCGCCCCCAGCCAAAGAAGAAAAGCTGTTTCATGTCAGAAATGTAGATAAGTGCTCAGGAGGGCGCCCGGGAGGTTCGGGGTGCCCTGGTCAATGATTTTATCCCCTACGGCGAGGTAGGTGCAGGGATAAAGTTTGACCAAGTCTTTCGGGGCGCCCCCAGCATTCAGGGCGCCCCCAGGAGGCCTATATAAGGGGCTTCGACCCCTCTGCTTCAAATACAACCAAAAAAGAGCGATTCCATGCATTCTGACCGACGAAAACACGCCAGAAACGAGGTTCTGCGACCGAGAGGCTCCAGGAGGAAGTGCGCGGCACTTCGGAGGTCCAGATCGGCCGAGCTTCAAACTTGTTCTATTCAGTTTGCTTTAATTATACTGCAATTAGTTTTCATTATATTTTGATTGTAATATTGCACTGTATGTCGGGTTTCTCCGCCTCTGAAAAGTCCGGAAAGGAGACCAATAGTGGACGGGCGTTCCCATGCATAGGCCTTGGATGTACTGACCCTGGGGGGTCGGGAACCAAGTAAAAATCTGCTGTGTCCTCTGCTTTGTATTTCTTCGTTCTATTTATTTTCCGCTGCTACTAATATCTTAAGTCTAGAACGATCCGAAAGTTTTACGAAGAATTCCAAAAAGTTTTGAACGATCGATATTCACCCCCCCTATCGACGGCACCGGTCCTACAATTAGTATCAGAGCCGAGCCACTCTTCACCGGACTAATCGCCGACGGAGCAAAGACGCCAGGAGTTGAGGGGGAGCCTAGGGGTGAATCAGGTATATTTTATTTAAAATGTCCATTTGTAAATTCCATATTATTTGTTTCGCGTGCAGGGAGAGAGGGCACTATAAAAATCAGTGCCCTACTCGTAAGATTCGGTCTACTTCACCGGTGGCGAAGGAGGCACTAGCGCCAGGAAACCGGAGGGACAAAAGTCACGTACAATGCTTCAAATGCAAGAAATACGGACATTACAAAAACAAGTGTCCGGTGAAGGTACACAAGATTTATGTTCCAAAAATTTTACAAGTTCCTGCACTGTCATGTGATAAAGTAGTTAATTTTTCTGATAAAGTAGATTTACTGCATAGTAAAATTAACTTCTTGCATGTTAAATTACAAAATATGAATATGACCAAAATATTAGAAATTAATTGTTTAATTCAGAATATCAATTCAGAAATTAATAAAATTAACTCTGATAATTTAACTGATAAAATTAATTCTGATAATTTATCTGATAAAATTAACTCTGATAATTTATCTAATAAAATTAACTCTGATAATTTATCTGATAAAATTAACTCTAATAATTTATCTGATAAAATTAATTCTGATACCTTATCTGATAAAATTAATTCTGATAATTTATCTGATAAAATTAATTCTGATAATTTATCTGATAAAATTAATTCTGATAATTTATCTGATAAAATTAACTCTGATAATTTGTCTAATAATTTTAATTCAGACAAAATTAATCCTAAGGATAAATCTGAATTCAAAAATCCTACGGATAAATCCGAATTCAAATTTGAATATCTTAAGGATAAATCCGAAATTAATCCTGAAAATCTCAAGATTAATTCAGAAATTAATTCTGAAAATCTTAAAGATAATCTAGAGATTAATGTTGAAAATATATCTGAGGACAATTTTGAAGATAAAATTCTCCTAGATAATAATTTAATTATAGTGAATATTAAAGATTATTACAAAACCTTAATTAGTGACCCATTTTACTCCACCTACAGTGAGGATATTGAAAGATCTAATCTTGAGGAGGATATAGAACTATCTAAGATAAAGGCCATAGTTAATAAAAATTACAAAAATTCAAATAAATCAAAATTATTAGAAAAACTTGAAAAGAAAGATAAAGATGAAAAAGGCTTAGAAGAAGATGAAGGGTCATGGAGAGACTCTTCATTTACCTCCTTAATGGGTGATAAAGAGGGGGGTTTGGGAGTTTCTTTCTTCCTTCCATCAATTGTATTTTCTCTCCTCCTCCTTCCTCATTCTAGACGAACACCATAAGGGAGAGTTTCCCTTGGAAAAGCTCCACAAGAAGGTCTCATCTCCAAGATCTAGAGGTTTCCCAAGACTACAAGGGCTAGAGGTGACCTAGGGTCTAAGAAGTTCTTGTGATTCTCTATAATCAAGGTGAAAACTCGAAATCAACCAAGGTAAGACTCCCTCACCTGTGGTATAATGGCTTTTCTTGAAGATTAACATGATATGAAAATCTTGTATGTGATGTTTATGTTGGAAAACCAAAGGAAACCCATGGACCTAACCTTATAGGTTTCGGCCACCATGGGTTCTTGGTCTATAATGATGATAAAAATCTAAATCATATTGTCTAATATGTTCTCATGATGTTTAGAGATTAAATATAATTTTTGAGAATTTTTGGGGTACCCTAGGATCCCCTAGGGTTTCGGCCAACTTCAAGAACCCATGAGTAGGGTTCGGTCTTAAACTTCAAGTATATGTTTTATGTATTATCATGATATAAGGGAGATGGAGGGTGATTATATGAATTTTCACATGGCCTAGAGACCCTATGAGTTTCGGCCAAGATTCCCAATAGGGTAGAAAGTTAGGACTTATTTCAAGTAAGGGCCCTAAGGGCCCTATGGTAAGATATAATTGATGTTTAATGATTTGTTGGGGATTTTAATGGAATTTTTCCATGCCCCCATGGCCTTATAAGTTTCGGCCAACCCTAGGAAGGTGGGCTAAAGGTTAGGGTTAACCCTAATCATGAGCCCAAATGGCTCCCTATGGCCTCATAGATGATGTATGGTTGTTCCTTTACCTTATGCTATTGTACATGTTTACGGAATTGATGCAACTCCACCTATAGGTTTCGGCCAAGCCATGTATCTAGGGTTTGGGGTGGAGTTAGGGTTCAAAGAATGATGGTTTATGCTTACCATAAAGTATTTATATGTATAGGTTCAAGCATGTGGTAAAAATTATGTTAACCATAACCCTAATGTTTAAGCACCATGTATTATGTTTCATGTTTTAGGTTTATGATTGGATGCCATGCTTAATAGGGTTTATCATGAATGTCTATGTTTTATGCCATGTATTTGAATGGTAGGTAGAATGTTACGGAAATCCTACCTATGTATGCTTAAGATAGATACCATGCTTAGGCAAGAAATGCGATGTTTACCTTATGTATCATGATCATATAAGTTTTAAGTAGTAGGATAAATATCTATGAAAAACGTGTCATGTTCGATGCAATGCTTACCTTCTATGTTATGATCATGCAAGTACTAGGAATAGGAATGATGTGTAGGTATGCATGCCATGTTTATGTAGGAAGATGAATGCCATGTTTATGTAGGAAGATGAATGCCATGTTTATGTAGATAATGATGTTTCCATGTTAAATGAAAAAAGACTCATGCCATGTTTATGAAAGAAGATGCATACCATGTTTATGAATGAAGATAATGCTCATGCCTTCCAGGCATCATGATGTTATGCAATAAGTATGAACAATGAAAGGACAAGCATGTGTTAAGTCATGCTTTATGTAACATGGTTATGCTATGAATGTCTTATGAATGATGAAACATGTAAAGTATTTTACTTTATGAATGGGCTTGTACCGGACCGAAGTATGGGTCCAAGGGATGGGCACCTTAAGAACGCCCCGGTTCTGGACTACCGAAGCTGTCCACGGTTCTGGCACTACCGGAGCTGTGCAACAGGGATGGGCTCCTTAAAAATGCCTCGGTTCGGGGACTACCGACTATGCTGTCCTTACCCTAGTAGGTCGGGGCTCGCTACCTCGGACTTGCTAGGGATGCGCGCTATGATGTATGTATGTGATACAAGCCGGGGACCCCAATGATGATATGATGATTATGTTTAAGCATTTAAAAGTATGTTTTAAAAGTTAAGCATCCTTATGTATATGCATTCTACTCATGCATTCATTCATGTTATGCATTATGCTATGCTAATAAGATTTTATGCTTACGCTTCATGTTAAGAAAGATGCATGAGATTAAATGATCTATGTCATGATTATGTTAAGAAGATGTTCATATGCTATGATAGGAAGTATGCCTATGTTTAGGCCATACAGGTTGGTTTACACCTTATAGACATGTTTATATCATGTAGTATGCCATGTCAAGAATGCTTAGAATGTTTACTATGTTTATGTTTATGTCATGTATCATGCTATGCTTAGAATGTTTACTATGCTTATGTTTATGCCATGTGTCATGCCATGCTTAGAATGTTTACTGTGTTTACGTTTATGTCATGTCTCATGCCATGCTAGGAATGTTCACTTATGTTTATGTTCATGCCATGCCACGTATATGATAAGTGATTCAAGAGGTTATGTTCTAAGTAGAGCACCAAGTATGTTAATGTTTCATATGCTCATTACGAGATAATGAATGGTTTTTGTGAGTAGGAAAGAGTCTTACTAAGCCTGTGTGCTTATAGTCTTATTTCCTTATACCGCAGATCATTCAAGGGGACAATGATGGAAGCAGCAGGAGGGCAAGAACGCATGTGTGTGGTAGTGACTTGGCCCAGGAAACCATATGTTGACCGTTTATGTTAGAACCTTACTTTGGTTACTTATATGCTTGAATAATGACTTATGGAACTCTATGATGTGATGTTAAGTATGATATGATGTGATGCTTAAGTTTGAAGTCAATATGCCAAGGTTCCCATGCCATTATGTTAAGAATGGTAGTAGGGTATATATGAGTAAAGTTAAAGTTATTCCGCTGCCTTATGATGTCTACATGCCCTAAGCATGTTAACGTAACGCTGCTTATGAAAAAAAAAAGCAGGCGTTACATAGAGGATGAGTACTTATGGTCAACAAGCTTCCCAGGACTGGGTCAAGTTTAGGGGGAGATCAAATTACAAGAATTATTGAATATCTCAAATATTTTCATGCGGTGTATTTTCAAATCTTGCTAGAAACATAAGTAGTTTTTCAAAATACTATTAGTCTATTATTTTCGTGTAACCTATGAAATTATCTTTGAAACAATATTTACTTGAGTTTCAAGAAATTCCAGGACACTTAGGAAATGTCCTTGTAGTCAACAAAGTTTCCCAGGATTGTGTCAGACTGGAAAAGAAACTTAGTCAAGTAAAATATTATGTTTCAAAAATTACTTATATTTCTCAAAGTCTCAACTCTTTCAAAAATAGTTAGTACTTGCAAAATAGGCATTATATTTATATTTTCCAAAATAACATTTTATCAAAAGTTATGCATTTTCCAAAAAGTACTTTATATTTTTCAAAAAAAATTACAAAGTCTTTCAAAAGTACTTGCATGTTGTTAAAGATCATTTTCAAAGTACTTGTACTTTTCAAAGCGCATAACATCTTTTTCAAAGTTATACAATTTTTTTTTTCAAAAATGCAATATATCATTCAAAATATAATACTTTCAAAATTTCTGCACCAAGTATTTTCAAAAAGAACCAAAATTTCTCATCGTTGGTGCAAGTATTTTCTTGTATTTTTTTATGTATGACAAAGGGAGAGAGGTATGCTTAAGTTAGAAATTTTTTCTTATTTTTCCTAGAGGATCAAAAATATGTTCAAAACTAAAGTCAATTTTTCCCCAAGGATAGTAAGATAGCCCCTTAAACCAATCTAACTTAAGTTATTGTCAAACATCAAAAAGGGGGAGATTGTTGGTGTAAGTTACATCAATGATGTTCTTCTTTAAGTGTTTTAATGTTTGACAATACCCTTAAGTCAGTGATATAATTGAACAGACAAAGGGGAGCAAAGGAGAAGTAACCTTAGCTGAAGAAAAGTCCTAGTTAATCTAGGCATCGAAACCTAAGTCCAAGTGAAGGGCTGCTGGCCACCTAGCAAAGGGCTGCTAGGCACCTAGCGAAGGGCTGCTAGGTATCGAAATCCCAAGACCTAGCGAAGGGCTGCTAGGCACCTAGCGAAGGGCTGCTAGGCATCGATACCCTAAGACCTGGCGAAGGGCTGCTGGGCACCTAGCGAAGGACTGCTAGGCATAGAAGACCTAGCGAAGGGCTGCTAGGCACCTAGCGAAGGGCTGCTAGGCACCTAGCGAAGGGCTGCTAGGCACCTGGCGAAGGACTGCTAGGCACCTGGCGAAGGACTGCTAGGTAATGAAGTCTTGGTCCAAGGGACTAAGCAACTTAGCTGAGCGATGACTAAGGACAGGAGTAGAGACGGGTCGGGGTTTGGGCATCTCGAGATCCGGAGTAATCGGAAGCTAAGCAAAAGTCCACCCGAAGGACTGGGTGGCAACCGTCTCCTGAAAGGAGTAGGTGAAAGGCGCGTTCTCGGGGGATGGGAACTTGTGTCGGTTCGACCTAGGGTTTCGTGGAGATCCGAAGTCATAACCAAATCCTTAAGCATAATGTTGTATGTATATGCTTTGTGTTTGTGTATCTTGCAGGTACCAAGATTGGAAGACAAAGCAAGTGGGACAAGGGCTGAATGCCCTGAAGCAGGGCGCCCCGATCAAGGAGGGCGCCCCCATCAGCCAGGGCGCCCCCATCAGCCAGGGCGCCCCCAACAGCCAGGGCGCCCCCAGCCAAAGAAGAAAAGATGTTTCGTGTCAGAAACCTAGATAAGTGCTCAGGAGGGCACCCGGGAGGTCCGGGGCACCCTGGTCAATGATTTAATCCCCTACGGCGAGGTAGGTGCAGGGATAAAGTTTGATCGAGTCTTCTGGGGCGGCCCCAGCGTTCAGGGCACCCCCAGGAGGCCTATATAAGGGGCTTCGACCCCTCTGCTTCAAATACAACCAAAAAAGAGCGATTCCATGCATTCTGACCGACGAAAACACGCCAGAAATGAGGTTCTGCGACCGGGAGGCTCCAGGAGGAAGTGCGCGGCACTTCGGAGGTCCAGATCGGCCGAGATTCAAACTTGTTCTATTCGGTTTGCTTTAATTATACTGCAATTAGTTTTCATTATATTTTGATTGTAATATTGCACTGTAAGTCGGGTTTCTCCGCCTCCGGAAAGTCCGGAAAGGAGACCAATAGTGGACGGGCGTTCCCGTGTATAGGCCTTGGATGTACTGACCCTGGGGGGTCGGGAACCAAGTAAAAATCCGCTGTGTCCTCTGCTTTGTTTTTCTTCATTCTATTTATTTTCCGCTGCTACTAATATCTTAAGTCTAGAACGATCCGAATGTTTTACGAAGAATTCCGAAAAGTTTTGAACGATCGATATTCACCCCCCTTCTATCGACGGCACCGGTCCTACAATTTCCTTATAATGAGAAGATCTAGAGGATATTAAAAACATGAACATGATTAACCCATTGGGACAGTGGGGTCATCCCAGCTAATCTTACCAGGCGCGATGACGATTCTATACGGATTGGCTGGTCGACCGGGAATAGTCACTCGGTCACTCGGGGCCACCCGCTTAGATGGCTATGAGTCCGTCAGGATATGACCGACTGAGTGAGGGCAGTCGCCCGGATGCGCTAGGTCTTTCGACCATTAATGATTCTTGGGTGGGCAAGTCATCTGTGATCTGCTAGCTCGACTGACCAGCTGGGTATACTCGACCAGAGAGCCGGCCTATGTGAGTCACTTCCTAGAGTGAGGCGGATTATTCCGTTGACAGGGCGACTAAGTCCTTTGGTCAGGCGCTCTCGACCGGCCGTGCCAGACCGAGTGTGCCCGACTGGAGTTCCGCTACATATTCGGTACCTCCTTTTTCAAGGGAGCCAAGCACGTGCTTGTACTTTCGCACGACTGGATCCTCCCGGTCGGGGACGTCGGATCGGCTACCGCCAACCAAACCTAGCTTGAGTAACCTTGAACTCTGATCCCTCATGCTAATTTGACATCTAGCGCACCCGACTGCATTTGCCCGATTGAGTCTTGACCCGACCGGGCTTCCGATCAGATCAGCAAACCTACCCGACCAGATCACAAGCCTCCCCTTCAAGTCCAGTCGAAGGAGGCGATGAGTCCGACTGGCTAGGCTATTCGCTCGGTCAGGCATCCTAGACGTCATAGTCCCGGCTCTCACTATGGTCTCCAAATCTCAATCATTATGGGCCGCCCTCCCTCCGATACCAGAGCTTCGGCACCCAGCTCGGTGCCACCCTACTCGAGGGCATCGACCTCCGGCTCGGCACCGCCTCGCTCGGGGGCCTCGACTTCCAGCCCGGCGCTACCTCATTCAATAGCCTCTACGGATCCTTCTGACGTCGTGGCTGCTCTTCTAGCGATGGAGTCTCCTCCTCGACTCCCGGTAGATCTGCAACTTCCCTCGGCAACCAGCTTGACCCAGATCATCCAACCACAACCGATCAACCTGCATGGTCAGTTGGTCGCGATCTAGGATAAGGGGATGTCGACCACCCAGGAGAGGAGTCCATTGAGCTTGGCTGATAACTTCTCTCTAGATGCCACTCAGGTATGCCCTTCTCTTCTTTGTAACTCATGACTTTGCTCTTAACATCTGTTTCTGTGCAGTTTTGGGTCACCTGCCGAGCGGTCACCCAGTCCCTGGTCAACAACACCAGGGAGCGCTCGGCGTGGGAGCTGAGGATAAAGGAGCTAGAGATAAAAATTGAGTTATTGCACTTGTCCCCCCGACGAGGAGGGTATGGAGCACCTTCGTTCGGTGATAGCCGCTCTGAAGACGCACCTAGAAGAGGGGGACGCTCGGGCGGAGGAGGAACATGCCTTACTGGCATCTGCTTCTTGGGAGATGGACCAGCTGGAGGTCCGACTACAGGCTACGGAGGTTCAGAAGAAAACGACTCTCACCTGACATGCCCGAGCCCGCTCCGACCTGGACAAGAAGACCGCCGAGGCCAGGGCCCTACAGGAACAGTTGAAGGAGTCGGTGGTCGCCCACAATCAGACCCAGCCGGCCTTAACAAACAAGGAAACGGAGTTGGCAGCTAAGGAAGAGGCCTTTAAGGCCCTAGAGGCTCAGTTGGTGGCCAGGGATGCAGAGGTGGCAGAGCGAGATGCAGAGATTGCCCGGCTGAAGGGCGAGCTGGAAGCTTACAAGGCGGGAGAGCTGGCTCGGCTGGAGAAAAATCGACTAGCATATATCTAGTCGGAGCCCTTCCTCTGAAAGGTAGCTCGTCGCACGACCAATATGCTCAAGTATGGCATGGATGGCACTCTGCAGCAGCTTAAGGAGGCCGGGCACATTCTCACGGATCTACCTCCGAACGCTGTGAAGCCCACTCGGATTCAAGCGATCATCCCGGAGGGCGGTTGCCCCCCCCCCCACCCCCTCACTTAATTTGCCTCCGAACGCTGTGGTAATGCCCCAGCTCCCCCATCTCATTTACCTTAGATTGGACTTATTGCTCCTTAGTTCAATATCTAGGTCGGAGCTTTTTCCCATGCTTGTCTCTTGGAATCTCGAATGGTTCTTCTAGCACCACCATACACTCCCAATCCATTCCAAGCCAAGTCTTCATTCATGTCCTCCAATAGACAAAATCTTCATGATCATATGGAGGTGGAGTGTTGATATCATCCCCCAACTTGACTTCCATCATCTTTTCCTCTAGCTTGTGCTCTTTTGGCGGTTATTCCAACAAGAGCGGACCTTCGCTCTGATTGCACTTGTTAGATCGTGATCACCAAGCTAGAGGGGGTGGGGGTTGAATAGCTTTTCTCGTTTTTCTTCCTACAATCGTTAGTGTGCAAGCGGAATATACAAAATACAACAAAAACCTAACGCGGAAGGAACACACCTATATACGTGGTTCGGAGATAAAACTCCTACTCCACGACTGCTTGTAAGGTGGGTGATCCCTAATCCGTCGGTGGATGATTACCCGAAGCACCTCCAGCTAGATCTCGTAGCTCCTTGTGGGTGGAGAAATCTCGCCACAACATCCGGACACTACCTGAACAACAAAGGCTACTAACCAACTCTATCCAAGCAGGTTTCACCGAGGAAGAACAACCCTAAACGAGCTCCCTTAAATAGAGCTCGAATTTAAATGTGATCGTTACCAGTCGACTGCCTCTGGGGTAGTCGACTGGCCTTTCAGGAATTCGAATTCTCACACTTGATCTTTCAAATTCCGGCCACACTAGTCGCCTACCCCTGGGGCAGTCGACTAGTCCTTCCCTAAGCCTAGGGTTACCCTTTCCGAGTACATTTCTCTCCGCACTCGAACCCTCCCGGCTTAGTTCTCGAGTACAATCACTCAACACTCGGACCCTCACGACCTGGTTGATTCTTCAAGCAGCAGTCTTGATCTGTTGTCTTCACGCCCTCTTCATCTTCAGCTCCCGTCCCTTAGATGTGCATGCAAGCCCTTCGGCCTGCCTCTATATCATCCTTTACGCATGCCTCGAATTCTGCATCCCTCGGCTCATCATCTCTGCTTCAGCAGCCTCGGTCCGTCGCCTTCAAGCCCTCTTCGACTTTGGCCCTAGTCCCTCCGATGCACACAAGCCCGCGGCTTGCCTCCATGCTATCCTTCACATACGCCTCGAAGTCCGCTTCCCTCGGCTCATCATCCCTAACTATCCATGGTCCCTCGGATGTGCACACAAGCCCATGGCTTGCCTCCATGCTACCCTTCACCTGAAGACATCCAACCAAGTCTATGTGTACCTTGAAACCTGCACACTCACATACACATATTAGAACACAATAAACCCCTAACTTAACTATATTGACACACACATCAAAACCCATGATCCTCCAGATCATACTTGGGCCGATTGCCCCAACAGAAATCAGCTAACGCGTGAGCCTTGATGGCAGTCCGGGGCAAGTATTGAATGTCATACTCGCATAGCTCCGTGGTCCATTTGATCATCCGACCGGACACCTCTGGGTTAACCAACACTTTCCCGAGGGTGCTATTAGTCAACACCCGAATAGGATGAGCCAAGAAGTAGGGACATAAACGTCTAGCCATTAACACAAGTACATAAGCCAACTTCTCGAGTGTATTATATCTACACTCGACTTCCTTTAACAGATGTCCAAAGAAATAAATGGGCTATTACTCAACCTCCTTCTGCTTTACAAGCACTGCACTCACTGCTCCCTCAGTAGCTGAGAGGTAAACATACAAAATCTCTCCTTCCTCAGACTTAGCGAAGATAGGTAGACTAACAAGATAAGATTTCAACTCTTCAAAGGCAAGGTCGCATTCAACATCCCATTGAAACTTAGTGGCCTTGCGCAGAACCTTAAAGAAGGGCAGGCTACGATCGCCTGACCGGGAAATGAAGCGAGAGAGAGCGGTGATCCTCCCGGTCAGCCGCTACACTTCATTCAGACTCTTGGGTGGTGGCATGTCCAGCAGGGTCTTCACTTTACCAGGGTTAGCTTCGATGCCCCCTCTCAGTCATGATGTAACCCAAGAACTTCCCGCTTCTTTCCCCAAACAAACACTTGGCCGGATTTAGTTTGAGACCATACCATCTCAGAGTGCAACAGGTCTCCTCCACATCTGCTACTAGGTCTGTCACCTTGAGAGACTTGATGAGGATGTCATCTACGTATACTTCAATGTTCCTTCCTAGCTACTCCTTGAACACTTTGTTTATCAACCTTTGATAGGTAGCCCCTGCATTTTTAAGTCCGAAAGGCATGACTGTGTAGCAGTAGGTACCCTCGGAAGTGATGAAGCTGACATTCTCTAGGTCACTAGGGGAGAGCGGCACTTGGTCGTATCCTTGGTAGACATCCAGTATACAGATAAGCTCACTCTCGGCTGTATAATCCACCATCCGGTCAATCCGAGGCAGCGGATAACAATCCTTGGGGTAGGCTCTGTTGAGGTCCCTGAAATCGATGCAGACCCTCCACTTGTTCTCGAGCTTGGATTCCAGCACCACATTGGCCAACCAGGTCGGGAACTGCACCTCCCGAATGTGTCTCACCTCCAAGAGTCTGTCCACCTCGGCCTGAGTTATGTTCGGGACTGAAGTCCCTCTTCCATTGCTACATTGGCCTGGCGTCGGGGTAGACATGCAACTTGTGTTCCATGACCTCTGGTTGGACGCCTTTCAGATCTTGGGCTGACCAGGCAAACACGTCTTGATTCTCGGTTAGGCATTTCACCAGTCGTTGTTTGAGGTTAGGATCCAGCTCTGGTGCTATCTTCACTTTTGTCTCTTCTTGGTCGGGAAGGAGTTGAACCTCCTCCTTCTGCTACCTTAGTTCGGCCCAAGGAGATGACTGCACCATGTTACAACTAGCGGGTGAAGCTCGGAATGTTGAATCTTGTATGTTGCTAGAGGGGGGTGAATAGCACTTTTCAAACTCGTTCTTCCTACGTTGTTAGTTGCGCAAGCAGAATATACAATAAAAACAAAACTAACAACAAAGAACAATGCTAACACTACCGATTTACTTGGTATCCACCCCTAAGGGTGACTAATCCAAGAATCCATCGGTGGATCACTCCCCGGATAACCTCCGGCTAGCCCTTGTCGTTCCTTGTGGGTGGAGAAACCTCGCCACAGCACCTCGATAACACCTAAGCAACAAAGGCTACTAATCTACTCTACCCAAGCAGATTTCGCCAAGAGTTCCAACCCAAACCGAGTTCTCTTTAAATAGAACTTAGGCTGGAAACCCTCGTTGGCAGTCGACTGCTCCCAGGGCAGTCGACTGCCCCCACCCAGATTCGACCATTGACAACCCCAACGTTCGAATTCTGGCTACCACCAGTCGACTGGCCCCAGGGGCAATCGATTGGTCCAGGGTCAGAAGTGTTCTGTGAGTTTCAGAACTTGTTGGCAGTCGACTGTTATATCACCAGTCGACTGCCCAGCTTATAATCTCACTCTTCCTCACTTCAACGACCCTCCTCCACGTGTGCCTTCAGGTCCACTCCTTTGCCTTGCCCCTTGAAGTCCTCTTCCACCGGCTATCGTCCCTCGGATACGCACGCAAATCCTCGACTTGCCTCCATGCCACCCTTCACGTGTGTCCTTTGAAGTCCACTTCCCGATTTACCCTTGGAGTCCTTCTCCCTCGGCTGTTGTTCCTTCATGACTTGCTAACACTTCACTAGCAGCCTTGACTATTACCTTCGCGCCCTCTTCATCTTCGACCCTCGTCCCTCAGATGCACACAAGCTTCCAGCTTGTCTCCATGCCATCCTTCACGTACGCCTCGAAGTTCATGCCTCTGGGCTCATCATCCCTTCTATACCAAGGTCTCTCGGGTGCACACAAGCCTCCAACTTGTTTCCATGCAACCCTTCACCGTACCGAAACCGTCCAGCTAAGTCAATATGTGTAACCTGTACATCTTGCACACTCACATACACAAATTAAATACACAAGGGTAAACCTAACTTAAACCCTTTGCCCAAACATTAAAACTCATGGTCACTCCGAACCATAGATTGCCTCAACAATCTTCTCCTTTTTGATGTTTGGCAATATGTTTAAGTTAGGGAAAATAAATAGTGATAAATAGCAATAACAATGCTAAAATAAACAACTGGACTTACGTTGTCAAGACTCCATCTTAGACTTACACCGCCAATGAATATGCAATGCATGGATCCTGTCCCAAGGCATCCCACACCTAACCCTCCATGTTAGGACTTTCCACACCTAACTTCCCAAAGTTAGGAATTTTCCACACCTAACCTCCAAGTTAGGACTTTTCACACACCTAACTTCCCAAGTTAGGAATTTCCACACCTAACCCTCAAGTTAGGACTTTTCACATACCTAACTTCCCAAGTTAGGAATTTTCACACCTAACGTTCCAAGTTAGGATTTTTCACCAAAACGGGCATTTTAAAGCTTCTCCCAAGCTCCCCATAAACCTAGGGTTTCTAGCAAAGGCGTGTTTGGTTTCCTAAATTAAACCCAACACTTCTCCCCCTTTGCCTAACATCAAAAAGACTCCAACAATATCCCAATTATTGGATCTTTTAATCCCTAATGATCCTAAACACAGTGTACTAGCCCCCCCATACACTCGTTTTACATCATTTGGATATAAACCAGCTGCTGGATACCTAACCCAGCCCTGACCAGTCGACTGCCCTGATACTCTGAAAATTAGTTTTTCTGGCCAAATTCAGAAATATGCCAGAAATTTCATAAATCTCCAAAAATTCTCAAATTCTGTGGAGAACTTTTTGGTACCTAGACCTACTTGGAAAAAATACATTCAACCATGTATCTATCATCATTTCCAAGTTTGACACAAAATCCAAAATTTCCTATGAAAATTAAGGCAACTAGGAGGCAACCTTCCCCTTTACCTATGTCTTCTCTCAATTTTCAATTTACCTAGGTGAAGTTCTATCCAACTTGACACCATAACACTAAGGTTAAGTTATACCCTAACTTAACATCACACATTCCTTTGTCAAGTTAATGCTAACTTAATAACCCAAGCTTTCTACCCTAGAACCCTTTAGAAAATCCTAGAAAACCTGGAAACATTTAAAAATTTACAGGCACACTTGTTAGAATATACCCTATCCTAGAAAAATATGATTCCATAAAAATATCAAGTGTGCTTGACTTTTGGTACATCCTCTAATTTCCTCAAAAGATGATCATTTGTGTCAACTTTGAAATCTATCTATAATTCCATGTGTTTGCTAAGACTTATCATTATAAATTGACACATGGAATTGTCTTCAACTCTCCTTTTTATGTATCCTTAATATGATGAAAGCCTCCCCCTTTTTATCTCTTAATCCTAGATATATATGGGAAACTTCCATATTCTTTTATCCATCAAAAACTTATCATTTAATATCATTCAATGAACCTTAAGCACTCATCAATCCTCCTTTAATTTCATGATATTAATAAGGTCTTATCCCATACAATCAACATTCAATCACGAAGTAAACCTTTATTCAAAGAATATGACAACATAAACAAGGATTTTAATTCAAAACCATATCACATCATTCAATCTATGAACTCTAAACCATATAGTATCAACTCATGACATACAATCTCATAGAGTAATGTGAAACATTCCTAGGCTTCCAATTTTACAATCTCTTACTAGCCAATTTGCATTTTCTTCTCAACCTTATGAATCAGTCAACTGCCCCCAGGGCAGTCGACTGCTAAATCGAACAGAATGGTCCCATGGCTGAATTCACTCGGATCAGTCGACTGCCCCCAGGGCAGTCGACTGATACCTGAATTTCATGTTTTCAACTCAATTTCAGAAATGCCTAGTTAATTCCACAAATCTCTAAAAAATCTAAAATTTCGTGGGGAGATTTGTGGAACCTATGTCTACTTGGGGAAAATATGTTTCCAAATAAATATACTCTAAATCCCAAGATTGGCATGAAACTCAACCTTTTTTAAATTGTATCATTTAGACCTCTCCCAAAAGTCCTAATTCTAGCCTTTCATTGATATATCCTCTAATACCTGACCATGATACATTCTTAACACTGAATTATATGGTATTTTCCCATTAAACCTTAATTTTATCGAGTAAAACCCTATTTTCACCTTTTTCTCCCTAAAACTTCTTTTAGTGTGCCAATTCTCTAGGATTAAGATTTACCCAAGTCTTCCAACCCTTTTGGCACATTTCATCTAATTTTCTAGGAGAAAACCTCTTGAGATCCATTTACCATGGACCCCAAAGGCTCCAAGAGCTCCCCCTTGAGCTCTTAGCCCTAGCCACCTCCCTAGGTGACTCAATCCACACTAGCTCACACTGGTGTGCCCCCAGTGATTCTTGACCTACAAAATGAACCCTCTTAACCTTGGACACCTTGTCCTTGATTAAGTTATCCTTTTTACCTTTTGATGACATTCCCTTGCCATCCTTGGACTTCTCCTTCTTACCATAATTGTATGATTCCCCAGCATACTTTTTTTTGTTGGCATTGGAGACTCTAGACCAGTATCCTAAACCCGATCTATCATAGTTGGGTTTTAAACTACCCAACACCATATCCAAACCCTTAAATCTAACATTGAATCTTTCTAGGGTATTTTCCAATGTATCAAGCCTTGCCCTCAAGGCTTGATTTTTCCTTTCTAGATTTCTAACCCTAGAATCCATATGTCCACTTTGGACATTCCTAGACCTACTCATTTTCCTAGGCATGTGTCTCCCCTTCTTGGGGTTAATGCCTTGATCCTTAGGTCCTATGGTCTTGGGTTTTTCATGATGCATGCTTTTCTTAGGGTTTTGATCTACCTTCCTAACCCTATTCCTATCATGATATTTAAAACCATGATTATGCACAAGCAAACAATTTTTATTAATTCTAGCATACATGGATGAATAATTAGCTCTATTTTTATCATGCATAGAGGAACATTAATTTGAATTATATTTTAACTTAGGGTTAGGAATTACCTCCCTTACCCTTGTAGTTACTCCTTGATGTGAGTTTCTTTTCTTCCTTTCCTCCTTCTCCCATCTTCTCAAGTATCCCAATTTCTTTAACTCTCCTTTTCTTGGACACTTGGTGTGGTAGTGCCCTAGCTCTCCACACGTGAAGCATCGAATTTTTCTTCTTTTCTCTTGGGCTTCTCCAATCCTACAACCCACATTAGATTTAAGATAATTTAAAATGAGTTTAGAGTTTACCTCCTTTTTACCTAGTGGGCACTTGTCCTTGTAGTACCTCTTTTTATTGCATCCAAAGCATGTGATATGGTCTTTTTTCTTTGTTTGGTGGAGGTGGAGGCTAGGTTGACTTCTTCTTCAACCTTGGATGAAGTGGATGCTTCCTCTTGTTCCGGTATAGATGAGGGTCTCTCCTCCCCCTCAATTTTTGAATTTGACACCTTCTCTTATTCTCTTGATGAGCTTGATGATCTCTCACTCTCTTCTTCCTCACTTGAAGGTGTAGATAATTCAATTCTCTCCTCTTCTTAAATCATGGAGCTTACTTCATTGGAATCTTCTATTAGTTGGACTCGTGTAGGATTTTCATGGAATTCTACCATCTTTTTCCATAGCTCATGTGCATTTGAATATTTTCCTACACCACTTAACACATTAGTAGGTAAAATGTTAACTAAAGTTGCAATTACCTTTTCGTTTACCTTGGATTGATTTTTTTGTTCTTGATTCCAATATCTAGGTCTAAACTTCTTCCCGTGCTTATTCTTTGGAATCTCGAAGGGCTCTTCAAGCGCAATCCTAAGGTCTTACTCCATTCCGAACCATGTCTATATTTTTGTCTTCCAATATGTGAAATCTTTATGGTCGTAGGGCGGTGGAATATAGATGTCGTCCCCAAATTTGTCTTCCATTATTTTTCCTCTAGCTTCCTTTGCTCCTTTGGCGATTAGTCCAATGAGAGCGGTCCTTCGCTCTGATACCACTTGTTGGATCTAGTACGTTGCTAGAGGAGGGGTGAATAGCACTTTTTGAACTCATTCTTCCTACGTTGTTAGTTACGCAAGCGGAATATACAATAAAAACAAAACTAACAACAAAGAACAATGCTAACATTACCGATTTACTTGGTATCCACCCCTAAGGGTGACTAATTCAAGAATCCGTCGGTGGATCACTCCCCGGATAACCTCCGGCTAGCCCTTGTTGTTCCTTGGGGGTGGAGAAACTTCGCCACAGCACCTCGACAACACCTGAGCACCAAAGGCTACTAATCTACTCTACCCAATAAAATTTCGCCAAGAGTCCCAACCCAAACCAAGTTCTCTTTAAATAGAACTTAGGCTGAAAACCCTCGCTGGCAGTCGACTGCTCCCAGGGCAGTCGACTGCCCCCACCCAGATTCGACCGTTGACAGCCCCAACGTCTGAATTCTGGCTACCACCAGTCGATTGCCCCCAGAGGCAGTCGACTGGTCCAGGGTCAGAAGTGTTCTGTGAGTTTCAGAACTTGCTAACAGTCGACTGTTATATCACCAGTCGACTGCCCAGCTTACAATCTCACTCTTCCTTACTTCAATGACCCTCCTCCACGTGTGCCTTCAGGTCCACTCCATTGGTTTGCCCCTTGAAGTCCTCTTCCCCCAGCTATCGTCTCTCGGATGCACACGCATGTCCTCAACTTGCCTCCATGCCACACATGTGCCCTTTGAAGTTCACTTCCCAGCATGCCATTGGATTCCTTCTTCCTCAGCTCTTGTCCCTTCATGACTTGCTGACTCTTCACCAGCAGCCTTGACTATTGCCTTCGCGCCCTCTTCATCTTTGGCTCTCGTCCCTCGGATGCACACAAGCCTCCAGCTTGTCTCCATGTCATCCTTCACGTACGCCTCGAAGTCCGCGCCCCTCGGCTCATCATCCCTGCTATACCAAGGTCCCTCGGGTGCACACAAGCCTACAGCTTGTATCCATGCAACCCTTCACCATACCGAAGCCATCTAGCTAAGTCAATATGTGTAATCTGTACATCCTGCACACTCACATACACATATTAAATACACAAGGGTAAACATAACTTAAACCCTTTGCCCAAATATCAAAACTCATGGTTACTCTGGACCACAGATTGCCTCAACACGGAATGCCTTCCGTACTTACGTTCGAACATCGTCGACATAGCATCGACATGCCACCTTCTGGTCGCCTCTAACTTCTCCCACTTGATCACCAACGGGGAACTTCACCTTTAAGTAGAAAGTAGATGCTACCGCTCTGAACTCATTAAGCGCGGGTCGACCCAGGATGACATTGTAAGTAGAGGGTGCATCTACTATGAAGAAGGTTGACCATCGGGTCCTCTTCAGGGGCTCTTCTCCGAGTGAGATGGCTAATTTGATTTGACCGATAGGTTGGACCTCGTTCCCTGTGAACCCAAAAAGGGGTGTGGCTACAGTTTGCAACTCACTGGCATCAATCTGCAACTGGTCAAATGCTTTCTTGTATAAGATGTTGACTGAACTACCAGTGACCACAATGGCTCGGTGGACTTGATAGTTAGCTATGATAGCTGTGATGACCAGTGCATCGTCATGTGGAACTTCCACTCCTTGTAGGTCTTGAGGTCCAAAGGTGATCTGCGGTCAACGGGCTTGGGTTGAACTGCTACCCACTTGGTGGATCTCCAAGCGCTTCACCTGAGACTTCCGGGCTTGGTTAGAGTCTCCATAAGTAGGGCCGCTAATAGATACCATTTTGTTGATTATTTTAATTGCTAAAATCCATATTTGACCTATGTTTTTATTGTTTAATTGTGAAATTGCCCTAGGTTTTAGAACTTACTCTTATTTTGGACTTAATTACAAATTTACACATATTTGGATTATTTGGCCACTAAATTCTTGATCTATTTTTTGTAGACATGAAAGGTTCATGGACCTAGGGCATATCGGGTCAAACTTAAGTCGGAAGTGACCCGGATCGAGTATCAAGATTAGGATTAAATCTAGGCCGTCCGATTCAAGAGCGGCTAGATCTGAGCCATCCGAGACCATCTGGAGCAATCCGAGCTAGGGTTAGGGTTGATCAAGCACTCTGATCAAGATCTGAAGGTTTCATCCCAATCAGAGCTCATTCAACCGTTGGATCATGCTCGGAGGGCTCTAGATCATCCATTCAAAGATTAGGTTGATCTGGACCATCCGTTGTAAATCTGGAGGATCCGAGCTACCACAAGGCAGATCCTGACCCCTAATCAACATCCTCAAAGATTGGCTCAAATCAGAGCAAGATCAGCCATTGGATTTTCTCAAATCAATCTGGGTCGTCCATTATTAAGTATTTAATCAGAAATTCCCACAGTCTTCTCCTGGTCGCATCTTCGCCGCAAGCTTCCATTTTCTTCGTTGGTTCTTCAATTGTTCTTGAGTTTTTCTTCAATCCGTTGGCGCGACCCATCAATTCCAATCTTAGAGCAAGTTCCAGATCTTCGGGAAGCTGATGTCGTGATGTTTCTAGCCCTAAATTGCCCAAGAACAGAGCATGATTGAGGTCTCATCAACTCTGCCATTGATTGCCTTCAATCTCAATTTTGTTCAATCCATCATCCATCCGAGCTATCTGGAGGGGTTCTCGGATAAGCTCGGATCATTCCCAAGCCATCAGAACAATTGGACAAAGCAAGGATTGAGAAGATCGAAGGGGTTTTCATATTTGGGCAGAGTTGAGTTGGATGACTTGCAGATTCAGTTTTCCCATCGGTTTGTTGAGCTTAGGGGTTCGATGCTCTTCCTTGCGTGACGAACAAGGTGTTCTTGAGCTGAGAGAAGGGGTTGATGATAGATTTTTAGCTAATTTCTGTTATAGTAGCTGTAATTTCCATTACTGCTTTAGTTTCGTTTCTATTTTTGTTTCAGATTCATTAACTTCGTTTATTGAATTGTTTTTACTTAATTAGTGGTTCGAATTTGTTCTTCCAGCAGTTAGCTAGCTTATTTTAGTTAACACTCTACTTAATTTCATTTGTTTGCAATTTCTTACTTGCGTATCAAATTTTTCTGCATTTCAAACCTGCGTATCAGTTTTTGATTTTTTCTCAGCATCTGAACTTTGTCCCAAGTAATTGATAGTTCTTTTCATGCATTCATATATTGTAGCTAAGCTCATTTACAAAGATTTGGCATCCATTTCAGCTCATTTTCTGGTTTGTGTCCAATTCGGTTGATGAATTCTTGCATTCGATTTCTGAAATCTGCATTCATTCATGTTTCCGTTTGTTTCTGAGTTAATATCAGTTGTTTACAACAACTGATTCAATTGCCATAACTTGCATTCGGATTGTGTCTGAATTGCCATCACCATTCCTGCAAATCAACTTCAGTCCTGAACACTTGCTTCATTTCATCTCTGCATCAATTGTTTCTACACATCAGCTGGGTTCCGAATTTCTGTTTCTGCATTCCTTTGTTTCTAAAATTTGCATTCGGTTGTTGTTCCATGTTTTCTTGGCTTCACACAAGTGTATCAATTCCAGCTTGTTTGCTGTTTGTTCTGAATTTAGTTTGTTGCTGAAATCCTGCATATGGATTCTGCATTTCTGCACATTGGTTCAGCAGTTATCAATTCTGCATTGATGCATTCAGTTCTGCAAACATGCTGAAATTGCAGCTGTTTGATTGATCAGCAACTAGCTTTGGAATTCTTTCAGCTCATGTACAATACTTCGCTTATAGCTTTACCTTCCAGCTGAATTGATCAAGTTATCTTTGAATTGGCAGTTTGCAATTTCTACAATGAGTAGAAACTTTCGACACATAAATATCTCTCTTGTGTATCAAAGTCGTTTCACTTTTCCACTTTGTATCAAGATGGAACTATGGATTGATTGGTGTCCAGTTACATGCAATTTTGGTGTGCTATAGAGGTTTTGTTTCTCACTGCGTTTTTATCTTCAATTGAACCCATTTCTGAAGCTTGCATTGGCTGATTAAGTTGGAGATTAGTTGAGTTTTTCAGTTGACATTACATATCTTAAGTTTCCTTAGTTAAATTTATTACGTTGCATTGCGTGTTCATTTCCAAATTGCAAACCAAACCCAATTTACATTCGAAACCCAAAATTCATAAACGACACATAAACACGAGCTCGAATCACACAACGTCAACTAGTACCGAGGAAAAATACGACCTGTGGCCCCTTTACTATGTTTTCATATTTTGATTGCAAAAAGGGTTTCCAGCACATTTATAAATATCTAAATTCTGATGGTCCCACAATTCGTGTTAACCTCATATTTCGGGGCCGTCAGCCTCCTGAGATGGTGTTAATCGAGCCCTGCACGGTGTTTTGTTGATTCACCTGCTCTTCATTGTCTCCTCCCTGTTTGGGAGAGCTAGGGGTCAGGAATAGTTGTCGCGCTGCGGGGGTGGCCACGTGGGTGTCTGTATCTCGCCTATCTAGTTGCGCCCTTCCTCGACCTCGAGCTCCTCCCTGATAGGCTCCTCGGCCAAGGTAAGCTTGCCCTCGCCCGACTTGCAAACAATCCTGGGTACTGTGAGTATGACTGTTATGGAAAGAACAATAAGGCTGCCACCTATTGGGGAGGCATCGCTGGGCCACTTGCTAAACTATGCCTCACTCAGCTTCGAGTCTATGCCCCATGGCTCGAGGACTTCGAAGGGGCCCTCCAGGAGGTGTGGTCTTCTGACTATCAGGAGTCGCAAGTGAAGGCCCGACCTCTCGACGTCGAGCGGCTTGTGCTTCCTCCATGTCTACATATTTGGCGGCCTTGCCTAGGAGGCTTTCGAAGTCCTTCGGAGGTTTGCGTATCAGTGACATGAAGAACTCTTCTTCTTGCAGGCCCTGGGCCAAGGCGCTGATCAACACCTCCGAGGTAGCAGTGGGCACATCCAATGTGACCTGGTTGAATCCTTTGATATAAGCCCGTAAGGACTCCTTAGGGCTTTGCTTCAAGGCGAATAGGTTGAGACTGGTCTTGTGGTATCTCTTGCTGCTTGCAAAATGTTGTAAGAAGAGCCTCTTGAAGTCAACAAACTCTTGCACAGACCCCTTCGGGAGTCTTTCAAACCATCGTTGAGCGGGGTTGGCCAGGTTGGTCAGGAACGCTCGACACTTGATGCCATCAGTATATTGATGCAGCAGGGCTGCATTCTCGAACTTCATCAAATGTTCTTTTGGGTCTGTGACTCCTCCATACTCAGAAATAGATAGGAGTCGGAAGTGCTTGGGAACCGGCTCCTGTAGAACCTAGCTAGAGAAGGGGAATCCGGTGCGCTAAGCCGGGGCCTGCCTAACCAGGGCCTTCCCTTTGTTGAGTCTTGCTCGGTTGGAGGAGACTTCCAACGGGTTGGACTGTCCGGCACCCTCTGTTGGGCCGAAGAACGCTTGGGGGGAAATAGGAACTACCACCCGGGCGAACTTCGCCTTCTGTGCCAGCGCGAGCAGCCGCCTCGGAGGGACCTTCCTGAGTGGAGCGACCAACAGTCTTCTATTCGACTGCTAACTTTTGAGCTTTAGCAACCACCAGCAACTCGAAGTCTTCTTCTGAGAGTGTAACTGTCACCTTGTTGGAGTCACCTATATTCGTCTTTCGATCAGGCGGAGTTTCCCACAGACGGCGCCAAATTTGATCCTATCGACAAGCGGAGAGGGCTCTTGCTCAGATGACTTAGTCGGACCGAGATGACTCAAGTTATGGCAGCACATGAGTCGGGGTCAGGCTCAAAGGCTAGAAGGGCAAAGTTGGGTCAGAGTCGGACCAAAACAGGAACACAAAAGATGGACCAGAAAATTCTAGCAACAAGAATCCTTCTTCTGAAGCACCCAAGGGACTTTATATAGGGGAGGAGGAAGCCCCCTGTCCTGTCAAGGTTGTCTTGTTTTATTAAAAACTGACCTGCTGATACCTTGTTCCTTTGGCATCCTTGGTTTTCCTAAAGGTCTGGCACAGCCACCTGACAGTCTGTCCAAGCTATCACCTCTGATCCTAATTAATGTCTACGGCTCTGTCAAGATATGATTATGGCAGGTGTCTTTTCCTCATAATGAGAAGATCTGGAGGATCTTAAAAGCATGATCATGATTAACCCATTGGGACAGTGGGTCATCCCAGCTAATCTTACTAGGCGCGATGACGATTCTTTACGGATTGGCCAGTCGACCGGGAATAGTCACTCGATCACTCGGGGCCACCAGCTTAGATGACTGTGAGTTCGTCAGGATATGACCGACTGAGTGAGGGTGGTCACCCGGATGAGCTAGGTCTTTCGGCCATCAATGATTCTTGGGTGGGCAAGTCATCTATGATCTGCTAGATCGACTAACCAGCTGGGTATACTCGACCGGAGAGCCGGCCTATGCGAGTCGCTTCCTAGAGTGGGGCGGATAATTCCGTTGACAGGGCGATTAAGTCGTCTGGTCGGGTGTTCCCGACTGACCGTGCCCGACCGGAGTTCCGCTACATATTCGGTACCTCCTTTTTCAAAGGAGCCAGGCACGTGCTTGTACTTTCGCCCGACTGGATCCTCCCGGCCGGGGACGTACGACCGGCTACCGCTAACCGGACGCAGCTTGAGTAAGCTTGAACTCTGATCCCTCAGGCTAAATTGACATCTAGCGTGCCCGACTGTCTTTACCCGACTGAGTCTTGATCTGATCGTGCTTCCTATCAGATCAGCAAATCTACCCGACCGGATCATGAATATTTTTAAATAAGTTAAATAGATGTACTAGGATTATGAAAATAATTAATATCATGTGACTTGTATTTTTTTAATATTACTTTGAGCTACTTTGGACTCATCAAAATTATAAATGAGGTGTTATTTTTAAAAATGGGATGCTTTTTTATGTTAATAATAATAAATTTTCAAACTAAAACTATAATAAATATGGAGCCTTAAACATGAAAATATTTTTAAATTTGGATGATGAGTTGTTTGTACAATCAAGAGTAAATTATTATAAATCTTTAAGAGAGACTGATTGACGGCTGTGAATTTTTAAGAAAAGCTGAATACTTTATTTAGAATAACATTTAATTGAACTATCATCTATCATCTGATTAAGATTTTTTTGATAAGCATATCAATTATTATATTTAGGTGAATGATTGATTTTGTTTTTCACATGTTGTCCAAATAATATATGAGCATTGATTAATAAGATAAATTGATATTAATTACATATGTAATTATAGTATCAATTTTTTATATCATACTTTGGGAGCTCAATAAAATACTCATATTTTATCTTTTTCTTTATACTGATAAAGAGAATATATATATATATATATATAATATTTTCAAAATATTAATTTAGCTTGATACTTTCAAAATCTACTTCAATTATTTCAAAGCATCTAAATGTCATTCTATCATTGATCGACTTAGCAAACACTAACAAACATCTATGGCCATCAATCATTGTTCACTAGAAGTATTTAAAGACTTCTAGTTGAATGGTTGCTATTAAATACTAAAAGTATTTGATGAGCCTAATAACTTCAAATTCAAATCAAATCGATATCATTTTACTCTTGAAATTTACTTGAGTTTATCTATATTAATTTTCAATATTTTTTTAATCCAATAGGATTGTCAAATATTTTTGTTACCAAAAAATATTTGAGGATCCTAGAAACCTTGAGTTCATACCAAATGAGCATCGTTGAGCTTCTAAGGTGCTCCTAAATTTGTCTATATAATTTTCTTAATTTTAAGTCTTATAGAGTTGTCAAACACTTTGAGATAAAAAAATCGACAATTTACCAAAGGGCATACGCAACAATCGATAATTATCAACGGGCGCACCATGGTTTTATTCTCACCAAAGGGCGCACTCATTATAGTGAACTTCCTCTTATACCCCTCATATTATCTATTGCTTTTCTCTTTCTCTCTCAGTAATAAATTCTGAGACGTCAGCACATGCAACGTGATTTAATTACTGACTTTTATTTTAAAATAATATCTAATGGAATCGACGCTAAATTAAAAAACGTAAGGTAAAAATTAAAAAAAATATTTCACTTTAAAAATTTCTCATACAACGTGATTTAAAAATATAAATAAATAATTTTTATTTTTATTAATAGAAATTAATATATTAAATAATATTTAATAAATATATTAATGTATAAAAAGTTTTTGGAAACAAACGGTTGGATTTAAAAATATAAATAAATGATTTTATATTTGATTAATAGAAATGAATATATTAAATAATATTTAATAAATATATTAATGTATACATATTTTTTCAAAAAACTGACCGTGGTAGCTTTCAGGCCCAGCGTGGGCCTGAAATTTTTTATTTCAGGCCCAACGTGGGCCTGAAATTTTTTATTTCAAGCCCACGTTGGGCCTGATATCTTTTGATTCAGGCCCGACGTGAACTCAAATTTTTTTTCTATTTAAAAAATATATTAATATATAAAAAAACCTATCAAAACACTTAATTTTAGATTCAAACGCAGGGCCTGAAGTCATCCCAGGAGGGTTTGAAGTCAAATAACTTCAGATCCAATAAATAATTAATTTAATAAATAATAATTAAATATAAAAAATATTTTTAAAATTAAAAAATTTTTAGTGAGGGCCAGAAGTCATCAGTGACTTCAGGCCCTCTATCTGAAAAATTTTCCCTTAGGCCTGAAGTCATCCGACTTCAGGCCTAAGGAGGGCCTGAAGTCTGATGACTTCAGGCCCAAGGAGGGCCTGAAGTCTGATGACATCAGACCCTCCAACAATAAATATATAAAAATAATAAAAACTTTTTTAAAAAGAAGGTATAATATATAATTACATAATAATAAAATGTTATAGGAGTGGTTTAGGTATATCAGTGAGTTTTGAGCAAAACTCATTGATGGACCTACCATATTTGGAATTCTGAAAACTCTATATCAGTAGACAGGGTTGAGCTAGGAGATGAGATTTTGGGTGCCGAAACCTCTAATCTTGCTGTATCACCAATGCTATAGGAGTGGTTTAGGTATATCAGTGAGTTTTGAGCAAAACTCACTGATGGACCTACCATATTTGGAATTCTGAAAACTCTATATCAGTAGACAGGGATGAGCTAGGAGATGAGATTTTGGGTGCCGAAACCTCTAATCTTGCCGTATCACCAATGATATAGCAGTGGTTTAGGTATATCAGTGAGTTTTGAGCAAAACTCACTGATGGACCTACCATATTTGGAATTCTCAAAACTCTATATCAGTAGACAGGGTTGAGCTAGGAGATGAGATTTTGGGTGCCGAAACCTCTGATCTTGCAGTATCACCAATACTATAAGAGTGGTTTAGGTATATCAGTGAGTTTTGAGCAAAACTCACTGATGGACCTACCATATTTAGAATTCTGAAAACTCTATATCAATAGACAGGGTTGAGCTAGGAGATGAGATTTTGGGTGTCGAAACCTCTAATCTTGCTGTATCACCAATGCTATAGGAGTAGTTTAGGTATATCAGTGAGTTTTGAGCAAAACTCACTGATGGACCTACCATATTTGGAATTCTGAAAACTCTATATCAGTAGACAGGGTTGAGCTAGGAGATGAGATTTTGGGTGCCGAAACCTCTAATCTTGCTGTATCACCAATGCTATATCAGTGATTTAGGTATATCAGTGAGTTTTGAGCAAAACTCACTGATAGACCTACCATATTTGGAATTCTGAAAACTCTATATCAGTAGACAGGGTTAAGCTAGGAGATGAGATTTTGGGTGTCGAAACCTCTAATCTTGCCGTATCACCAATGCTATAGCAGTGGTTTAGGTATATCAGTGAGTTTTGAGCAAAACTCACTGATGGACCTACCATATTTGTAATTCTGAAAACTCTATATCAATAGACAGGGTTGAGCTAAGAGATGAGATTTTGGGTGCCGAAACCTCTAATCTTGCTGTATCACCAATGCTATAGAAATGGTTTAGGTATATCAGTGAGTTTTGAGCAAAACTCACTGATGGACCTACCATATTTGGAATTCTGAAAACTCTATATCAGTAGACAGGGTTGAGCTAGGAGATGAGATTTTGGGTTTCGAAACCTCTAATCTTGCAGTATCACCAACGTTATAGGAGTGGTTTAGGTATATCAGTGAGTTTTGAGCAAAACTCACTGATGGACCTACCATATTTGGAATTCTGAAAACTCTATATCAGTAGACAGGGTTGAGCTAGGAGATGAGATTTTGGGTGCCGAAACCTCTAATCTTGCTGTATCACCAATGCTATAGAAGTGGTTTAGGTATATCAGTGAGTTTTGCTCAAAACTCACTGATATACCTAAACCAGTGATATAGCATTGGTGATACAGCAAGATTAGAGGTTTCGGCACCCAAAATCTCATCTCCTAGCTCAACCCTGTCTACTGATATAGAGTTTTCAGAATTCCAAATATGGTAGGTCCATCAGTGAGTTTTGCTCAAAACTCAGTGATATAACTAAACCACTCCTATAGCATTGGTGATACAGCAAGATTAGAGGTTTCGGCACCCAAAATCTCATCTCCTATCTCAACCCTGTCTACTGATATAGAGTTTTCAGAATTCCAAATATGGTAGGTCCATCAGTGAGTTTTGCTCAAAACTCACTGATATACCCAAACCACTCCTATAGCATTGGTGATACTGCAAGATTAGAGGTTTCGGCACCCAAAATCTCATCTCCTAGCTCAACCCTGTCTACTGATATAGAGTTTTCATAATTCCAAATATGGTAGGTCCATAAGTGAGTTTTACTCAAAACTCACTGATATACCTAAACCACTGCTATAGCATTGGTGATACGGCAAGATTAGAGGTTTCGGCACCCAAAATCTCATCTCCTAGCTCAACCCTGTCTACTGATATAGAGTTTTCAGAATTCCAAATATGGTAGGTCCATCAGTGAGTTTTGCTCAAAACTCACTGATATACCTAAACCACTCCTATAGCATTGGTGATACAGCAAGATTAGAGGTTTCGGCACCCAAAATCTCATCTCCTAGCTCAACCCTGTCTACTGATATAGAGTTTTCAGAATTCCAAATATGGTAGGTCCATCAGTGAGTTTTGCTCAAAACTCACTGATATACCTAAACCACTTCTATAGTATTGGTGATACTGCATGATTAGAGGTTTTGGCTCCCAAAATCTCATCTCCTAGCTCAATCCTGTCTACTGATATAGAGTTTTCAGAATTCCAAATATGGTAGGTCCATCAGTGAGTTTTGCTCAAAACTCACTGATATACCTAAACCACTCCTATAGCATTTGTGATACAGCAAGATTAGAGGTTTCGGCACGCAAAATCTCATCTCCTAGCTCAACCCTGTCTACTGATATAGAGTTTTCAGAATTCCAAATATGGTAGGTCCATCAGTGAGTTTTGCTCAAAACTCATTGATATACCTAAACCACTTCTATAGCATTGGTGATACAGCAAGATTAGAGGTTTCGGCACCCAAAATCTCATCTCCTAGCTCAACCCTGTCTACTGATATAGAGTTTTCAGAATTCCAAATATGGTAGGTCCATCAGTGAGTTTTGCTCAAAACTCACTGATATACCTAAACCACTGCTATAGCATTGGTGATACGGCAAGATTAGAGGTTTCGGCACCCAAAATCTCATCTCCTAGCTCAACCCTGTCTACTGATATAGAGTTTTCAGAATTCCAAATATGGTAGGTCCATCAGTGAGTTTTGCTCAAAACTCACTGATATACCTAAACCACTCCTATAATATTTTATTATTATGTAATTATATATTATACCTTTTTTTAAAAAAAGTTTTTATTATTTTTACTTTTTTTAAAAAAAGTTTTTATTATTTTTATATATTTAATGTTGGAGGGCCTGAAGTCATCAGACTTCAGGCCCTCCTTAGGCCTGAAGTCGGATGACTTCAGGCCTAAGGGAAAATTTTTCAGATAGAGGGCCTGAAGTCACTGATGACTTCAGGCCCTCACTAAAAATTTTTTAATTTTAAAAATATTTTTTATATTTAATTATTATTTATTAAATTAATTATTTATAGGATCTGAAGTTATTTGACTTCAAACCCTCCTGGGATGACTTCAGGCCCTGCGTTTGAATCTAAAATTAAGTGTTTTGATAGGTTTTTTATATATTAATATATTTTTTAAATAGAAAAAAAATTTGAGTTCACGTCGGGCCTAAATCAAAAGATTTCAGGCCCAACGTGGGCCTGAAATAAAAAATGTCATGCCTACGTTGGGCCTGAAATAAAAAATTTCAGGCCCACGCTGGGCCTGAAATAAAAATATTTCAGGCCCAGCGTGGGCCTGAAACTTACCACGGTCAGTTTTTTCAAAAAATATGTATACATTAATATATTTATTAAATATTATTTAATATATTAATTTCTATTAATCAAATATAAAATCATTTATTTATATTTTTAAATCCAACAGTTTGTTTTCAAAAACTTTTTATACATTAATATATTTATTAAATATTATTTAATATATTAATTTCTATTAATAAAAATAAAAATTATTTATTTATATTTTTAAATCACGTTGGATGAAAAAATTTTGAAATGAAATATTTTTTTAATTTTTACCTTACATTTTTTAATTTAGCGCCGATTCCATTAGATTTTATTTTAAAATAAAAGTCAGTAATTAAATCACGTTGCATGTGCTGACGTCTCAGAATTTATTACTGAGAGAGAAAGAGAAAAGCAATAGATAATATGAGGGGTATAAGAGGAAGTTCACTATAATGAGTGCGCCCTTTGGTGAAAATAAAACCATGGTGCACTCGTTGGTAATTACCGATTGTTGCGTACGCCCTTTGGTAAATTGCCGTAAAAAAATTGTTCCTAGTCGACTGTACCTTTACTAAATTTTAAAATATAATACATCTTTGAATATTTTAGAAATTCAACTACGTTCTTTGTTAAATTACAAAACAAAGCAAGAAAGAAACCAAGATACAAGAGTAAATAATTGCACGCCCCTAGTAGACTCTCAAGTACTCACAGTTTGGTGTATTGTAGGATATTTTTCTCTAATGAGGTAAAAAATTTAGAAAATTAGTTATTGGGCGTGAACCCTCTTGTGCTTCCAAATTTCACCTTGATTATAATTTATCCCTAGATTATAAAAAATAAATAATAAATAGAGAATTGCTTATGTCGATTCAATGAACATAGAATTAATGATATGAAAAATCATATCGAATGATTTCATAAAAACCTAGCGGCAAAAGGATGTTGTCGTTCCACCAACCTTGACACTAAAAATTATTTTATAAACACTATTACATTGTATTTTTTTTTTGCACTACAAAATCTTGAACATTATTTGATTCATATATTTTTTAAACAAATAATGGATGTTTATAATGTTTCCCACCTTTTTCTATAAATTAATACAATTAATGAAGGGGAGAGATATAATAATTAAACCGAAGCATGTTCTAGCCTTGTGATGTGAAGCGAAGAAACCGGGTCGCATGGGTTTATTTGAAAACAAATTATTCAAATGGATCTAGAAACTAATTACTAGTTAATCTCATTAAGAGGAATCATTAATTAATTGAAATATTACTAGCATTTGGCCATTTGAATACATATTCTTCTTCTCATTTTCACGTTTTTCATGTTCTTAGAGCGACAATTGCATACTCATAGCCTTTTTTTTAAAAAAAAATAATATATATGAAAACAAATCCTTGCTATGTCGACAATGACCTACCTTTCGTGCACAACTAAACTCTTGTTCATATGACAAGGTTTATTAGATGGTCGTCAAAGTGATAAGTTATGCTATGGATTTCAAATATCGCAAGGCCAATCGCGAAATCCCCTGACCATATGGCACATAGCAATAATGGATACATACTTATCCGTTAAGGTGACTAATTAAACTAAAAGAAAGAAAACAAAGATTTGAAGGGGTTAATTAAGAAATTAAGAAGAGGAAACATGTCACATGGTTTGATGTTAGGAATAGGTCAAGAAAAGCACCACATGCAATGTTTTATTTGACGCAATCTCTTTGAAATTATTTTGTTTTCTTCACCAAACCAAAATGCGATATTTCGATCTCACGAATCCACTCGTGTGGGGCAAAAATATATATTATCTATCAGTGTGCATGAATCAGTTTCGAACCAGTTTAATTAGTTTATCTTGAGCTAGTTCTAGTCAAACAGTGTAGCTATAAAAGTAAATAGGACTAAATGAATTGACCACACTAAGTAGTTCGGTCGCCCGGAAAGAGCTTACATGTAAGTTCAAATAATCCCTTTTTTAAAAAAAACACATAAGGGAGTTGCGCGATATAATATAACTCCACAATATAATCTCTTAAATTTCTATTTGGGCAACCCATAGTAATATAGTTAAACTATATATGAATCTAGTTGTTATACATAAACATCAAGGTTTCATTGTGTATCATCAATCCTCAAGTTAAAGCATACCCCATTGATCATTAGTTCTTAAAAACCAATCCTCTCGGTTATCTTAAAGTCAATAATTTATAAATATCACTACGAATTCGACTTGTGTGAATGTGATGTGGATGAGATGTAGCTCATATCATATGGAAACCAAGTTCATGAAAATGTTAGCTATAAATGAATGATTCATGAAACATCTATCTCATAAACTCAATTAATATCACTCATGCTCTTTTTTGGAAATGTTCTTGAAAATTTGAAATTATTGAAAAAACTACCATCTAAATATATTCTTAATTCCAAATCATTTTACACTATGGTGGCTGAACCCAAACTCCCCGGCTGATACATAAAAGAGATCCATCAGCTTCGTGTCGCTAGCCATGCGACATGGATCACAAAACACCTTGATTTGCCATCATCAAGGTCAATGAATACTGGAACATAACCCCTTGGGGCTAAAGTGCTGGTGCAATTGATGTTTCGTTAAGTTTGATTGGGTTGACGAAAGCTCAAGTTGACTCGAGTTAGGGTTTTGATGTTTGATCAATATGTTAAGTTGGTTAAACGAAGAGTTAAGTACGTCAATGTTGACTGAATACTTGATAAGATACGAAGAATGCTTAGCGGGCAGAAGTCCAGTACATGAAGTTATCATAAGATAGAAAGTCCAAGTGGGTCATTGAGGATCAAATACTTAGTGATGACAAAAGTCCTAACAAGTTAAGGATGATCGAATACTAGGCAATGATGAAGTCCTGGTAGGTCAAGATTGACCGGATGCTAGGCAATGAGAAGTCTCAGCAGATCAAGGATGACTGGATGTTGAGTAAAGCAAGTTCTGGTAGATTGAGGTCAACCATATACCAAGCAAGATAAAAATTCAACTTAGTAAGATTAAAACATGAGTATTAGTCGATTGATAGGACGCATCGATCGGTCGATGGACTCTAAACCTTGAAATTAAGGTTTTGAAGTATTTTCAGGATTTTCTATATTGACTAAGTTTCTACTATAGTAGCTAGAGTTCGTTGTAATAATCTTAAACCCCTAAAATTGGGGTTCCTATAGTAATTTTAGGGATTACTACACTAACTTTAGATGCTACTACAGTAACTTTAGGGATTGTTACAGTGGTTTTAGGGTTGCTAAGATTTAATGTTGTTGTTGTTGTTGTAGCCAAATGATTGACGCAATCAATTTGTGGCACTGTATAAGTAAATATAATATTGCAGAATCAATTGGATAGATCGATTGAAAGCAACCAATCAATTGGTAAGGTAAAAAAATAGCCATTTTGCATATTTAAACTGTTGGATCTAATGTGGCAATTAATTGGAGAAGTCTATCAATAGATTGGTAGGCAGAAATCAGCTCGAATGCTATCCTATAAAAGAGAGTTCTATAAAGATTTGAAGGTGTTAGTTCTCAGAGATTCTGAGATGAAGTGCCACTGCATTTCCTTATCAAAATGAGACATTTCCAAGCAACAAAAAAGCATCCAAAGAAATTTCTCATTGTAAAGTCATTTTTTATTTCATTTATCTCTGTTTTCGTTTTCTTATTGTGTTATTATAAGAACATGTTGTAAGAGACACTACAAGAAAAAAACTAAAAGACAATGCTTTTTATGCGTTGTCTATGTAGTTGAAAAAAGATTGTTAAAAGCACTGTTGTTAAAAGCCCACTCAAAGACAACGCTTAAAAAATGTTGTCGTTTATTTCAAAGACAATGCTTTAAAAATGTTGTCATTTTTTATAAAGACAATGTTTTTGCAACGCTTAAAACTTGTTGTCTTTTTTAACATTTTAGCAAAAGATAAATATATTTACAAAATCATTGTCTATTATATTTGCACCATTAATTACTTAATTAAATGCTTATAAATAACATCAATTAAAATGTCATGAAAGTATAACCAATCAATTAAAATACTATGAAGGTATAATACAACTGACCAAACAAGAAATGTGTCGTACAATTTAAATATAAAATATGTACAAATAATCCATAAATTTTGGATCAATATTAAGTCTATATAAAAGCAAAAACCCTTCTTGGATTGTTAAATACAATTGATCTACCTTGCTTGCTACAAATCCAAAACAGCATTATGTATACCACAACAAAAGACATCCAGATCTTTACCTCAGCTGATTGTTGGCAACAACCAAGGTGATTTGGGTTGGTCACGATGAAGAAGAGCAACAACCCAAAGTGGGAATCAGAAGCCAACACATCGAAGAGGACCAACAACACGTAGGGAAACCGGTTGCATCACTGATCTGGCCTCAAGAATAGAGGCAACATCAACTCGAGAAGAAGTAGATGGATTGGTGTCTATGATTAATGGTGCAGCTGGTAGTGGCGTCGGATGATCAGAACACTTCCACACTCGATCGGAGTCTAGGGCGTGACAAAGGATCACAGAAGAGAAAAGAAAGGGTGAAGGCATTCACACATTACCAGAGAGGGTCGTGGTCAAGTCACGACAAGAGGAGTGATCGGTTGATGTCAACTCGGGGAGAAGGACTCGTGAGGCCGATACTGCACCGACAGTCGGACAACGCTGGTGAGGACGATATCGCCGACGATCGTGGTAGAGCAAGAGGGAGAAGAGTAGATGCGAGGGAGGAAGAGGAGATGTGCTCGCTTCGGCTTCAGCTCCTGCTTGCCTGCGCGAGGGGAGGAAAAGGAGGAGAAGAGAGGGAGTTGGCGATGAGGGGGTCGGGGGCATAGGTGTTGATGCAGTCTGACCCTGATTGTTGTTTTGGTGTTAACAACGATTTATTTTTTGATTTAAGTTTGGTTGAACGAATTGGAATTATGTCCTAGTCGGGGACTGGGCACAAAGTCCTAATTTGGAGGGTTAGGTGTGAAAAATCCTAGCTTGGAGGGTTTGGTGTGGAAAAGTCCTGGCTTGGAGGGTCAGGTTCTAGCCTAAAGGGCTAGGTTGATGAAATCCCGGCTTGGAGGGCCAGGTCCTAGCCTGGAGGGTAAGGTTGGATGAAATCCCAGTGAGTGAAGCCGGGTCATGGTGAGTGAAGCCAGGTGATGAAAATCTCGGTGAGTGAAGCCGGGTCCTGGTGAGTGAAGCCAGGTGATGGAAATCCTGGTGAGTGAAGCGAGGTCCTGGTGAGTGAAGCCAGTTGATGAAAATCCCGGTGAGTGAAGCCGGGTCCTGGTGAGTGAAGCCAGGTGATGAAAATCCCGGTGAGTGAAGCCGGGTCCTGGTGAGTGAAGCCAGGTGATGGAAATCCCGGTGAGTGAAGCCGGGTCCTGGTGAGTGAAGCCAGGTGATGGAAATCCCGGTGAGTGAAGCCGGGTCCTGGTAAGTGAAGCCAGGTGATGGAAATCCCGGTGAGTGAAGCTGGGTCCTGGTGAGTGAAGCCAGGTGATTGAAATCCTAGTCAGTGAAGCTAGGTTGAAATCCTGGTGAGTGAAGCCGGGTCCCGGTGAGTGAAGTCGGGTGACCGAAACCCTGGTGAGTGAAGCCAGGTCCTAGCTTGGAGGGCTAGGTTGAAGTCCCAGTGAGTGAAGCTGGGCATGGCACGAGTCAGAGAAGGGCTGGAGGCTTGTTCTCGTGACTTAGAGTGCATTTGGGCTTGCCTGGATCGGTCTAGTGACTGATCAGGGAAGTTGGCACGGTGCTCCTTCGTGGATCGGTCTGGTGACCGATCCAACGATGACTGATCAGTCTGGTGACCGATCAGGGAGTATGCGTTTCACTCACTGCACAACTCCTGATCGGTCTGGTGACCGATCAGGGAGCACACAGTGAGTTGAGTTCCCCTGCTGATCAGCTCCTGAATGGTCCGGTGACTGATCCAAGACCTAGGATCTGATGTCCACGATTAAAGTTTTCTCACTATGGTGACCGATCAAGATGGAGCCTGATCGGTCAGGAAGTAGCCTGATCGGTCTGGTGACCGATCAGGGAGCAGCCTGATTGGTCTGGGGACCGATCTGGAGTGTGCAGCAGAATGCTGGATTGGTCTGGGGACCAATCAGGAGTGTGCAAAAGACTGCTGGATCGGTCTGGTGACCGATCAGGGTCCTTCCCGAACAGTCTGGTGACCGATCAGGGTCCTTCCCGATCGGTTTGGTGACCGATCAGGAGAGAACTTTAATTCAAATACGCTGTCAGAAGCTCTAATCGCGACAGTTTTCTATGCCGATTCTCTGATACATTGTTGATTATGTTTGATATGAGTTGCTAAGCTTCTATTGGAGTGTGCAGGCTTTACAGGGATGATTCAAACATTGGAGGAGAGTCAATGAGAGGCTTTTCTTGGAGCAGGTTTGGCTGTTTCCTTGATTCAGGTCTCAACGACGTCTGGAGAGCAGCTGGCAACTGACGGAGGCTTAGCTGGAGAGGGTCTTCAGTGGACTGAGTGCTCAGGGAGTCAGGGGGTCAGGCTGTTGCTTTAGTGGATGCTGATGGAGAGCCTGGTGATGGGAGCAGAGGCTTAAGACGAGGCTGGAAGCAGAGGAGCGATAACAAGGAAGACAGAAAAACAAGTGAAGTTTTTCCTGTGGGATTGTGCTCTCTGTTGCTTTGTGCTTGAGCGATCTTGTTGCATTCCTGTGAGATCTTTGTGAGTGTTCCTTCTTGTGTGATCTCTTGTACTCAAGTTCAATCATCTGTGAGATCTGTGGAGAGGTTTCTCCACCGAGAAGGAGGCTCTATCTTATCCGATGTTCACCGGAGCTTGATCTGCCGACGATTAAGGGATCACCCACCTTAAGGGCACGCCAAGGAGTAGGGGCAAGTTATCCCCGAACCTTGTACATCGCTGTGTCGTTTGATTTGTTTTCTTGGTTTTGATTTCTGTTCTTCATTTCTGTTTCTGCACTTGTGTTGTCTGTTTTCGCTGCCTAACTCTTGAAGTACAGAAAGTTTTTGAAAGCTCAAGAAAATTGTGTCTGGCTACATTCACCCCCCCCCTCTATAGCCATCCGAGATCCAACAAGTGGTATCAGAGCTTGGGGCTCTGTACAAGCGACTTAACATCCGAGAGTTATCAACAAGATGGTTGGAAGAGAAGGAATAAGCACAAACCGACCTCCACTCTTCGACGGCACAGATTTTCAATATTGGAAATCGAAGATGGAGTTTTATTTGAAGACAAACATGAGCATATAGTTCTCGGTTAAAGAAGGTTTCATCCCTCCAAGAGATGTTGAAGGAAAAGATCTCGACTTCTCAAGTTGGTCGGCTGAGCAAATAAGAAAGAGTTAAGCAAATGCCAAAGTGGTGGTCACTTTGCAATGCGGATTGACCAAGGAGGAGTTGATCAAGGTGGGTCCTTTTACAAGTGCTAAAGATCTTTGGAACAAAATCATTGAGCTCCACGAAGGAACTCAAGACATCCGAATAGCCAAGAAGGACCTCCTTCACAGTCAACTCCAAAATCTGTCCATGGAAGAAAATGAAAAGGTAAGTGAACTCGATGGAAGATTCAAAGAGATCCTCAATGGCCTCCACTCCATCAATGAAAAGGTAGGAAAACGGGATCTAGTAAGGTTAGTTCTAAAAGCTTTTCCAAGGAATACTTTATGGTCATCCATGGTGGATGCCTACAAGGTTTCCAAAGATCTTTTCTTAGTTAAGTTAGAAGATCTATTTTGTGAAATGAAATTACATGAGATCTCTAACCAAGGCTCCGAAGAGAAAGGGGTTGCTTTTGTGGCAGGAAAGGAGGAGAAGCACACCCATCACTTTGCTTTCATGACACTAGAGGAGTCAAAGGAGGAAAGTGATGATGAATCATGTAGCTCCTCAACCGCGCCTTTATCATCTTCGGATGATGAAGAGGTAATCACTCCCGAGTAAGATAAGTGCTATAGAGCTATCGCATGTTTAACCAAATTGTTAAAGAAATCAAAGAATAAGATTAAGTCATTGAAATTTGAAGTAGAAAAATTGAAAACCTCTAAGGATGAGGTAATTGATGTTATGCATGATAAGTCCCTTGAGAATGAAAATAAGGATTTGAAGAGCAAAGTTGAAAACCTCAAGAATATTCTTGAGAAGTTTTCAACTAGCTCTAAAACTCTAGACATGATACTAAATTCACAAAAAGCGATTTACAATAAGGTTGGCTTAGGTTACCTATCTAAAGAATCAAGTTTCATGTCATTGATGTCTAGAACCCACTTTAGATCACAAACTAATTCTAGGGTTCAAAAGGTCAAAAAGAAATTGACTAAGACATGGGTGCCTAAGTCCTTCATTGTTGATGCTTTAGGTACCAAAATTTGGGTACCTAAAACCTCCATATTTAGAATTGTATAGCTTTGATTGAGGGGGAGCATCTATCAACATGGGTGGTTGATATTTGGTGCTCCAAATCCATGACCAACAAAAAAAATGTCATTCACATGATTGGTTATGGAAAATTCGAATTAAGTGCTTTGATCTTCATTGTCTTAGCTCTTATAACAATATGATCTCTTGGCTAGTGATTTATGAAATCTCATTTGGGAAATAAGGAAACTTTTCATGCAATGAATGATGGTATATCCATGCTTCAAAATAAATCTACAAGTTTTGGAAAAATTATATATTTTGGATGAATGGTTTAGGTTGACACATGAATTGTTTCTACTGTGGATTGCCTAGAATGTGTAGCTTTATTATTGCAAGTTTGAGGTTACTGCAATATGAGGTATAAGTTAGAATAACAGTTTACTCTTGCAATATCTCATCATAAATTTGAGGTCTAGGTTAATTTCTTTTGATTGCATACAATTAAAGAATTTAGACAATTCCATGGCAACTTTATGTTTTTGTGAATGCATGTTTTCGAAACTGTCTAAATGAGGTAAATAAAATAAATGCATGTCGGACAAACTACAAGCATGTTTTGGAGATGTGATCACTCATTGGAATCGATACAAACATGTTTGTGTCTCTTTTCATAGAAATTCTTAATGTAGAATAAACCTTAGTTAAGGAACACTAGTCACTTTGTATTTACCATAGAAAGTCCAGCTCATCACATTCATGCTTACCATGTATTTTCTGAATCACACTTTAAACTTTGTATTTATGAGTTTTACTCTCAAGTTATATTGAAGATGTTGTATGATTTGAAAATATACATGTTAGTTTAAGAGATGCAAATCATGTTGTTCTCTTTGGTTAAGGAACATGAGTTGTAAAATACGGGTTAAAAAAAATCGGAATATATATATATATATATATATATATATATATATATATATATATATATATATATATATATATATATATATATATATATATATATATATATATATATATATATATGGTTATATATATATATATATATATATATATATATATATAGTTATATGGTTATAAAAAGGAAAGGTAATAATTAGATATAATTATAATTAATCCTTTCCTCTCTTAATCTCCCCGTGCCCTAAGTTTCCTCCCCCGCCGACTCCCCACTCCTCGCGTACCCGAGCGCAGGCGCGCCGCCTTCCTCCGTTTTCTTCCTCCCATCGTGCCCTAGCCGCAGCCGACCCTTTCTTCTCGCTCGACGACTCCGACGCCGACGCCCGCTTCCCTCAGCGAGCGGCCGACGACAATCCCTCTCCTCCACGTAAGGTCGGCGATCCATCCCTGTGCATCTACTCTGCCCAGTCTACTCATCAAATCTAGGGCATACATTTGGAGTTGGGAGGAGAGACCGCTTGGCGGAGTTGCTTTCCACTTGCTGTGAGGAGCGGCAGATGGAGTTGGACTAGAGGTAATGTGTTTGAATTGGGTTTTGATGTTGTTGATTCTGATCTTGATGAATCAAAGCGGTGTTAAGGGTTTTGGGGTTGTGATCTTGGTTGTTGAACTCAAATCTGGTAGATCTTGGTGTTTAAACTCAAATCGGGCATTTGATCTGGCTAGGGGTTAATTGGTGGTTGCTCAGCTTCTTCTTTCCACGATCAGTCTATTTGAGATTGGGAATTGGGCGACTGTGAGGTAAGCTTAATTCAGTAATGGAATTGCTTGTTGTATTTTCCATTAAATTTGTAGGAGGAGATTGTTGTGTTGGGATGTTTTAGGACATACTTTGCATGATGTTCCTTGGCCGAGTGCTTCACATGTGGGAATCATGGGGTTTGTTGTTTATTTTTCTTTGGGATTTAAATTGGTTGTTCGATTGATAATCTGGTCTAGGGTGTGTGGGTTTGATCAATTGTAGTTCGGGCAGTTGCTCTACTTGGGATCAATTCTGTTGTGGAAAGGTGTTACCTTGATTTGAATCAGTTGATAACATGTTGGGTTTGTGTGGTTTAGTTTAATCCATATGAATTAGAGAGGAACTTGCCGTGAGTTATTGCGGGATTAGGTTTTTGCTAGAGGAGATCCTCTAGAGTAAATTTGGAAATAAACCTAAAGCAAACCTAATCTTAATTACGTGGAATAATTAAGAACCTATCATCTAATTAAATGTAATTGAATGAAAAAGGTAATTAGGTTAACCCTGATTCGGTCTAGGGATTTGTTTAGCTATGTAATAATAGTTATGATAGCTAAATTGTGTCCGTTGATACAGGACACTGATTGCTTTTGGACTTTTGGACGAGAGGATCTTGTTTGATACAGACTTCTATTTGGAGGCGGGTACCCTTTGACTTATCTTTTAGATATAGTTTTCTTGCTATGCATTGTCTGTTATAGATAACAGTAAGATTGTATGCTTATCTGCCTTAGTGTACCTGTATCTGATATATGCTGTTGTTTATCCTTGAGGTTAGCTCCTGTTTCACTTTATACAGTCTCACGAGTCGCCATCTATATGGGTAGATATATACATAGATGTAGTGATACCTTCCCCTTTTGCATTTTGATATTGATAGATCACTGGTTATTTTGTTAGTATATCTACTAGGTTACTTGTATCCCATGATATAGTATTCAAACATATTCCTAGCACCCGGTGGTGTTAGTTGAGAACTTGGTGAGGGTTATATGTTTGGATCATGTATCATCCTTGCATTGTTGCATGCTGGCGATCATCGGCTCCTATATAGTCCGAGCCCGTCGCCAGTTACATGAGGATATGCACACACATCCACTCATGGGTAGTGGCTACCATAGATTGTGTGCATTTGCCCTGTATTGCTCTGCACGGTCACTATTTGGAGGGTGGTTCCGGTGCGTGGTAGCAGCCAGGGATCCCTTCTCGTCCTGAGACATGAGAAGATGAGAGCTAGACTCCCCCACTGCTTGGGGTAGGAGAGAGACCTCCGCCAGCATCCTGTCCACTCGGTCACTCAGGAGCAGTGATAGCAGGGTGCGTACAGTTGTCATAGCCCTACCCACGCGGACGTTCATTTATGATAGGTGGACGGTGCCTGACTGGCGTCAGGGGTGACACATGTCATTGCACCATGTGCATATTTTGCATCGTGCATTGTTTGCTGCATTTGATTTCTGCACTTCATTGACATGCATATATTGGATACCTGTTTATCTTGGATTATATGTTCTACTTGTTCCATAGGGATGTATTTCACCCTTTGCAGGCTAGATGGATTCAGGTATGTACCTGTATTTAGTATCCTCAGTATACCCTTGCCTATTATCCATATGAGACTGTATTAGTGTAGACCCTTATTGTTATTGTAACATACTATACATATCTGCTGGGTATCCACTGAGCTTATGGACTCACACCGTTGCCATTACTTTTTGATTTCAAGTTGATATTTGCCAGGAGGGTCCGAGTCGCCAGTCCCGTGCGTGCTACTACATTCTCTTGGGGTTTTATCTACTATGTTATGTTTTAGGACCATATTACGTTTATTTCCTTACACCGGATTTATCATGGACTTGTGGTTTGGGATTTGATTTATGACATTGTACTTTTGAGTCCATTATTGGACTACGTGTGTGGTTTTGCTGCATTCCTGCCCCCTGGCAGCTCAAGTAAGTTTGGGTTTTGGTTTTATGAGCATATTGTCATATATGTTGTTATTCTATTTGGATTAGAGGCCTGAGGCCCATATAAACTGCGTGGTTGTGATATATATGTTGTGTGTATGTGCAAATTGTCCGCTGGACTGGGGAGGTGCTGTCCGATTTTCTATTGGATCAGCGGCTCCTAGGTCTCGGGGCGTGACATGAGTATTGTTTAATGGAACTCTCTTAGGAGTTAAATTTGATTGTGTTAGGGTTTAGAGTGTTCAAACGTTGAAACAGAACCGTTTCTGAAACATCTCAGTTTCAGAAACCTTTCTGTGTCATACTTGATCGGTCCACCGACCGATCAGGACTCACTCTGATCGGTCTGGCGACCGATCAGATCAACTCTGATCAAGGAACTCCCAGATCGTTCCAGTTTGATCCAAAAACTTTCCAGACTGATCACTTTGCATCGAATTGTATCAGTTTAATGATCATACTACAAATAAACATGATACAATCCGATTACAATTAAAACATATTTGATCACCCATTGGTACAAACTTGGTACTAAGGGAGCATAAATTTGTTCAAGTATTAAAATATGGGTAGGAATCATTAAGACCCTTGATTCTCAGAAATGTTTCTGAAACGTCAAGTGTTAAAATGAGGTTTGCCTAATCATACCTGGAACAAATGTAATAGTGATTCGATACAAACCCGTGCTGCAATTCTAAAAAGTCATTTACACGGGTTGGTTGAATCATGTCTCTTGCCCCTTGATGAGGAATATTTTTCAGTCAAAAACTCAACCCATATTGAAAATTTTGAAATTCATAGGGAAGGGTTGTTTGAGTCATGACTCTTGATCTTAATGCCGTGTTTCAGAAATTTTTCTGAAATATCGTATATTAATGGAGTCTACACCCCTGTTGTGGAATGCAAATTATTAATGCAGTCTGATCAGGAGCGCATCAGAGTTTCAGGAATTTTTCTGAAATCCGATCGCTCTCCAGACTAATCAGATATACTTCTGTATCACGTAATCAACGGACCTGGTTGGTCACGGAGACCAATCAGGACTATGTTTCAGATACAGATACATTCCTTACTCGTCATATGAAGCATATACGTATTTGACCATGATATATTTTTGTATATGTCTTCACATGAAATTCTAAATGTTAATGCAGTCTGATCTTGAACGAATCAGAATTACAAAATTTTTTCTGAAAATTAATCGTTCATAGATATATCAGAGATTTTTCTGTATCAAATATCAGTCTGATGGGTTGCATATACATTGTTGCCATGATACATTTATGGTATATGCCTCTCATATGCAATTCAAAAGTTTACCTTTGATTATTTTGGATTTGGGGAGAGACTCGTGTTTGAGAGGGAGGTATGTTTAAACTTAATAACCATACACTTTTCGATGTTTGACAAAGGGGGAGAGAATGGTTAATTAAGTTTAGGGTTATTGTAGAGGGAGGATTTTGATTCCCTTACGATAATTGAACTGCCTTCAATTGATCATTAATGCCTAAACTTAAATCGGGTTGTCAAACAACAAAAAGGGGGAGATTGTTGATGCAGTCTAACATTGATTGTTGTTTTGGTGTTGACAACGATTTATGTTTTGATTTAAGTTTGGTTGAACGAATTGGGATTAAGTCCTAGTCGGGGACTGGGCACAAAGTCCTAATCTGGAGGGTTAGGTGTGAAAAATCCTAGCTTGGAGGGCTAGGTGTGGAAAAGTCCTGGCTTGGAGGGTCAGGTCCTAGCCTGGAGGGCTAGGTTGATGAAATCCCGGCTTGGAGAGCCAGGTCCTTGCCTGGAGGGCTAGGTTGGATGAAATCCCGGTGAGTGAAGCCGGGTCCTGGTGAGTGAAGCCAGGTGATGAAAATCCCGGTGAGTGAAGTCGGGTCTTGGTGAGTGAAGCCAGATGGAAATCCTGGTGAGTGAAGTCGGGTCCTAGTGAGTGAAGCTAGGTGATGAAAATCCCGGTGAGTGAAGCCGGGTTCTGGTGAGTGAAGTGGTGAGTGAAGCCAGGTGATGGAAATCCCGGTGAGTGAAGCCAGGCCCTGGTGATTGAAGCCAGGTGATTGAAATCCTAGTAAGTGAAGCCAGGTTGAAATCCTGGTGAGTGAAGTCGGGACCCAGTGAGTGAAGCCTGGTGACCGAAACCCTGGTGAGTGAAGCCAGGTCATAGCTTGGAGGGCTAGGTTGAAGTCCCAGTGAGTGAAGCTAGGCATGGCACGAGTCAGAGAAGGGCTGGAGGCTTGTTCTCGTGACTTACAGTGCATTTAGGCTTGCCTGGATCGGTCTGGTGACCGATCAGGGAAGTTGGCACGGTGCTCCTTCGTGGATCGGTCTGGTGACCGAGCCAGCGATGACTGATCGGTCTGGTGACCGATCAGGGAGTATGCGTTTCACTCACTGCACAGCTCCTGATCAGTCTGGTGACCAATCAGGGAGCACACAGTGAGTTGAGTTCCCCCACTGATCAGCTCCTGAACGGTCCGGTGATCGATCCAAGACCTAAGATCTGATGTCCACGATTAAAGTTTTCTCACTGTGGTGACCGGTCAGGATGGAGCCTGATCGGTCAGGAAGCAGCCTGATCGGTCTGGTGACCGATCAGGGAGCAGCCTGATTGGTTTGGGGACCGATTTGGAGTGTGCAGCAGAATGCTGGATTGGTCTGGGGACCAATCAAGAGTCTGCAGAAGACAGCTGGATCGGTCTGGTGACCGATCAGGGTCCTTCCTGATCGGTCTGGTGACCGATCAGGAGAGAACTTTAATTCAAATACGCTGTCAGAAGCTCTGATCGTGACTGTTTTCTCTGCTGATTCTCTGATACATTACTGATTATGTTTGATATGAGATGCTAAGCTTCTATTGGAGTGTGCAGGCTTTACAGGGATTATTCAATCATTGGAGGAGAGTCAATGGGAGGCTTTCCTTGGAGCAGGTTTGGCTATTTCCTTGTTTCAGGTCTCAACGGCGTCTGGAGAGCAACTGGCAATTGACGGAGGCTCAGCTGGAGAGGCTCTTCAGTGGACTGAGTGCTTAGTGTAACGCCCGAAAATTCTCGAAACTAATTTTAGAAATATCTTAGAATTTATTCCGAATTTATGGATATTTTTATAGAATTTTTCCGTAAACGAAAGTGGCAAAAAGGGGTAAAAATAGAAAATCACATAGGTGGGAATCAAACCAGTCACCTGCGGTTGAGAGAAGAGTGGGCGGACCAGCTGGGCTGGTTTGTTTTGTTGATAGAGAATAAGCGAACCAATAGATAAGTTGTAGTTAGGTCAATCCGCCCCATAAGTATAAATAGATATGTTAAGAGAGGAAATTGGATTTTTGGTTTTCTCTCTTCCTCACCCTAGCCGCGCGACGCACGGGAATTCTCCCCCTCTCACGCACGCACGCCAACACCGAGCCTTTCTCTCCTCTTCCAAGGGGCGCCGGCCAAGGGGAGATCAAGGAGAGCGGAGCGTTGCGTTCGTCTCGACGAGGAGAACACGTAGGCGCGAAGAAATCTCCGAGACTCCGAGTTTCTCCGGAACACCCAACGCCAATTTTGGTTGTAAGTCCAAGATATCAATGTAAGTACTGCTCACCTACAGTAAGAGGCGGTTTTCCGCAAACGTTTTCCGTCAGAAATTTAAAAATGCAAAGTTTGCTTTAGTTTATGATCTTGCATGTATTTCTAGTTAATTCATGCTTGTATAAGTTGATTAATTACCATATATGAGTTAGGGTCTAAGAAAAAGCTATGAGAAAAGAAAAGAGAAGATAAAGATAAGAAAAGAAAAGGCCAAGGTCTTAAGAAATCCCCAAAAGTCAAGACTTAGGGATTTGGGCACACAAGGTGCTCGTTAAAATGCCAAGGCATTTAAAGATAAGAAAGAAAAGAAAGAAAAACTATTTTATTTTCTAAGACCAGTACCCGGCGTCCAAGGGCGTCGTTAAAGAAATCCAGGTGTCCAATTCCAAGGTCTTGGCCCTGGTAGACCAAGGTCTGCTCTATTAGGATTGGTGGCTCGCTACCCCAACCTTTTAGGGAACGCGCATAAGATGGTACTTACGTCTTCAGTGGATCCAAGTGATTAGTATTTTCAAGTATATGCTTTAGCAAAGTTTTCTAAAGTTTAAGAAAGTTTTCAAAAAGTTAAAGAAAAATTTAAAGTTCAAGAATTCCTAAAGTTTCAAGTTAAGCCAAGGAAAAGTAAGTTAAGACTTGTTAATGCTTGAGTATGCATGTTTATGAGTTATACATGTTTTAGTGTTTCTTTTAAGCATAAAAGTATCCCATGTGATTTTCCATTGTTTGAAAAAGCATGCTAGCACATTTCGAGATTTTGTGAGCTAGATAGTACTTACTAAGCTTTATGCTTATAGATGCATTTCCTTTTACTGTAGGTAAAGGTAAAGATAAGCAATTCTGAAGGAAGGCGACATGGCGATGCTGAGCGACGTGTGTGTGGTGGCTGATTTTGGAGAGATCCTTGAGATGAGACAATTTAGTTATTTGAATTACAATGTTTAAGTTTATTCCAATTCCAAGTTATTGCTTTATGGAGTTTAGCAAACATTTAAGCTTTGGATAGTATTACATGCTCAATTTCTTAGAGTAATGATTCCATGACATTTCATTTAGTATACATATCCTTATGATTGCATTGGATGAGTAGAAGTGTGAGTAGTTTGGAATATTGATACTTTGTTGAAGATATTGATGCATGTGCCAAGATAGTACTAGTTCCCCTTTGAATCAAGTTTTTATTGCTTAAATATGTTTAGAAAAGTTGCATTCACATTTCATAATGCTTTAGCAAGGTTATAGAACATGTATTTGGTGTTATGAATGCATAGGAGTCAAGATTGGTACAAACTCTAAGGTTAAAGTTCATATAAACTTGAATAGCTTATTTACTTCCACAAAAGTTCTAATTTCGAGTTTATGACGTTGTTTTGATTGGCTAAAATGTTTAGGAAACTAGTATAGAGTATAGAAATGGTGTTGTGGCTTTGTATGGTGTGAAACTATATGTTTGGTGGAGTTTTGAAATAAGGCTTCGAATCTGAAATTCAGGTTTTCAGACGTATCAGTCGACTGGTACAGTACCAGTCACCTGCCCTATCGAACAGTAGCTTCTGTTCGATGCACCAGGCAACTGCCAAAAGGTCAGTCGCCTGGTATCAGTCGACTGCTATATAGCAGTCGACTGGTACCATTAAAGAGAAGTTGTGTAGAGCAGCTGGTTAGTGCTTTAGTGTTACAACGAAGAGGTCTAGGGGTCAAATCCTGGCAAAGCAAATAAAATGAAAGTTGTTTTGTTTTTTTTTTGAAAAAAAAGGAGAAGGAAGAAAAAAAAAGAGAAAAAAAAGAAAGTTCCGCATTTTTAGTCGTGTATTAGAGTCGAGAAGTAGATAAAAGTAACGATCCGTCTAAGGCAGAGAAGGCGGGTCGCTACAGGTGGTATCAGAGCAGTTCCCATTCTCCAGCATCACACACACATCAGCATCAACCTTGCCATCTTCAAGTAAGAAAGTTTTAAGTTTCAGTTTTTCTATTGCTCCTTTATTTAACTGCAGTATAGAGAAATGCTTAAGTACTTACTCACATGTGCATAGAACAAGGAAGCATGTTTAATACCTTAGTATCACGGAATCATGTTTAATCCCTAGAATGGATATTAGAGAAATGCTTAAGTACTTACTTGATTTGCCTAAAAGTAAGTTTTGGGATTATGGCACGCAAGGTGCTTGATAAAAGTTTTGAGTAAGACCAAGGTCTTACTAAGCCCTAGAACGAGTTCTAGGACTAAGAAATGAGATAAGAATCAAGACCAAGGTCTTGTTATATCCTAAAGCAAGTTTGGGAACATTACCATTAAGTGTTAAGTTATACATTTGAGGACGTCCTAGAAAGGCCCAAAACGAGGAGCAAGCTCCTAGAAGGCAAGAAGCGTACCTCATTCAGTAGGAGAAACTAAAGCCAGGGAACTTCCTAGGCACAAGCAAACCATGGGATGCTTAAGCATGGTTCAAAACGTTGGAAAGAATAGTAGGGCTACTGGACTGGCATGAGGTAGAGAAGATAAAGTGTGCATCTTTCTGCCTTATGGGAGATGCTAGAATATAGTGGAAGAGAGTCAAGGCCAAGAGAAATGTCAGCCAGATGACATGGGCCGACTTCGAGACTGAGTTCTTCGAAGAATACTCTCACATGCAAGTAACCAACAAGCATTATGATGAATTCACGGAGTTCAGACAAGGAGAACTATCCGTGGATGAAGCAGTGAAGATGTTTAAGCGGTTAGCTCATCTGTGCCCAGAGCTAGTTAGCACAGAAAAAGAGATAGTTAGGCTAATGCTCAAGATGTTAAGGCCTGAGATAGCGTTGAAGGGGGCTAGCGGTGTTAAGAGGCTGCAAACCTCCGAGGAACTAATAAGTAGTGCTTTGATCACTGAGCACTACTTAAACAATATAAAGGCCACCAGAAAGGTTGAACGATGAAGTTCTTAACAACCTTACCGTCAGGGGAAGTAATGGCCTCTACTGAGAGGCTAAGGGCAGTATCAATCTAGATTTCCAACCGGGAGCTCTACAGTGACTTGTTAGTCCTTGAGATGAAGGATTACGATGTCATTTTAGGAATGGACTTCTTGAGCAAGTACAATGCTTCTATAGACTGCCGCAAGAGAAAAGCCAAGTTCACACCAGAAGCAGAACCTTCATTTGAGTTTATTGGAGACCCAAAGAGAAAGATAAAAAGGTTCTTATCTACCTTACAAGCTCAGAGAATGTTAGAGAAGAGGTGTTCTGGTTTCTAGCTCATATAGTGGATGCAAGTCAAGGAGAAGGATTGAAGAGAGAAGAAGTGAGGGTAGTCTGTGACTATCCTGAGGTGTTTCCTGAAGAGTTACCAGGACTCCCTCCCAATCGGGAAATTGAGTTGGCCCCAGGAACCAACCCAATTTCGAAGGCACCTTATCGCATGGCGCCAGCAGAACTGGAAGAATTGCAAGAACAATTGCAAGAGCTGCTCGACAAGGGTTTCATCCGCCCTAGTCATTCACCCTGGGGAGCTCCTGTACTTTTTGTCAAGAAGAAAGATGGATCTATGCGAATGTGCATAGATTATCGAGCTTTGAATGAGGTAACCATCAAGAACAGATATCCTTTGCCAAAGAAAGATGATTTATTTGATCAGCTGAAGGGAGCCACAGTGTTCTCCAAGATAGATCTGTGACCAGGTTACCATCAGCTCAGAGTGAAGGAGAGTGATGAGCCAAGGACTGCTTTCAGTACAAGATATGGGCACTATGAGTTTGTGGTCATGCCTTTGGAGTGACAAACGCCCCTGCGACGTTTATGGATCTAATGAATAGAGTGTTCAAGGATTTTCTGGACAAGTTCGTCATTGTCTTCATTGATGATATCCTAGTGTATTCAAAGACTCGGAAAGAACATGAAGAACACCTGAAGATAGTGTTGCAAACCTTACACCAGAAGGAGTTGTACGCCAAATTCTCAAAGTGTGAGTTTTGGCTTAATCAGGTGGCCTTCCTAGGCCACATTATTTCCAAGGAAGGTATTATGGTAGACCCAGCCAAGATTGAAGCAGTTAGTAACTGGAGTCAACCAAAGAATGCTAGTGAAATCAGAAGCTTCTTAGACCTGGCAGGATATTACAGAAAATTTGTGGAGGACTTTTCCAGGATAGCCTCTCCACTCACAGCCCTGACCAGGAAGAACCAGAAGTTTGAGTGGTCAGATAAATGCGAGCACAGTTTCCTAGAACTGAAGAAAAGATTGACTAGTGCTCCCATCCTGACTGTTCTAGAGAGTGACAAGGCCTTTGACATCTACAGTGATGCATCCAAGATGGGCCTTGGAGCTGTCCTCATGCAAGACGGTAAAGTAGTACACTACTAGAATTTTTGCATTTAACAACAGTGAATCACTGTTGTCGTATGCCAAATACCACTGTTGTTAAAGGCCATGTTGTTAAAGGGGGGGTCTACGACAACAGTGAATCACTGTTGATTCACTGTTGTCGTTTGGTCTACGACAACAGTTTTCCACTGTTGTCGTATATCACATTCGACAACATTTTAACAACAGTTTTTCACTGTTGTCTTTTATTATATTCGACAACAGTTGTATATCCGTTGTCGTATATCAATAACAACAGTTTATCACTGTTGTCGTTTAGGGTTTTCACTGTTGTCGTTTAAATGAGTTTTAACAACGGTGTTTAAATGTTGTCGTATATGCCATATTCACCGTTGTCGTTTATCTACAACAACAGTTTAGCTTTAAAAAAACCTGTTGTGTGTTTGTACTGTTCCACAACAGTTTCATACCAATTTGACAACAAAGATATTTCCATTATATTTTCAATTAAAAGACAATAATTTAACCTCGAAACAAAAAACTATATATATCAAATATCATCAACATATTACAATAAAGATCCACCACAACCTTTCTACAGATGAAACCATAAAAGTATCTTCTGTCCCAAAAACCTTTCTACAGACGAAACAGCTAAAGTATCTTCTGACCCAAATTACAAGAGTTCAAATTTATATATAATTCTGACCCAACTAAACTTACAATGAAGTTCAAATCACAAAAATTATAGCTTGGAAGGTCAGATTAATGGTCTTCGAACATGATCACGAACAAGTCCCTGCAGCTGGAAAAAAAAGAACAAACACTCTAATTAGTTATTCTATTAAATGCATATGTCCAATAAAAATGATCCATGAAGATATGTATCAACAAACAACAAAAATAATAAACTAACAAACAAACAAACAAAAAAGATATGCATGTATCAACACTTGCAATTATAAGGAAGAAACCACCGATTGTTTAATGATTGCTTTTCAATTTGGAAGAAACCACCGATTGTCCTAAAAAAAAATCAAAATCATAATATCGTCTTATGATTGCAAAATACTTATTGTTAGGACTACTAAAGCTCTCAATTCTTTACAACCTCAAGACTGGTTTCAGTTACGTAGGACTTCCTCTCATCCATGGTTGAACTAGACTATAAACATGCAAATGCATTGGTAGAAAAATAGAAAAACATGAATATTACTTATATCACCATGTGTTAGTATTTGAGTATTAAATAAAAATCCTCATATGCAGCAATTAATGAGAAAGGAAGAAAAAAGACCATTGGTAGAGGTAATATTTACATGAAAACTGCGAAGCTCTTCAGCTTCTTCAAGTGCGATTTGCTTTTCGTATTCTCTCCTGGACTGAAGTGCGAAAAAGAGATTAGTGGCAACCTTAAAGAAGAGAAGGATAGCACATAAAATAAATATAGAGTGGAACTGATTTGTCCTGTTGCATAAAATCAGGAAAGCAAACTTTCAATAGCTTCTACATTCTGAGAAATTAAGCAACTAAAGCTATTAACTATTTGATCCATAATAATCAACTAACATTTAGATATTAGGATACAAAACATGAGAGAGAGGACATGTAATGATCGATGAATAACAAAGGAATCATATTAACTCAATGTGAAAGGGGATAAATTTCATAATAAAATATTGTTAGTAAGAGTTCCATTCTGTAAAAGAGAAACACACCACCATACATAGAAGGGAACATTCTGGTCATGCTCACCGTGGCCAAATTATCTAAAACTCTGTCTCATCCTCGTCAAGGGCTTTTGGTGGTCCTATACATACAAAGAAACACAAATGCATTACACATGGAAAAAAGTGAGGCCTTTCGAAACATCGTTTAAGGAAGAAAAACACTCAATATCGACCCACTTGGAATTGGATATGGAAAAGGTGCTAATTTGTCCACTGCTTCATCAATGGAAACTCAAATGCAATTCTTGGGAAATGGATCATTAAAAAGAAATATTATTTTAAAACTTATCATTTCCATAAAATTGCAGCTTTGATAAGTATTTGATACATAGCTCACAAAATGGATTCCTATAAGTATTTGACAAATAATCAATCAACAGAAAAGAATATCATTCAGGAGTTAGCCATATGCAACATTTAAGTAAAAAAAACCTAACTTTCATTGTATCCTTGTCCTGCATGAGAATGAATCATGTCACCGTTATAAAGTAGCTACTTCATAAGTTGGAGGATGAAAATTTGTAATGAAAACAAACTCTCTTGAAAAGGAAAAGCCAACAATGTTCATCTTATAATTGTACTAACTAGTTTCTTCAACATATCTAAACCTTAGATATCTCCATGCACAATGAACCTAATGGACTCATATTTAAGCTTGATTCGTATTGTTTGAAAAACTGAAAATAGTTGAACAGATATCTCATACACCATACATAACGTGCACAAGTTTACAGTAAAAGAGAAGTCTTTTTTCTTTTATGAAGGAAAGTTCATCCAGGTTTTATTTTGTAAAATTTCATGTCTTTATTTTGTGGACATCAAAAATGCCACGAAGAAAGTAAGTAGAACAATTACTAGATATAACTCCCAATATTTCTAGTAAAAGTTCTTATTAACATTTAAAGCAAAACTCTTTTTTAACAAAAGAAAGCTATAATTTTAATCCAACAG
>JAGFNQ010003683.1:94307-139832 GCA_024364735.1 Boesenbergia rotunda | reverse complement strand
GGCAGAAAATTCAGAGTTTCGAGTATCAGACAGTGGCACCCTCTATCTTGGAGACCGCCTTTGCGTCCCCAATGATGAGGAACTAAGAAAGAATATTTTAGAAGAAGCCCACAGTACCCCGTACTCTATGCATCCTGGTTCTACCAAGATGTACCAAGATTTAAAGAAAAGGTTCTGGTGGTCTGGACTCAAGCGAGACGTGGCCAGATATATCAGTACCTGCTTGACCTGCCAGAGGGTCAAAGCAGAACACCAGAGACCAGGAGGAGTTCTACAGCCACTTCCCATTCCAGAGTGGAAGTGGGAAGAAATATCCATGGATTTTATCACAGGTCTCCCAAGGACCACTCATGGACACGATGCAATATGGGTGATAGTGGATAGATTGACCAAGTCTGCCCACTTCCTAGCCATCAAGTTATCGCATTCAGTAGAGCAGTTAGCACAGCTGTACGTGAAAGAAGTGATCAGGCTTCACGGAGTTCCGAGGTCGATCGTGTCTGACAGAGATGGGCGGTTCATCTCCCATTTTTGGAGGTGTGTTCAGGACGCCCTAGGCACCAGACTTCAGTTCAGCACAGCTTTCCATCCCCAGACAGATGGACAAACAGAGAGAGTAAATCAGATTTTAGAAGACATGCTCAGGGCTTGTGCGTTGGACTTTAAAGGTAGTTGGTGCAAATTTCCGTGCTTAGCTGAGTTTGCCTACAACAATAGCTATCAGGCCACCATCAGGATGGCGCCTTATGAGGCATTGTATGGCAGAAAATGCAGATCACCCATATGTTGGCAAGAAGCTGGTGAGAAGAAAGAGATGGAGTCAGGACTAGGCAGCCAGACTGAGCTTATAGATGAGACCACTCAGGCTATCCAGACGATCCGCCAGAGGATTGAGACTGCCCAGAGTAGACAGAAAAGTTATGCTGACACACGCCGTAGGCCACTTGAATTCCAAGTTGGAGATTCAGTATTTCTCAAGGTCGCTCCTATGAAGGGAGTGATGAGATTTGGCAAAAAGGGCAAGCTGAGTCCTCGCTACATAGGACCCTACAAGATTATAAAGAGAGTTGGGAAAGTAGCCTATGAGTTGGACTTACCAGAGGATATGTCAGCTATCCACAGTACCTTTCATATCTCTATGCTAAAGAAGTGTATTCACGACCCTAGCCAAGTGATTCAGCCTCAGTCAGTACAGATCCAAGAAGATCTTAGCTATGAGAGTAGACCGACACAGATAGTGGACAAAGCAGTTAAAAGATTAAGAAATAAAGAAGTGCCACTAGTGAAGGTCATCTGGCAGAATCAGAAGCATGAAGAGGCTACTTGGGAACGTGAGGACAGCATGAGAGAAAGATATCCAGAATTATTCTAAGTTCGAAGACGAACTTTTCATAAGGTATGGGGGATTGTAACGCCCGAAAATTCTCGAAACTAATTTTAGAAATATCTTAGAATTTATTCCGAATTTATGGATATTTTTATAGAATTTTTCCGTAAACGAAAGTGGCAAAAAGGGGTAAAAATAGAAAATCGCATAGGTGGGAATCGAACCAGTCACCTGCGGTTGAGAGAAGAGTGGGCGGACAAGCTGGGCTGGTTTGTTTTGTTGATAGAGAATAAGCGAACCAATAGATAAGCTGTAGTTAGGTCAATCCGCCTCATAAGTATAAATAGATAAGTTAAGAGAGGAAATTGGATTTTTGGTTTTCTCTCTTCCTCACCCTAGCCGCGCGACGCACGAGAATTCTCCCCCTCTCACGCACGCACGCCAACACCAAGCCTTTCTCTCCTCTTCCAAGGGGCGCCGGCCAAGGGGAGATCAAGGAGAGCGGAGCGTTGCGTTCGTCTCGACGAGGAGAACGCGTAGGCGCGAAGAAATCTCCGAGACTCCGAGTTTCTCCGGAACACCCAACGCCAATTTTGGTTGTAAGTCCAAGATATCAATGTAAGTACTGCTCACCTACAGTAAGAGGCGGTTTTCCGCAAACGTTTTCCGTCAGAAAGTTAAAAATGCAAAGTTTGCTTTAGTTTATGATCTTGCATGTATTTCTAGTTTAATTCATGCTTGTATAAGTTGATTAATTACCCTATATGAGTTAGGGTCTAAGAAAAAGCTATGAGAAAAGAAAAGAGAAGATAAAGATAAGAAAAGAAAAGGCCAAGGCCTTAAGAAATCCCCAAAAGTCAAGACTTAGGGATTTGGGCACACAAGGTGCTCGTTAAAATGCCAAGGCATTTAAAGATAAGAAAGAAAAGAAAGAAAAGCTATTTTATTTTCTAAGACCAGTACCCGGCATCCAAGGGCGTCGTTAAAGAAATCCAGGTGTCCAATTCCAAGGTCTTGGCCCTGGTAGACCAAGGTCTGCTCTATTAGGATTGGTGGCTCGCTACCCCAACCTTTTAGGGAACGCGCATAAGATGGTACTTACGTCTTCAGTGGATCCAAGTGATTAGTATTTTCAAGTATATGCTTTAGCAAAGTTTTCTAAAGTTTAAGAAAGTTTTCAAAAAGTTAAAGAAAAATTTAAAGTTCAAGAATTCCTAAAGTTTCAAGTTAAGCCAAGGAAAAGTAAGTTAAGACTTGTTAATGCTTGAGTATGCATGTTTATGAGTTATACATGTTTTAGTGTTTCTTTTAAGCATAAAAGTATCCCATGTGATTTTCCATTGTTTGAAAAAGCATGCTAGCACATTTCGAGATTTTGTGAGCTAGATAGTACTTACTAAGCTTTATGCTTATAGATGCATTTCCTCTTACTGTAGGTAAAGGTAAAGATAAGCAATTCTGAAGGAAGGCGACAAGGCGATGCTGAGCGACGTGTGTGTGGTGGCTGATTTTGGAGAGATCCTTGAGACGAGACAATTTAGTTATTTGAATTACAATGTTTAAGTTTATTCCAATTCTAAGTTATTGCTTTATGGAGTTTAGCAAACATTTAAGCTTTGGATAGTATTACATGCTCAATTTCTTAGAGTAAAGATTCCATGACATTTCATTTAGCATACATATCCTTATGATTGCATTGGATGAGTAGAAGTGTGAGTAGTTTGGAATATTGATACTTTGTTGAAGATATTGATGCATGTGCCAAGATAGTACTAGTTCTCCTTTGAATCAAGTTTTTATTGCTTAAATATGTTTAGAAAAGTTGCATTCACATTTCATAATGCTTTAGCAAGGTTATAGAACATGTATTTGGTGTTATGAATGCATAGGAGTCAAGATTGGTACAAACTCTAAGGTTAAAGTTCATATAAACTTGAATAGCTTATTTACTTCCACAAAAGTTCTAATTTCGAGTTTATGACGTTGTTTTGATTGGCTAAAATGTTTAGGAAACTAGTATAGAGTATAGAAATGGTGTTGTGGCTTTGTATGGTGTGAAACTATATGTTTGGTGGAGTTTTGAAACAATGCTTCGAATATGAAATTCAGGTTTTCAGACGTATCAGTCGACTGGTACAGTACCAGTCACCTGCCCTATCGAACAGTAGCTTCTGTTCGATGTACCAGGCAACTGCCAAAAGGTCAGTCGCCTGGTATCAGTCGACTGCTATATAGCAGTCGACTGGTACCATTAAAGAGAAGTTGTGTAGAGCAGCTGGTTAGTGCTTTAGTGTTACAACGAAGAGGTCTAGGGCTCAAATCCTGGCAAAGCAAATAAAATGAAAGTTGTTTTGTTTTTTTTTGAAAAAAAAAGGAGATGAAGAAAAAAAAAAGAGAAAAAAAAAGAAAGTTCCGCATTTTTAGTCGTGCATTAGAGTCGAGAAGTAGATAAAAGTAACGATCCGTCTAAGGCAGAGAAGGCGGGTCGCTACACTTAGGGAGTCAGGGGGTCAGGCTGTGGCTTCAGTGGATGCTGATGGAAAGCCTGGTGATGGGAGCAGAGGCTTAAGACGAGGTTGGAAGCAGAGGAGCGATAACAAGGAAGATAGAAAAACGAGTGAAGTTTTTGCTGTGGGGTTGTGCTCTATGTTGCTTTGTGCTTGAGCGATCTTGTTGCATTCCTGTGAGATCTTTGTGAGTGTTCCTTCTTGTGTGATCCCTTGTACTCAAGTTCAATCATCTGTGAGATCTGTGGAGAGGTTTCTCCACCAAGAAGGAGGCTCTATCTTATCCGGTGTTCACCGGGGCTTGATCTGTCGACGATCAAGGGATCGCCCACCTTAAGGGCACGCCAAGGAGTATGAGCATGTTATCCCCGAATCTTGTACATCGCTGTGTCGTTTGGTTTGCTTTCTTGGTTTTGATTTCTATTCTTCATTTCTGTTTATGCACTTGTGTTGTCTGTTTCCGCTGCCTAACTCTTGAAGTGCAGAAAGTTTTTGAAAGCTCAAGAAAATTGTGTCTGGCTACATTCACCCCCCCCTCTATAGCCATCCGAGATCCAACAATAGGGAGGGCAGCAACTTCTCTCTTTGCGCGATGAGAGGGGTGCGGCGGTGAGCTAGGAGAACAAAAAGAAAAAGAAAACAAAGGATTTTATATATACATATAATTTAATGTTTTTCTTATATATATTCTGGAAATCAAATTTTGCCTTAAATAATTTAAAACTATTATATCTTGCGTCCAATTATCCTTGTAAATATTTCAAAATTTTCAAAAAATTATTCTGAAATTTTTCACAAAGTTGTTTCCATTTTTTTTAAAACTATTATTTATGGTGTGTGTGTGTGTATTACCGTATTTTACATTTTGTGGAGATGAGTTTTGACAGAGATGAGTTTTTGAGGCTATGGTTTTTCGTGGAGGAAGGTTTTGGTGAAGATGAGTTTTCGAGGCTAGGTTTTTCATGAATTTTTCGCGAAAGGGAGATTTGGTGGAGGTTAGGTTGCGGACATAGACAACACTTGTTAAAAAATTATTGTTATAGATACTAAAAAATACTCATAGACAATGCTTTTTGAAAAATATTGTCTTTGATCCAAAAAAAAAAGGTCAATAGACAACGCTTATTTGAAAAGTGTTGTCTTTAATAAGAAATAAAAAAAATATAGACAACGATTTTCACTAAAAGCGTTGTTAAAAAAAATAAGACAATGGTTTTTTAAAAAAATATTGTCTTTCAAGTGTTGTGTAATCTTAATTTTCTTGTAGTGAGATTTCTCTGCCTCTGGAAGGTATCCAAAAAGGAGAAGTTCATAGTGGAGGGAGATAATTAGGAGTTAACTTTGGATTAATCACCTAAGAGACAAATACTAAGTAAATCCCGGAGTTGTGCTTATGGTATCGGTATTGATTGAAGTTTCCACTAGCATTCAAATAACGAGCACAAGATCAAGACGAGAAGTATCAAAACAATTCACCCCTCCCTCCACTAGTTTGCATGGGTCCTAACAAGTGGTATCTGAGCGAGACTGCTCTTTATCGAACTAACCGTCAAAATGAGCAAACATCTAAAAGAAGAAGAAGGTGTGATTTTGAGCCCTTTGATAGCAACAATTCTTTGGGCTAATTGATGGAAGAAGTCAACACCAAAGGGAGCTCGAATTTTGGGATGGATACCCGGGATGGATTTGGATATGACATTCGAGTTCCACTCCCTTTTGGATTGGGAGGTTTTGATCATTTGAATCAAGAATGGAGAATTTTTTAATGATGAATACAGAGCAATGGTTTGCTCTAATGGAAGGATTTGAAGGTCCAATAGATACAAAAAGAAAACTAATTCGGATGACAAATGGAATAAGGAACAAGTACAAAAGTCTATGGCAAATGAAAAGGTATCTAAATTACTAATTAATATTTTGCCTAATGAGATGTTGTGTAAGATAGGAAAATTTCAAGATGCCAAGAAATTTTAGACAAAGCTAATAAAGCTTCATGAAATTCAACCTTGGCACAAGCCGAAGATGAGTCCAAAAATGAAGACTCATTGGCTCAAGAACCAAAAAACTTGGAAAACATGAGGCACTCAAATTTCAAGATGGAGGATGAACTTAAAAAAATATCCACCTTAAGGGTTGAGGAGAGGATACATCAACAACATCGGAACAAAATGTACTCTCAACTTCGGAAGCCATAAGGAGGAAGATCGTCACCTCAAAAGTCAAGAGAAGGTATATCAATTTCAATTATTAAAAATAAAGATCATATAATATGCTTTGAGTGTAGGAAGAAGGAATACTATTAGAGCAAAAGTACACAATCAATCAAGAAGAAGACTCAAATGACACCTAAGACAAAAGAGAAGTCAAAGGAAGTTGAACCCTTGGTGCAAAAAGGCAAAGAGAAAATTGTGTGTTTCACATGCAACCAAAGAGAATATTATCGGAATTAATGTCAAAAGGGGAAGCACCAAGATAAAAACAAATGATAAAGCTCAAATTAAGGGAGAGCTTCTAAGAGAAAATCTAAGGTATCATTTTGAAATGTAATTTCAATATATCATGATAACGAGCATGATAAAAATATATTTTATCATCTTAGTGCCAATTATCATGAAAATAGGAAATATGCTAGACCTAAGTATAATTTTAGGATGATTCATGGTAGACCTACAAAATCTACTGGCAGGAAGAATCTAGGCAAAAACTTTAAGGAAACTAGACATATGCCTAGGATGAAAAATGATCAAGGAAAACAAGAATTATAGGCTTAGAGATTGAAAATAAAGTCTTCAGGTCAAGACTACAAAAATTGGAAAAGACCCTTAAAAGAATAAAAAATGTGTTTAAGGGTCAAAAGAACAGAATCTAAATTTAGGTAGACAAGAATCATCTAAGCACATTATGAGTTTTGGAATACAAATCTAAGTCGAAGAAAAGTGTGTCGTCACATCATATAGTTCCATATAGTTATGATGCTAACCCTTAGTTTTGAAGTCCAATCAAGGTCACAAGTGAGGTTGTAGGATCAAGGAGAGTGATAGACAGAGAGGGTGAATAACGCTCTTAAAAATTTTGGATTCGGACTTTAGAAAACAATGAGTATGCAATGGAAATAAGCAAGAATAAAAAGAACACGGCTAATACCTTTTCTTTTTTACTTGGTTCTAAGTCAATGACAGCTCCTACTCCAAGACCCACTGCCCTTGACTATTTACTTTGGGCAATCCACTATCAATCCGGAATGAACACAACTATTATGAGTATGAAAGTACAAAATAGAAATTAAACTTATACCGACAAAACAAATAAAGAAGATTAAGAACGTTGTCGTCAGAGTAATATTTCAACGTCATTGAGAGATCTTTTGCATAGCACATAGAGGCCAATATAGTACAAATCTTAATTTTTAATGTACTGGTTGAAGGCCCCTTATATAGGGTCTCCCAAATGCTTGTATACCCATCTCGGGCGCCCCCATTGTGATGACGTGGCTACTGCTCATTGAAACTTTATCCGGAAAACTTATCCCTTCCCAGGCGCCTATATGCTCTTGGACGCTTGTATGAGGATGTGGCACGACCAACCAGCACGCGCCAGCTCAATCAAACCCCGGTTGAGTCGAAGGCATCCTGTGCGCTCGTATACCTCTCGGGCACCTGGGGTTCTAGGCACCTGAACTCCATTCAGGCACCTAGGATCAAGTTTTTGTCGGATCGAGGTGGACCGGCAAGAGGGAGGTGAATTGCCACTGTAAAATAAAAATAAATCTTTTGTGACACTCACAAAGATTCCAGAATTCCAGATTAATTGCTACAATTAAATAAAATAAGCATAAAATAATTCAACTAGTAAAAAGGCTAAGATACAGAAATTTACTTGGTTGCAACCTAGGTGGTTGCTAATCCAAGATGGTTGAAGCTCACTATCAAAATCTTCTTCTAGCGGAGCAACCTTTTACAAACTTTGAAGCATAGGAAGCTAAAAAACAAGAAAGAATTCGTTTTAGTTGATTGATGGTTTGGAACTGAGCTCTAGGGGCCTATTTATAGCCCCGGTCAGTTCTATCAGTTTGCTAACGTGGCAATATAGGGGTGCCCGAGTGGTTGTAGGTGCCTGACATGTGGCTTGTGCGTTATCTGGCATGCAACGGTGGCAAACGGCTAGTTGGGTGGATAGAATAGGCTCTTAGGCGCCCTATGCATATGGGCGCCCAAGATAGGTTTGGTTAGTAGCATGCTGACCAATCTCTAGCGGATCTTCTTGGGTGATTTCTGGCCAACCGGAGTTAGACTCACCTGAACCCGACTCCAACCTTTTGCCTCTCGAGTGCCCTTCCTTCCGACTTCTCATCCCTTGGACGTCGCGCATGTCCTTCTCGCTCCACAAGTGTACTCATCCATAGCTTCACATCCTTTGGATGCACCGAGCCAGTCGGCTTACTTCCACGTGCAATCCTTTTCGTCCACTGCGTTTTACGCTCAACTTCCTCTGCTCCTAAGTTCCTACACAATTAGATAGAGGGATCAAAACAACAACATGACCTAACCTAACTTGGTTGATCACATCAAAATCAACCGATGCACCAATAATTTTCAACTTTTTCTTCATTTGTTTCACTACAAAATAGAGTTAGAACAAAACACAAACAAGAATATATATGAATGCACATGTGTTTGATATCTCGGATTGTCTGGTCCTGACTTTTAAGTTTAACTGAACTCCTAGGTCAGATCGATGCCAATTGTTTCCTCTTCCGGGGAATGCATCCTCACCTACTCCTCTCAGGTGAGTTTACCTTTTGCCAATTAGACCTCCGGTTGGACTTTTTCTCAGCCTCTGATCTTGACTCTGGAACTTGCAATGTCCGATCCTTGACCTGTCTCGACTCCTGTCCGTCTTTCTTGATCAGCCAAGTCTTCTGCCCGATCCTCTAGACTAGGGCTTTGTTACTCAGCCCTCTGCCAAGACTTAGTATTCAACCCTCGGTCAGGTCTTCGGTGCCTAGCCCTTGACTAAGACTTAGTACCCAACCCAAGGTCAGGTCTTAGTTGCCCAGCCTCGGCCAGGACTTAGTGCGCAAGTGTATTAGGACTTAGTGCCTAGGTCAACTAGGACTTTCCTACATACTAGAGTAAAGTATTAGATTACAAACAATCTTATCATTGAGCATTTGCCAACATCAAAATCAAGTTTTATTATCTGGTACATACAACACCAACACTCTTCCCTTTTTTGATTATGGTAATATGGTTCAAAGTTAAGTAATTATAGAGCATGTGAAAACATTTAAGTTAATGATAAGAGATGAAATGAAATGCACTCCCTTAACATACTCTCTCCCGCTGAAATTATCATTTTAGGGAACCTTAACTTGTAACCTTATCCTCTCCCCCTTTGATATACATCAAAAACTAACAAGAAGTTATAACTAACATATTTCCAAATTTGTTGTTAGAAAACTATGCATTTATTTTAGACTCAAAATCTATTAAGGAGAGGGAAGAAAATATTATGTTAAGTTTTTGCAAATAGAGTTAGCAAGATAGAGTCTTCAAAAATAAATTTGCATAGTATAGATTTTTCAAGCATGAAAAAATTTAAACATGCTCCCCCTTAACTGAAATTTGACCCCTGTGATTTTGAAAGTTTGCATTCTTTTTCCAAGAGATAAGATTTGAAAGAACCTTTGAAAGATTTTCAAAAACACATTGAAAAAAATACTAAGTTTTGAGAAATGCTTTAAAAAGAAAACCCACTAAGTTTTGAATTTTTTTTGAAAAATACTTTGATTTATAATTTTGTAAATAATTTTTACTTTACATTTCTCTCCCCCTTGTCAAAGGATTAAACTAATTTTCAAAAATATGTTTTTAAAAAAAATGTTTAAGTCCAAAAATGATTTTAAGTATTAGAGCTTGGACTGATTTGTAAGAATTTTCAAAAATAATTGCCTTTGGCAAAAAGATTTCTAAGGAGAGAAAATTTTCTAAGGAAAAAATATCTTTTAAAAATTTTTTTAAGTAAAAACAATATTTTTCCAAGCATTTTCTAAAAAAGAATTCTATGCCAAAAGATAGTATATTTTTCAAATAATATTTCTAAGTAAAAACTTTTACAATAATTTTTAAAAGTAAGGTTGAGTCATTTGAAGTACATAAGCAACACTTAATGCAAATGAGTAACTAAAGTATGAAAAAAAAATTAAATTTAAGCAATGAACTTTAGTCTTCCGTTTTTGAGTTCAAACATGATTAAAAATAAAAAGTAATTATACGTTAATTTTTGGATTAAAAAATAATTAACTTAAATTTGAAAGATTAAGTTGATTAAATTTGAAAAAATAATTTTGAAAAATAAGTTAAAATTTGTTTGAAAAATAGGTTAAATTAATTTAAAGTTTTGAAAATTAAGTTTAAATTAACATTTCAATAATTAAATTTAAAAATTGAAAATTTTGATTTTAAAAAATTTATTAAAGTTTAAAAGATAAAAAAATTAAGTAAAGTTGAAAAGTTTGATTAAAAAAATTAAATTTGAAGGTTTAAGGTTTGAAAAATTAAATTTGAAAGTTTAAGTTAATGTTTGAAAAATTAAATTGATTTAAAAATTAAGTTGAATTCGAAAGTTAAGTTAAATTTAAAAATTAAGTAGAATTAATTAAGGTTCATTGATTATGTTGAATTAATTAAGGTTAAATTAATTAAGATGAATTAAATAAGATTGAATTAATTAAGGTTAATTAATTAAGATTAAATTAATTAAGGTGAATTAATTAAGTTAGATTAATTTGAATTTAATTATGATGGATTAATTTCTATTTAATTATGTTTGAGTTAATTCGAATTTAATTAAGTTTGATTATTTTGAATTTAATTAAGTTGGATTAATTTGAATTAAGTGAAATTAATTAAGGTTGAGTTGGTTGAGTTTGACTAACTTTTTAGGTTTTAACGTCTCACCCATTTTTAAGTGTCAAAACAGAAAATCCTTATGTGTTCTATAAGATTTTTCAATTTTATCTTAACATTATGTTTGAAAGTCTAAGATTTGATTGAACTTTGAGTTAGATTCAAGTTTATCAACTAGTAAAGTGAAAGTACATTTATACAATGAGCTTCAAGGCTATGGCAAGACGCAGGGGCCTTCTTGGGTATCGAAACAATAACCACTCTCTAGTCAAAGCCTTTCATAAAAACTATACTTTTAAATTACTTTTTGATAAACCCTGGTCTAACTAGTCTAGGATGTGGCGAGGTAGCTTCGATTAGTTCCTCCTAGCTAAGTAGACCAAATAGGGTACTCCTTACCCTACCTAACTTCTTGGATAGGCTTCCCTAACGTACTATTATCTCATGCCACCCTGATATTAGGTTGAGTAAGTTTCAATCAAGTTTAAGTCCTCAACTAACCATTTCTATCCTATGCTTGACAATTTATAGAAAATAAATAAATAATCAATCAAGTAATCAGCTACACATGCATTATCTAACAATAAAAATAGTTTTTCTACTAGCTCCCCCTAGATCATAACCTCGATATGAACTATCTAGGTAATCAATCCGACCTTTGGGATCCAATAGTGACTTGGTCTAGTTTGATTAGTCAAGCTTGTCTTAGGGACCCATGTTTGGACTCATGTGCTATTAGGTCCATGAGTGAAATATGACTTATATCGCGAGTTGGTTCTAAACCCAAGTTTGGATCAGTTGTACATGGATTTTATTTTCTAAGAATCATATCAAGATTCGTGGAACCCAAAGTAAATTGTTCCAAGAATTCTCTGAGATTCTTGACTTGAGTTTTCAAGGAGGAATTCTCTTCCTCAAGTTGCTGAACTTGGTTGAGGTTCCACCCTCAACTATCTCAGTTAAGGAACTCGAGTTAGCCTCTTCCTTAAGGGTTTTGACCTCCTTTTGGAGGAACTTGACCTGGACGTTGGACTTAGCCAACTTACGAGATAGGTAGGAGATAAGATCGTAAATCTCATTTTTGAAATAACCACTTACAGTGAGTTTCCCCTTTTCAGAGATGGATATCGATCCATGGCTTTATTCTGGCTCAGTTCTGACTCAGACTCTGGCCTAGTGTTGGATTCAAACTCCATAATGTGAGCTTGTACCGGTAGTGCCAAGAGACTCGGTTGACCTTGTTCTTCTTCATTTGAATCTTCTGATGACATGAACCATGTCACTTTTAGGGTCTTTGATAGGATCATCCTCTTCTTCTTACGTATCTTCTAAACTAGATTGACTATTCTAGCAGTAATTTCATCATCGTCTTCAGACCCCAACTCATCTTCAGGCATGATTCGGGACTTATACTTGGCTCCTTTGTATTGAATTTACCTGCAAGTAAAACAATCCCTTTCTCGGCCAGAGTAGTATTAGACTGTTCATGCAATTCAAGTTTAGAAAAGAGGTTATCTAATTTAACATTTGAAAGATCCCTTGAAATTTTGTAAGCATTTACCATAGATGCCCAAAAAGTATTTCTAGGGAATGCATTCAAAGTATACCTGATTATGTCATGATTCTCGACTTGTTGTCCGATCACGTGATGTCCATTTAGGATGTCTTAGATCCGACTATGTAGCTGGTTCTCCAACTCTCCTTCCTGCATTTTTATATTATACAATTTATTTAACAACAAACCACGCTTACATACCTTCGTTTCAGATGTACCCTCGTGTATCTTGATCAATTTTCGCCAGAGACCCTTTGCACAATTGAAGGGGCCGACTCGATTGAGCTCCTCCTTTGTTAAGCCACATCGGAGGGTTTGGGTAGCCTTGGCATCCACCTCAACCTTCTTTCTTAATGTTGTGTCCTAGTTCTTGCATCCTACGAGTTCACTGTGTCCATCAAGAGGTAGCTCAAGACCGGTTTGGATGATAATCCACATATCCACCTGAGTCTTCAGGTGGACCGCCATTCATCTCTTCTAGTAGTCGAAGTCCTCGCCGGAGAAAAGAGGTGGGTGGGTGGTACTATATCTTTCTTGAAAGGACATAGAGGAGAAACGAATCATTCAAGGACACAAACAATAAAAACGGTACCAAGACTTGATCTTGGATTAGTTGTGAGGGAGAAGAATTAAGAAAGAAAAAACAAGTAGTGTTGCATCAACTAGAAAAAATAATAAAATAATACTAATGAGATTTTTTTCAGAAAGCGTGATTACACTAATTCTAACTTATGACAAAAAAATGAAAATACAAAATCGAAAACATAAATTGCTAGTCGAAAAATGAATATGTTCTAGTTGAAAAAGAAATTAAAACCGTAAATTGCTCGAAAGGTAGTTTCACCAATTCAGGGCAACCCTGCACTAATATCAATTATAGGATTGAGAAGAGCGATAGAGGGGGCGGGGAGAGAGTGAATAGTGCTCTCAAAATTTTTTGATTTGGACCTTAGAAAATAATGAGCACTCAGCGGAAATAAGTAAGAATAAAAAAACATGGTTAACACCTTTTCTTTTTACTTGGTTCGGAGTTTGTGACAACTTTTACTCCATGACCGACGATCCTTCACCATTTACTTTAGGCAATCCACTATCAATTTAGAATGAATTCAAATATTATGAGTATGAATGTACAAAATAGAAATTAACATATACTGACAACACAAGTAAAGAAGATTAAGCACGTTATCATCAGAGTAACGTTTCGACGATGTCAAGAGATCTTTTGCACAGCACACAGGGGCCAAAGTAGTAGAATTCTTGATTTTTAGTGCACTGGTTGAAGGACCCTTATATAAGGGTCTCTTGGGTGCCAGCATACCCATCCTAGGCGACCCCATTGTGATGATGTGGTAGCTGCTCGTCAAAACTTCATCCGGAAAACATATCCCTTCTTGGGCGCCGGTATAGGGATGTAGCACGACCAACCAGCGCCGCCAGCTAAGCCAAACCTCGACTGAGTCGAAATCATCCCGGGAACTCGTATACCTCTCGGGCACCTGGGGTTTCGGGCATCTGGGTGTTGGGCACCTGAACTCTATTCAGGTGCTTGGGATCCAGTTTCCAACTTTTCCTTCCTTTGTTTTGCTACAAAACAAAGTTAGAGCAAAACACAATCAAGAATATATATGAATGCATATGTGTTTGACATCTCGGGTTGTCCAATCCTTACTTTTAGGTTTTGACCGAAACCCTAGATGAGACCGACGTCTATTGTTTCCTCTTCTGGGGAATGCATCCTCATCTATTTCTCTCAGGAGAGTTTATCTTTTTCCAATCGGACTTCTAGTTGGACTTTTGCTCAGCAATCGATCTTGACTCTAGAACTCACAACATCAAATCCTCAACTCATCTCAAGTCCTATCCGTTGTCCTCGATCAACTAAGTCTTCTACTCGATCCTCCAGACCAGGATTTCATTGTCCAGCCCTCAGCTAGGACTTAGTGCCCAACCCTCAGTCAAGTCTTCGGTGCCCAACCCTCGGCCAGGACTTAGTGCCCAACTCATGGTCAAGTCTTAGTTGTCTAGCCCTTGGCTAGGAGTTAGTGCCCAATCTTGCATATCAGAACTTAGTGCCTAGGTCAACTAAGATATTCCTGCACACTTAGAGTAAAGTATTAGATAACAAACAATCTTAAATTTGAACTTTTACCAACATCAAACCAGGTTTGATTATTTGGTACTTTCAACACCAATAGAGGTTATCCATAGAGTTGACCTTGAGAAGACTAGCATAATTAAGGCTTTAAAGAAGCCTAGGAAAATCATAAGAAAGTTATCTAGGAAAGTTATCCCTAGTGAATACTTAGTATATCTATGGAGCTCCAATTGGTTTTGGGTTCCTAAGAGTATCTCTCCACATTAAATAGGTATAGGGTGTGCAACTCAAATTGAAAGGATAGTTATCCAACCATAGTGAAGTTGACATTTTACGATATTTTTAAGGTATTGTGATAGCTTGAGAATGGGAATTCAAATCTTATTTTGGAAGGTTTCTATAGTGTGCCTATCAAAACTAAGTTCTTAAGTTGATCAAATTGGCAAAATAGGATAGAATTTAAAGTGTATCAAGTTTAGTGTTATTGTCACATTTAAGGGAAGAGCAATGATACGCAACATGAATTTGTAGCATGAAACCCAACACGAATGATGTGATATTTTTTATATACGCATCCGATTGCCACTTGGACACAAACGGCGGCCTCCGGTCGTCGCCCCGAACCAAACTATAGCCTGGGGGGGCATTGTGAACCCGTCGGGGATCGCTATAATTAGAGTGTCACGTCATTCATATTGGGTTTCATGCTGCATATCATTTTTCTTAAGGGAGATAGGATGCCTATATCAAATCATGTATTTGACATAGTATTTAGCAAATAACACTTAGATGACAAATCTAGATATTTCCTTTGTGTTATAATTATCATGCTTGTGTGCCACATCACATTTCATGACATCGTATCATACATTTATAGTCATGTCATATCTGTAAGATCGATACGTCTTGCTAGTGGGGGGTGAATAGTAATTTTCGGTTTGTTCTTCCTACAAGTGTTAGTGCGTAAGCGAAAATAATAACAATAAAAGCAAACACACGCTAACAAACCTATTTACGTGGTTCGAAGATGAAGACTCCTACTCTACGACAGTCCGTGAGGTGAACAATCCCTTGATCATTCGGCGGATCACTCCCCGGATGCCCTCCGGATCACTCCCCGGGTGGAGAAACCTTATCACAAACACCAGCACACTTGTGAGTAGCAAGACTACTATTTGGCTCTTACCCAAAGCCAAATTCGTCAAGAGTCTCAGCCAACACGAAGTCCTCTTAAATAGAACTAAAGGCTGACAACTCGCCACCAGTCGACTGGTCATTTACCAGTCGACTGGTCATTTACCAGTCGACTGGTCATTTACCAGTCGACTGGTCCCACTTAACTAGCCAGCCAACGACTAGATTTTGGGTCCACTAGTCGACTGTTCCCAGGGCAGTCGACTGGTCTCGGGTCAGAAACATTCTGTGAGTTTCTGTTTGTGTTGGTAGTCTACCATTATATCACCAGTCGACTGTCCAACTTGTACAAACACTCTTCCTCACTTCAACGACCCTCCTCCACGCGTGCCTTCAGGTACACTCCCTTGGCTTGCCCCTTGAAGTCCTCTTCCACCAGCCATCGTCCCTCGGATGCGCACACAAGCCTTCCCTTGGATTGCCTCCATGCCACCCTTCACATGTGCCCTTTGATGTCCACTTCCCGGCTTGCCCTTGGAGTCCTCCTCCCTCGGCTCTCGTCCCTTCATGACTTAGCTGACTCTTCACCAGCAGCCTTGATTGTTGCCTTCGCGCCCTCTTTGTCTTCGGCCCTCGGCCCTCGTCCCTTGGATGCACACAAGCCTCCAGCTTGTCTCCATGCCATCCTTCACGTATGCCTCGAAGTCCACGTCCCTCGGCTCATCATCCCTGCTATACCAAGGTCCCTCGGGTGCACACAAGTCTCCAGCTTGTCTCCATGCCACCCTTCACCGTATCGAAGCTGTCCAGCTAAGCCGATATGTGTAACCTACAATCCCTGCACACTCACATACACATATCAAATACACAAGGGTAAACCTAACTTAAGCCCTTTGCCCAAACATCAAAACTCATGGTCACTTCGAACTATAGATTGTCTCAACAATCTCCCCCTTTTTGATGTTTGGCAATACGCTTAAGTTAGGGAAAACAAATAGCAATAAATAGCAATAACAATGCTAAACAAACATTTGGACTTATGCTGCCAAGGCTCCACCTTGGACTTACACCGCCAATGCATATGCAATGCAAACATGGATCCTATCCCAAGGCATCCCCACACCTAACCTTCCCAAGTTTGGAATTTTCACCAAAACGAACTTTTTAAAACCTATCCCAATGCTCCCCCTACATTGGACTTACAAAGGTTTTTTAAGAACCTCTCCAAGGTTCCCCTTATGCCAAAGATGGAGCAACCATGCTCCCCCTTTACCTAAGATCCCCCTAAACCTAGGATTTCTTGCAAAGGTGTGTTTGGTTTCCCAAATTAAACCCAACACTTCTCCCCCTTTGCCTAACATCAAAAAGACCCCAACAATATCTCAATCATTGGATCTTTTAACCCCTAATGATCATAAACAATGTGTACTAGCCCCCCCCCCCATACACTTGTTTTACATCATTTGGACACCAATCAGCTGCTAACTACCCAAATCAGCCATGAACAGTCGACTGCCCCTTTGACAGTCGACTGATACTCTAAAAATCAGAATTTTAACTTTTCTAGCCAAATTCAGAAATGCGCCAGAAATTCCATAAATCTCTAAAAATTCTCAAATTTTGTGGAGAGGTTTGTGGTACCCATACCTACTTGAAAAAAATACATTCAAAAATGTATCCATCACCATTCCTAAGTTTGACACAAAACTCAAAATTAGCAAAAAGGTTCACCCAAACCTTTCCCAAAAGTCCTATTTTTGGTTTCCCCTTGATGTCACTGCCCATACCAACCCACAATGCATCCCCAGCATTGATTTATATGACAATTACACATAAAAAACTAATTTTCATGCAATATGACCCCAATGTCATATTTCCATGCATGAAACACATAATCCATTTGCCCAAACCCCAATGCATGAAACACATACTTCTTTCCATTGACATTGGAGACCTTAGACCGGTATCCCAACCCCGATCTATCATTGTTGGGTTTTAGACTACCCAACATCATATCTAAGCCTTTAGATCCAACCGTGAATCTTTCTAGGGTCTTTTCCAATTTATCAAGCCTTGCCCTCACGGCTTGATTTTCCCTTTCTAGGCTTTTAACCCTAGAACCCACATATCCACCTTGGACATTCCGAGACCTACCCGTCTTCCTAGGTATATGTCTCTCCTTCTTGGGATTTATGCCTTGATCCTTAGGTCCTAAGGTCTTAGATTTTTCATGATGCATGACCTTTCTAGGATTTTGATCTACCTTGTTAACCCTATTCCTATCATTATACCTAAAATCATGATTATGCACAAGCAAGCATTTTTCATTATTTTTAGCATTCATGGATGAATAATTGGCACTATTTTTAACATGCATGGAGGAATGTAAACTTGAATTATATTTTAACTTAAGGTTAGGAATTACCTCACTTACTCTTGGAGCTCCCCCTTGATGTGAGCTTCTTTTCTTCTCATCCTTCTCCTATCTTTTCAAGTGCTCCATTTTCTTGAACTCTTTACTCCTTGGACACTTTGTGTGGTAATGTCCTAGCTCACCATATGTGAAGCATCGAATCTTTTTTTTTCTTTTGAGCTTCCTCATTCCTACAACCCATGCTAGATTTAAAAGAAATTGAAATGGGTTTAGATTTTACCTCCTTTTTTTACCCTTTGGACACTTGTCCTTGTAGTGTCCCTTTTCATTGCATCCAAATCATACAATGTGGTCTTTTGATTTGGCTTTGGTGGAGGTAGGATCTTTTTCTTGCTCTTGTATGGATGAGGGTCTCTCCTCCCCCTCAATTCTTAAAGTTGATACTTTCTCCTCTTCTCTTGATGAGGTTGATGATCTCTCACTCTCTTCTTCCTCCTCTTGGGCTATTGAGCTCACTTCCTCAGGCTCTTCCACTACTTGCACTTGTGTAGGGTTTTCATGGAATTCTCCTATCTTTTTCCATAGCTCATGTGCACTTTCGTACTTACCTACACCACTAATTATTTTATTAGGCAAAACACTAAGTAAAATTGAGATTACCGTTTCGTTTGCCTTTGATTGTGCTTATTGCTCTTTATTCCAATATCTTGGTCGGAGCTTTTTCCCGTGCTTATCTTTTGGAACTTTAAACGGTTCTTCAAGCGCGATCATGTAGTTTCAATCCATGCCGAACCAAGTCTTCATTCGCATCCTCCAATAATTGAAATCTTCATGATCGTAGGGAGGTGGAGTGTAGATGTCATCCCCCAACTTGTCTTTCATTATTTTTCTCCTCTAGCTTGTGCTCCTTTGACGGTTATTCCAATAAAAGTGGTCCTTTACTCTGATACCACTTGTAGGATTAATACGCCTTGCTAGAGGGGGGTGAATAGCAATTTTTGATTTGTTCTTCCTACAAGTGTTAGTGCGTAAGCAGAAATAATAACAATAAAAATAAACACACGCTAACAAACCTATTTACATAGTTCGGAGATGAAGACTCCTACTCCATGATAGTCTGTGAGGTGGATGATCCCTTGATCCTTCGGCGGATCACTCCCCGGATGCCCTCCGGCTAACTCGTGTTGCTCCTTGTGGGTGGATAAACCTCATCAGAAACACCAGCACACCTCTGAGTACCAAGACTACTATTTGGCTCTTACCCAAAACCAAATTCATCAAGAGTCTTAGCCAACACGAAGTCCTCTTAAATAGAACTAAAGGCTGACAACTCGCCACCAGTCGACTGGTCCCACTTAACTAGCCAGCCAACGGCTAATTTTTGGGTTCACCAGTCGACTGCTCCCAGGGCAGTCGACTGGTCTCGGGTCAGAAACGTTCTGTGAGTTTCTGTTTGTGCTGGCAGTCGACTGTTATATCACTAGTCGACTGCCCAGCTTGTGCAAACACTCTTCCTCACTTCAACGACCCTCCTCCACGCGTGCCTTCAGGTACACTCCCTTGGCTTGCCCCTTGAAGTCCTCTTCCACCGACTATCGTCCCTCGGATGCGCACACAAGCCTTCCCTTGGCTTGCCTCCATGCCACCCTTCACATGTGCCCTTTGAAGTCCACTTCTCGGCTTGCCCTTGGAGTCCTCCTCCCTCGGTTCTCGTCCCTTCATGACTTAGTTGATTCTTCACCAGCAGCCTTGACTGTTGTCTTCGCACCCTCTTCGTCTTTGGCCCTCGTCCCTCGGATGCACACAAGCCTCCAGCTTGTCTCCATGCCATCCTTCACGTACTTCTCGAAGTCCGCGCCCCTCGGCTCATCATCCCTGCTATACCAAGGTCCCTTTGGTGCACACAAGCCTCCAGCTTGTCTCCATGTCACCCTTCACCGTACCGAAGCTATCCAGCTAAGTTGATATGTGTAAACTGCAATTCCTGAACACTCACATACACATATCAAATACAGAAGGGTAAACCTAACTTAAACTCTTTGCCCAAACATCAAAACTCATGGTCACTTCAGACCATAGATTGCCTCAACAATATCTACGTGTATCAATTATGTTATGATAAATTTTTTTATAGGTTATGCATTTGATGTATGTCATATTCATTTACATGCATTATTTGAATCCTTTGTAATTAAGGATAAATATGGCATTAGTTGACATTATAGGTAGGATCGTCAAATTTAGAATTGCCTAGATAGAGACGCATGATCCCTTGGTTTATGGAAAACATATTTTACATCTCACAAGACTATACGATGACTTATGTGTGTATTGAGATAGATTAGATACAAGTGAGATGTTAATATGATGAACTAAGTTCAAGATATAATTTAATGTATCAAGTGAGCTTTAGTACCATCAAAACAAATAGATTTTATATGACCAATTATGGGGAAAGTAAATATACAAGTAATATGCATTTAACCCATAGATCATGATTGAAAATTATGTCTAAAAATCATTTCAAAAGTATCACGAAAAACATTGATGTAATCTATTTTCTAATAGAAACCGCCATTAATGGTTAATACAAAGTTAGAGTGAAATATTGAAATATTTAAGGGTTTTCAACTTTATACCATTATTTGAAAATAGGATCTATTTTCACAGAAATTTATTTTTTTGTCATTGTATTTGACATAAGTAATGTGTATGTGAAATTTCTTGATTTTCAAAAATCATAGAATTACTTATGTATTTCTTTGGTCTGAAAATTAAATTTTCATATTTTCAGTCCACTGATCGATTAGTGTCAGTTACCAATCTATTGGTAGTTGTATTTTTAGATAAAATAGGATGTTTAAGTCATTTAAGCTCTCCCTAGGTATTATAACTATTCCTAACCCTCTAATATGCTTGAATAACCATTCAAAGATAATTTTTTTTGATAAAAATGAGAAAGAGATGTTAAAAAGAGACGAATGTGGAATCTAGGAAGAGATTAGATTCATGGTTAAATTTTTAATCTCATAACTTAGATTTTGAAAATTTCTAAAGGTTTGGAAACTTAAAATCATTGTTGGTAAAATGATGAAGCATGATATGAGATGGGGATTCACCTTAAAGGTATGAGTTAGATATGAAAGGGGGAGATTTAGATAATTTAAGGATTGTGTGCTTTAGGTTGAGAATTGGATGAAGTAGAAAGTATGCAACCTATAAGTACTCCAGGTTGATTTTGATGTGATCAACCAAGTCAAGTTAAGTCATGTATGCTATTGATGTTTTATATCTAAGTGCGTAGGAACTTAGGAATACAAGAAGTCAATTGAAAATCACAGCGAGCGATAAGGATGGCACAGGAAGAGAGTCGACGGGCTCGGTGCATCTGAAGGGTGAGGAGCCACGGAAGAGTACACCGGTGGAGCGAGAAGGATACACACGATATTCGAGGGATGAGAAGTTGGGGAGGATGTCTGTGTTGTTGGACCATTGGCAAACTAGCATGAGGGGGTGAATTGCCCCGCAAAAGAATACTTTAATCTTTTACAAATTCTTACAAAGATAGATGTTAGTTACAACAGTTAATTATAAATATAGACAATAAAAGAAACTAGTAAGAGACACAGAAGATTTACTTAGTTACAACCAGGGTGGTTGCTAATCCAAGGTAGTTGAAAGCTCCACTATCAAAATCTCCTTCGCTTATAGGCGGAGTATTCTCTTACAGACTTTGAACAGCTCAGGAAATAGCTAGAAAAATATAGTACAAATGTTGATCTCTAAAACTAGCTTCTAGAGGCTATTTATAACTCAAAAACTCAAGTTACCATTGTGTTGATGTGGACCCGAGGCACCTCAATTATGATTTGAGGTGACACATATGGATAAAGTTCTATCCATGAACCTAACGGTATACTGTTGATAAACCTTGGTTTAAGGCATCTCACTTCCAACTTGAGGCGCCTTAGTTCTGATCTGAGGTGCCTCAAGTTCAAATTGAGGTGTCTCAACTCTGTGCAAATCCAAGGCTATTGCTTTACAACTAAGGCACCTCACTCGGTAACTGAGGTGCCTCCTACAGGTCAAAGTCAACATAAATGTTGACTTTGACTTTTTCATCATTCTTTCGCTTAGGTGATTTCCTGCCAACCAGAGTTAGGTCACCCAAACCCGACTTTGGCCTTTCGCCTTGAACGAGCTTCCTCCCCAGCTTCTCATCCCTTGGACACTGTGCACGCCCTTCTCACTCCATTGGTGTACTCTTCCATAGTTTTCGCGTCTCTCGGATGCACTGAGCTCGTCGGCTCCCTTCCCCGTGCCATTCTTCTCATTTGTTGCGTCTTTCATTCGACTTCCTACACTCCAAAGCTCCTGCATACTTAGACACGGGGATCAAAATAGACCAGGACCCTACTTGACTTGGTTGATCACATCAAAACCACCCTGGGATACTTATAATCTCCCCCTTTTCGATGTGCATCAACCCAAATTAAGTTGGGATAATCAAACATGAAAATAACAAAGACAATAAAACCGAATATTGCTATTTAACATACAAAATAATACAACTAAATTTCAAAATATGACCAAATTGACCTCCCCCTTAACTTATACTTCATTATCCTCCCCCTTTGATCACATCAAAAGCATGAGATTAAATAGATAATGTCAAAGAAAATAGATTTTAGAAAAATTGATCATAAAAGAACATGTTTTGAAAAATAAAGCATTTATAAAACAAACTTAATTCAAAATTAATCTAGGAACCCAATTCAAGTTTCTACCTATAGGGTTAATTAAGAATTTTGGAGGAATATAATTCATGGTCACTTTTGTAATCTAGCCCCTGTGGTTCCTAACATAGCAATTAAGACCTCCATAATAAAAATTCTTTTTAGGGAGTACTTTAAACTAACACATGCATAGTCATTTTCTAACTTAGCCAATTGTTCTTTTAATTTTTCATTTTCATGCTTTAAAGAATCATATATATCTAAAGGGCATGAATGAGCTAATTCTTTCTTCAAGTCAATATTCTTAGTTCTTAACTTACATAAGGATTTAAGCATGGATCTGATACTAGAAAATAACTTATCAGAGGAAGTTTGCATACCACACTTACCATTTCGTCGTATCTGAAACTAGATGCTCCCCCTTCACTGCAGCTTTCTCCTGTTGAGTCTCCCCATTCATCGATGCTCATGTTGGAGGTGGATGCTTCATCATCCTCTTCTTGATGACTTGCCATAAGCCCAAGTCCAGCGTAAGATTTGATTTTGGATTCGTAAGAGGAAGAGTCATCCCAAGTTACTTTCAAATTTTTGTGCTTGAACTTGTTCTCTTTCTTCTTGTTCTTCAGTCTTGGACATTGTTCCTTTATGTGACCCTCCTCATCATAGTGGTAGCATTTGACTTGTCACCTTCTTGGAAATTGTTTCTTTCCCTACATCTTAGAGAACATGTTAGACTTAAATAACTTATTTAGCTTTCTTACCACAAAAGACATTTCTTCGTCGTCTGTTGAAGATTTTGAATCTGGATCAGTTCTTCTTGCGTTCAGGACAATGTTGTCCATCTTTTCCTTTTTTTAATCCTGCACATCGAGATTTATGTAATTCAAAAATGAAAAATATCTCGTCAAGGGTACTTACCTCCAAGACGTTTGAGATATAGTAGGCATCTACTATTGAATTTCACTCCTGGGTTTTTTGGTAGGCGTTTATGGCATACCGGATTGAACCACGATTTAATACCAATTCACCAAGTTGGGTGAGTCCAGAGACCAATTCTTTGATCTTCTCTTGAAGCTCAGCCACCATCTCTTCTTCCTTCATTCGGAGATTAGTCAACTGGTTCCGGAAAAAATCCTTTCTTGCTGACTTGGCTTCTGACATGCCCTCGTGAAGTTCTAGGAACTTCTCCCAAATCTCTTTTGTAGAGTGGTAGCTTCTGATCCGATTGACTTCTTGAGGAGGTAGAACCGACAGCAGGTGGAACTCAGCCTTAACATTGGCTACTGAATTTGCCTGTTGCTTCATGCTCTAGAGGTTCGCTTCTTACCTTGTCATTTTTGCCTGTGGGCACTTCAAAACCATATTTTATTATTAGTAATATCTGAAAATCAGTCCTAAAAAAACCTCCATCTTATTTTTTTCATATGGCGAAATCTCCTTCAAATTTGGACGGTTGAATGTTGGATCCGGCCATTGTCGTGTTGCGTTATCAGGCCGTTAGTCCTTCAAAAGCGTAACTTGCTCTGATACCACTTGTTGGACCATTGGCAGGCCGACAAGGGGGGTGAATTGACCTGCAAAGAATACTTTCATCTTTTGCAAATTCTTACAAAGTTAGACGTTAGTTACAGCAGTTAATTATAAACATAGACAATGAAGGAAACTAGTAAGAGACATAGTAGGTTTACTTGGTTACAACCAAAGTGGTTGCTAATCTAAAGCAGTTGAAAGCTTTACTACCAAAGTGGAGTAGCCTTTTACAGACTTTGAACAACTCAGGAAATAGCTAAGAAAATATAGTACAATTGTTGATCTCTAAACCTAGCTTCTAGGGGTTATTTATAGCCGAAAAACTTAAGTTACCATTGTGCTGACGTGGACCTGAGGTGCCTCAGTTTGATTTGAGGTGCCTCAGATGGATAAAGTTCAATCTACGAAGCCAACAGTAAACTGTTGATAAACCTTGGTTTGAGGCGCCTCAGTTCCGACCTTAGGCGACTTAGTTCTGACCTAAGACACCTCAGATTCAAACTGAGGTGTCTCAGCTCTGCGTAAATTCAAGGCTGCTGCATTGCAGCTGAGACGCCTCACTCAGCAACTGAGGCACGTCCTGCAGGTCAAAGTTAACATCCATGTTGACTTTGACTTTTTCGTCCTTCATTTGCTTGTGTGATTTCCAACCAACCAGAGTTAGGCTCACCCGAACCCGACTCTGGCTTTTCACCTCGAACGAGCTTCCTCCTCGGCTTCTCTCATCCTTTGGACGCCACGCATGCCCTTCCCACTCCATCAGTGTACTCTTCCGCAGTCTTCGTTGTGGGGACCGTTGCTGTCGATAGAGGGGGGTGAATATCGACTTGTAAAAATTTGCCAAAACTTGTCGTAAATTCGATTGTTCGTTCTAGATATAGAGTTAGTAGCATAGCAGAAAAATAGACAGAACGAAAAACCAAACGACAGAGTGCACATAGGTTTTTTACTTGGTTCCCAACCCCCCAGGGTCAGTACGTCCAAGGCCTAAGCACGGGAAACGACCGTCCACTAATGGTCTCCTTTCCAGACTTTCCGGAGGCGGAGAAACTCATCTTACAGTGCACGATTTACAATCAAAATATTAAGGAAAGTAAATGCAGAAAGTAAATTCAAACCAAACAAAGAGTCGACGATCCCGGCCGATCTGGAACTCCGAAGTGCTGCGCACTTCCTCCTGGATCCTCCTTGGTCGCAGGGCTTCGTCTCTAGCACTTTTCTTTCGCTCGGAATGCTTAGGATGTCGTTGTGAATGCTGTTCTGAGTTTAGCGGTCGAACCCCTTTATATAGCTTCAGTTCGGGCGTCTTAGAGCCTCTCGGCGCCTCAGTTGCGGTCAAAATTCCATCCAAATCGTGAACTTCGCGAAGCTGATAAAACCTTCCTTCTTGGGTGCCCTGGACCTTATTGGGTGCCTGATTCATTCAGGCGCCTGACATCCAGGGAAACTAGCTTGATGGGGGCACCCTGGTTTCAATGGGGGTGCCCAGTAAGCTGTAATTCAGCTTCTTTGTGTTTGTTTGCCTGCTTTGTCTTCAATTTTAGGTACCTGCAAGATACACAAACACAAGACAAACAAGTATATACCCTTAGCCTTAAATATTGGTTCTGACTTTAGGTTTCCCGCGAAACCCTAGGTCGAACCGACGCCTGTGTTCCCTTCCCGAGGAACGCGCCTTACGCCTACTCCTCTCAGGAGAAGGTTGCCACCCGGCCCATCCAGTTGGACTTTTGCCCAGCTTCACTCACCAGGACTTCGTGTCCAGTCCATGACCAGGACTTATTGCCCAACCCTATGTCAGGACTTCGGTGCCCAGCCCTTGGCCAGGACTTATTGCCCAATTCCTCAAATTAGGACTTCGTGCCCAACCCTTGGTCAGGTCTTCGGTGCCCAGCCCGCGGCCATGACTTATTGCCCAATCCATGATCAGGACTTAGTGTCCAATTTTTCGAACCAGGACTTATTGCCTAGGTTAACTAGGACTTTTCTTCACTTTTATATGGATTCCTTGACTCACCCTTACCTTGTCAATGTATTACTAACTTAAGCATATTATTAAACATTGAAACACTAGAGGAGGACATTACTGATACATCTTACACCAACATTCGCGTCCCTCGGATGCACCGAGTTCGTTGGCTCCCTTTCCCTTATCATCCTTCTCATCTAATGTGTCTTTCGTTCGACCTCCTGCGCTCCTGCGCTCCTGCACCCTTACATACAGGGATCAAAACATACCATGACCCAACTTAACTTGGTTGATCACATCAAAATCACCCTAGGCTACTTACATGAGTTGGGGTTGCAAGGTTGCAAATACAGTCCCACGTTGAAATCACATGGGAAATGTAGGGAATCGTGCGATCGACAAGAGAGGAGGTGAATTACCCCTGCAAATATAAACTTATCTTTTTTCTTGCTTAATCAAAGATAAAGATTAGTTCCATAAAAACATAAAAAAATTTAATAACATTAAAGTAATAAACAAAAGAAAAAGAGACATAACCGATTTACTGGGTTTGCAACTAAAAAGGTTGCTAATCCAAGATAAAATAAAACTTAATCTCCTAATTAACTCTTTAGGGGTGGAAAAGCCTCTTTACAGAATGAAGTGTTGGATTCAAGTCGGGATTTCTCTCTATGTCCCCGGATTAAAATTTCTATTAATTAGAATTAATCTGGATAGAGAAAACTTCCTAAGTGACCTTTTCATCATTGTGCTATTTGACTGAGTGATCGCTTGAACAAACTTGTTATTCAAGCAATTCTAACTCCTTTGTTGAGTAGCCGCGGAATATATGACGAATATGGATCACCGGTTTTTGAGTTTATTTTCAGGGTTCATGATAAACATGAATACAATAATTAAACTAGAACAAGAACAAGATTTATACCTCTTATTTACCTCTTGATCTTCTACTATATTCCTATCCTCTTCTTGGACGTCGTGTGGGTGACGGTCTTCCACGAAACGAAGCCACCACAAAATCCTCTTCTTCTTTTTTCCTCCTTCTTCTTTCTTGCGCCGCTGGCACCTATCCCTTTCTTGTGCTTGCGCCGGCCACCTCCAAGGAAGAAGATGCGCTGGTCACCTCCAAGGAAGAAGATGCGTCGGCCACCTCCAAGGAAGAATATGCGCTAGCCACTTCCAAGGAAGATGATCCGCCGACCCTCCTTGTGTGCATGCCCTAAGTGGGAGAGAAAAGAAGAAGAGAAGAGAAGAGAAGAAGAGCTTGGGCCTTCTTGCTTCCTTCCTTCAACCTTCCTTGCCGCCCCCTCTTTCTCAAGGTGGCGTCGCAACCCTAGGAGAGAGAGAGAGGAAGGGAGAAGAAAAATAATGAGTCTTAGGGCTTCTCTCTTGATGGCTCATGAGGCATATATAGGCTACAATAGGGACCATGAGGAGGAGTTGGTTTTGGTCTCCTAACGGATCCTAAACCCGACCTGTTAATAATAACCCACTCCACTAATGGGTTATTATTGAACTATTGCACCAACCCCATAATTAAATCTGGGCTCCACCATATTATGTGTGCATAATCTTTCCGTGTTTAAGATATCGCATGTCTATTAATTAATTAAATTATTGACACTTTAATTAATTATTATCTAACTTCATGAGTAGTATCACTCATCCTTATTATCATGTCAGACCAAGTCCACCTGCAAGATTTACATGATAAACATTATGAGCTCCTCAAAGGGACATCATCATCCTAAAAATTAGGACACAATTTTCTTCTATAATCAACGACACACCATGTAAATAATATTATTTCCCAATTATCAGACCTATTGATTTAACGAATAAATCTTACCCATTGGTAAATTAAATAAATAAATATTAAGTACATGTGCCCGTTATTATATCAGGATTAAGAGCATGTACATCATAATAACCTGAGGTCTGATTTGATTATATAGTCAGTATAAATCGAATCACCTCTAATCGTTCCTGCTCAATACACACAAACTGTACTAGTGTAATTCTATAGTCAAGATAGACTAATACCAAATTACACTACAACTGTTCCAATGGTTTGTTCAAAACCATCTTGGTTGTGAGTCACTACTTATACTTTACAAGGAATTGATAACATGATCTTCTGTGTGGGACCACACACCATGTTATCTACAATGTAAAGTATTGGACAATTGCACACATATAATAAATATAAAATACAAACAATGACCATGTGATTCTTATTCCAAAATTAGATGTTCAGACAAAAGCTAGGCTTATAGTATACATCCTAACATGAAGAACTCAAGAAAACAATAGAAACTAGAAAGAAATTCGTGACAAAATGAATTGTTGAAAGTAACTAAGCTCTAGGGGTCTATTTATAGCTCCAATTAAGTCTATCCGATCGTTGACGTGGCCCTACACGGGCGCCCGAGTGCTTAGGGGCACTTGACATGTGGCTTAGGGGTTATCCATTTTGGAACGTTCGTAAACGGCTAGCTGTGGATGAATTATCACTTTTCGGGTGCTTGTATGCACTGGGGTGCCCCCATTCACGGGCTTCCGAGTCGACTCAGTCACCTGAGTTACTTTCGGTCAGCACAGTGCTGACCAGTCTCCAGCGAATTTTCTTAGGTGATCTTGGACCTTCTAGAGTTGGGCTCACTCAAACCCTCCTCTGGCCTTCTCCTCAACTGTGCTTGCCCTCAACTTCTCGTCCCTTGAGTGTCGTGAGCGTCCTTTTCGCTTCACCGACGTACTCTTCCATAAACCTCCGTGTCCCTCGGATGTACCGAGCCCGTCAACTCCCATCCCATGCCATCTTTCTTGACCACTGCGTCTTCCGCTCGACTTTCAGCACTCTTAAGCTCCTGCACACTTAGACACAGGTATTAAACACAACAGAACCTAACGTGACTCGGTTGATCACATCAAAACTTACCTAGGGTACTTACAGAAAAGATCATGGATTTATAAGAGAAAAATATCTCTATTAGTATGAGGCCTTTTGAGTAAAGCTCAAAAATAAAATCATAAGGGATTAGACCCAAAATAGACAATATATATCATTGTGTAGATATCTAAATTGTAAGTACCCCAGGTTAGTTTTGATGTGATCAACTAAGTTAAGTTAAGTCTTGTATGTTTCTGATCCTTGTGTCTAAGTGTGCAAGAGCTTAAGAACACTAGAAGTAGAGCGAAAGATGCGGTGATAGAGAAGGATGGTATGGGAAGGGAGCCAATCGGCTCGGTGCATCCGAGGGACTAGAAGACTACAAAAGAGTACACTGCTGGATGAGAAGGGCGTGTGTGACATCTAAGTGATGAGAAGCCAGGGAGGAAGATTACTCGAGAAGAAGGTTAGAAGTTGGTTTTGGGTGAGCTTAACTTCACATAATCAGAAATCACCCAGAAGCGCTATAAGATTGGTCAACCAAAAGTTAACCAGAACAAGGTGAAGCAAGCACCCAAGTCAACTTAGCCACCCAGGCATGCAGGTCCCCGATTGTAACTCGGGTGCCTGAGAGCAAATTCTAGCCATTTAATGGCCATTGCAATGTGGATAAGCTTTGACCCTAATGGCTACGCTGGACTAGCATGGGGTGATACCTCATCGTCTGAGTTCTGAGATCGAAGCCGACGTCGGACAATCACTAATGGCTAGTCATCAAGAATCAGATGATGAAACAACCTCGGAAGAAAGCATCAATGAAGGGGGACCTACTTCAAAAGAAAGTAGAGATGAAGGGGAAATAGCAACCTTCGAACGTGACATGGTAAGTAAGGTATGTCTCTTACCTCCCAAATTAGTTGTATTCTAGTATAAAGGTCATGACTACATCATTTTATAAACATAGATCTAAATATGTAGGTCTAAAAAAAATTAGACACTGCATGCCCACTAGAAATATATGATCAAATACAAATTCAAAATTCAAAGCTAAAGAAACTGTGGGATCGTTTAGAATCGATAGAGGGGGAATAAATATCGATAAAAATTTCGGATATTAAAAGAATATTATGCAGCGGAAAATTAAATCAATGCTAACACAATTTCTTTTACTTGGTTCGGAGTCTAGATTGGCTCCTACTCCAAGGCCCATGGTCCTGAGTCCTCTCAGGTGCCTGGGATGCAGAGAACTCCATCCTATGTTTCTGTAACCAGGGTTAGTTCCAAGGCAACAATAATAGATAAATTAAGTACAAATAACAGCATGCGCTATCTTGGTCTGACTTTGGGCTTCCCAAATGGAACCCTAGGTCGAACCGACGTCTAATGTTCCCTCTTCTAGGAAATGCGTCCTCGCCTACTCCTATCAGGAGAATTTACCTTTTGCCAACCAGCTCCTTCGGTTGGACTTTTGCCCGATCTTCCGGATCAGGACATCGTGCCCAGTCCACAACCAGGACTTATTACCCAACCCTCGGTCATGTCTTCGATGCCTAGTCCATGACCAGGACTTATTGCCCAATTCCACGAGTCAGGACTACTTCGTGCCCAGTCCACGACCAGGACTTATTGCCCAACCCTTGGTCAAGACTTCGGTGCCCATCCTACGACCAGGACTTATTGCCCAATTCCACGAACCAGGACTTCGTGCCTAGCTTACCTAGGAGTTTTCCTGCACAGTTAACAGATTCATTAAATCACAATATAACCTTAACTTATGAACCCTTTGCCATTATCAAAACCCAGGTTCGATCTGGTGCTTCTGATATCAACAGAAACAAATAAAAATATTAGAAAAGAAATCTACATATTCAAATAATATTTTAAATTTTAAAAATTTTCATGAAAATTTAAATTAGTATATTAGAAATCACAGGGGCCAAATTATAAAAGTACCCAAAAATTATATCCTACTTAAATTCTTGATTAACCCTATAGATAAAAATTTATATTGGATACCAAAATCTATTTTGAACTGTTATAAATTATTTTTAAGTATGCTAGTAATTAATATATTTTTGTCATTTTGGAAATTGTCTTCTAAAAGTTAATGTATTATGTGTTATCTTGAATATTGTTTAATTTTTTTGGGATGAATTTATTTTTAAATTTTTCATGTGATAGAGACAATTCATTTACAAAAAATTATTTTGGGTTTTTTAACTGTTATAGAAATTTTCATAAATTTCTAATTGAAAAATAAACTTTTAAATTTAAAAATACTTAGAAAACTATTTTTGAAAAAACTAGATTTTTCAGAAATGATAAGTTGCATTTTGATCGTCAAGAAAAATTTTCAAGAATATTTGAGTCAAAATCTAATTTTTAAAAAATTATTTTTCAAAATTTTTGTGTTCTGTAATGAAGTTTTTTTTAACTTACTTAAAAATTTTATTTTTCTATGAAAATTTTTTCAAAAGTAGATTGCCTACATTTACTTGTTGTCAAAAATTTTAGAAATATTCAGACCAAAAGATGATTTTTAACGAATTTATTTTGAAAAATGAAATTTAAATATTAAAAATTTCATAGATAAAATTTTCTTTATGATTTTTTTTTATGCTTGTATGTTAGATTTCATATATTGAGAAAAATCATCAACTCATTTTTGTTGAAGAAAACTATTTTTGAAAAACTCTCGAATATATTTTTCTTTAAGCAAAGTATTTTTGAAAAACTATGCTTTTCACCTGTGTGTTTTTTATCATTGTGTTTAAGTGTGCTGGAGCTTAGGAATAAGAAATCGAGCGGATGATGCAGTGAGTGAGAAGGATGACATGGGAATGGAGTTGATGGGCTCAGTGCATCTGAGAGACGAGAAGACTACGGAAGAGTACACCGGTTGACGAGAAGGGCATGCGTAACATCCGAGGGATGAGAAGCCGCGGAGGAAGACTATTCGAGGAGAAAGTCAAAAGTTGGGTTCGGGTGAGCTCATCTTTTAATGATCAAAAATCATCTAGAAGCGCTAAAAGACTGGTCAACCAAAAGTTGACCAAAACCAAGTGAAGCAGGCACCTGAGTCAACTCGGGCGCCTGACTATACAGGTGCCCGGCCATATAGGCGTCCGATTGCAACTCGAGCGCTCGAGAATAAATTCTAGCCATTTAACGGTCGTTACGACTTGGATAAGCTTTGACTTGAGTCAGGCACCAATGTTGCACTCGGGTGCCTGTGTGGTGTCACGTCAACATCTAGATAATTTTGTACAAGAGCTATAAATAGACCCCTTGAGTTCAGAAAGAAGAACAACAATTTTGAATTCACTTCCTTATTCTGTTCTGTGCTTTCAACGAGTGTGAGAGACTTCTCCGCCTTCAAGAAGGAGTAATTTAGTTGAGCTACTCATTGCCTTGGATAAGCAATCACTCAGGTTGCAAACCAAGTAAATTCCTTTGAATCTCTTACTATTTTTCATAAGTTGTATTATGAATTGTTTGTATCTGCTTAACTAACACTATCATTGTTAAAAAACAACAAAAGATATTGTTTTTAATTTGTATGGATATTCTGTAAATACCCCAGGTTGGTTTTGATGTGGTTAACCAATTTAAGTTAGATCCTGGTGTTTTTAATCCCTGTGTCTAAGTGTACAGGAACTTAGAAGCGCAGGAAGTCGAGCAGAAGACGCAGCGGTCGAGAAGAATGACACGAAAAGGGAGTCGATGGGCTCGATGCATCCAAGGGACGCGGAGCTCTGCGAAAGAGTATGCTGGTGGAGCGAGAAGGACGCGCGCGACGTTTGAGGGACGAGAAGCCAAGAGGAACAACATTCGAGGGGCGAAAGGCCGAAGTCGTGTTTGGGTGAGCCTAACTCTAGTTATCCAGACATCACCCAAGAAGACCGGAAGTCAGGCTGGAGAGTGGTTAGTGAGTGCTGACCAAAATATCCATTGTCGGGTGTCCGTGAGCATACGGGCGCTTGTCTTGTCGGGTGCCAGAGCACTAGGCGCCCGAGCACTCGGGCACCCATGTGATATTAGGCACCCTAGAGGCTAATCTTAGACATTTACGAATGTTGCTTTCTGGATAAGCGTCAGGCCATTTGTCAGTCGCCCAAGAGCTCTCAGGCACCCTATAAGTACCACGTCAGCAAACGAATAACTCTGACCGGGGCTATAAATAGACCCCCAAAGCTCAGTTTCATTTATTCCATTGATTCCAAGCATTAGCAAACTAGTTTGGTGTAATATTTTTTTTCTTTTTATGAGCTTTCCACGTGTAAGAGGCTTTTCCGCCCGAAGGAGTTTTATTCAGGAGAATCGAGTCATATTCAGCCTTGGATTAGCAATCTCCCCAGTTGCAAACCAAGTAAAATACAGTTGTCTCTTTATTTACTGTTTGCTTCATTTGTTTATGCTATTTTTGATCTAACTAACATCTTTGTCAAAGATAGGCAAAAGAATTGAGTTTTCTTTTTCAGGGGCAATTCACCCCCTCTTGTCGACCTTCGATCACCCTCAATTGGTATTAGAGCAAAGATGCTCTAGAAGGACTAATCGTCGTTGGAAGCAACTACAAAATAGTCGAATTGGTCATCTACTTGCCAAAGTTCGAGGGGGAGTTCGCGAGTTGGAAGCGCAAAATGAAGGGTTTTTTCAAAATTGATTTTGATTTGATTTTAATAATGAAAAACGGTTTTGTAGCTCCCAAGGACGCCAACAACAAACCCAAAGACGAAAGCCAGTGGACTAAGAAGGAACAAGCTTACTTTGTGGCAAATAAAAAAAGTAGAATACCATATGCTGACCATACTCCCTGCACAAGAACTCAACTGAATTGGGAACTACCGATCGGCGAATGAACTTTGGGAAAAGTTCCTTGAACTCCAAGACGGTACCTCCGAAGTCAAATTACCAAAAAGAGATCTACTTCAGAATCAGCTTAGCAACCTTCGACTGGAAGAAGAAGAGTTAGTAGCACAACTTCACGCTAAGCTTAAGGAGCTGATGACAGAACTCAACAATCTCGGAGAATCGGTAAGTAATCGGGATGTGCAAAGGTACGAATTGAATGCCTTCCTGAGAACCCCTAACTGGATTTCAATAATCGAAGTCTACTACATCTCTAAGGACCTTGAGGTAAGTAACTTAGAGGAACTTTTTTCCACTTTAGAACTTCACGAATCCAGATGTGCAAGAAAAAGGAAAATAGACAACATCGCCCTCGGCACGAGAAGGCTCCAACACGAAGAGGATTCTTCAGAAAATGATGAAAATGCAGCATACAGGGTAAGAAAATTGTCCAAATATTTTAAGACTCAAAAATTTAATAAGATGCAGAGTAAGAAGCAAAGGAAGATCCGCTGTTACAACTGTAACGAAGAAGGACACACGAAGGAAAATTGCCCCAAAGCGAAGAACAAAGGAAAAGGGACATAAAAGACAAAAGCATACAATCTAAAGGCGACATGGGATCAGTCTTCATTGGAAGACTCAGATCTCAAGGAACATGCTGGATTTGCTTTGATGGCTTCATACCAAGAAGATGAGAGCATCAATGAAGGGGCAGCTACCTCAGAGGAGGACAACGACGAAGGGGGAGCTTCGGACTTCAAAAGTCATATGGTAAGTGAGGTATGTTTTCTACCTCCTGATCAACTTTACTCAGGAATAAAATTCATGTTAAAATCTATTTGTAAAATAAAAAATAAAAATATAGAACTGAAAAAATAATTATCATCTTCTTGCCCACTTGAAATGTATGATAAGTTAAAATTTGAAAATGAAAATTTGAAGATTCAAATTGAAAATTTAAAAAACAACTATTCATGTTCAAGATGTTTAGAAAATTCAAAATTTAAATATCATGGAAGACTTAATTGGTATTACAGATTTCACAGGAGATAAATTGTAAAAATTTCAAAATTAGATGTTCCATCTAAATTTTTAATAAACCCTGTAGGTAAAAATTTATATTGGGTTCCTAAATATATTTTAAACTATTGATTTTCTTTTGAGAAAATTAATTTTGACAATTAATACTTTATCTTTTTAATTTTTTTGGATAACTACCTCTAGAAAAATTAGTGTAAATTTTTGTTGATAAGCAGTGCTCTATATTTTTGATTTTTTTAAGTTTTTGATGTGATCAAAGGGGGAGAAGTAGTGTTAATTTAAGGGGTAGACTCTAATTTCATTTTTTTAGTGCTTACACTATTATAGATTTATTTATGTTTTTTTTATATTTACTTATCCTAACTTAACTCGGATTGATACACATCAAAAAGGGAGAGATTGTAAGTACCCCAGGTTGGTTTTGATGTGGTCAACCGATTTAAGTTAGGTCTTGGTATTTTTAATCCCTATGTCCAAGTGTACAGGAACTTAGGAGCGCAGGAAGTCGAGCGGAAGACGTAATGGTCGAGAAGGATGGCACGGAAAGGTAGCCAATGGGCTTGGTGCATTCGAGGGACATGGAGCTTTGCGGAAGAGTACGCTTGTGGAACGAGAAGGATATACGCGGTATCCAAGGGACGAGAAGCCGGGAGGAAGGACGCTTGAGGGGCAAAAGGCCAGGATTGCCAGAATGTCTAACCGTTGATTGTGCACAAAAGTTATGATATAATCAAATCATGTGAGTGAAATATTAACCTCGAACAAAGGAAGTGAGGGCTCTCGTGTCCGGATCAAGAGAATTAAAGACTTAGCAAGAAATTCTAGTTCCGGCTAGACAAGGTAGTCCTAGTAAGTCAGGTAGACCGAGGGGTATATAGGAAGACCTAGTAGGTTAGTTAGACCGAGGGGCAGAAAGACCTAGTGGATAGAGAATCAGATGTTAAATGGATAGATTTTCTACTTGAGGGAACCTTGCAGTCCTTCGTTTGAGGGGGGATTGTTAGGGTTGCAAGGTTGCAAACAATGTCCTACGTTAAAAACACATGAGAAAGATCATGGATTTATTAGGAAAAAATATTTCCATTAGAAAAATCCACCTGAGTCCGGTTTGGATTATTGTTAGGGTTGCAAGATCATGGATTTATTAGGAAAAAATATTTCCATTAGAAAACACATGAGAAAGATATATGGGTTGAATCCGGTTTGGATTATTATCCTCATGTCCACTTGAGTTTTCAGGTGGACTTCCATCCGGATCATCCAATACCCGAAGTCTTCCCCAGAAAAGAGAGAGGGGCGAGCAGTATTGTAGCCCTCTTGCAAGGCCATAAAGATAGAGGAGAGAAATCCAAACTTGCAAAAACAAGAACAACATAATGTACCAAGACTTTTGTCTAGGATTAGCAGTGTGGGATAAAAAAATATGACCGAAGAGAAAAAAGTGGCAAAATTGCCCTTTTATAATTAAACAAAAAAAGAAGACGAAAAATTCGAAAAGTGCTCAAGTGGTGGTTTAACCAAAATTGAGCAACCCCTGCTCTGATACCAATTGTATGATCAAGATTGAGCGATAAAAGGGAGTGAATATCGCTTCGCAAAAACTTCGGATTTAAAACTTAAATGACTAAGCGATAAAGTACACAGTGGACGCTTTGAGAGTAAGCGTAGGAGTTAGAGAGAGGGAGGAAGCAGCAGAAATAAGCAACAAATCACGATCGCTAACACAAGTTGGTTTTATTTGCTTCAGAGTTTTGACCGGCTCCTACTGCAAGACCCACAATCCTTGATCGTTTACTTTGGGCAATACTAATAATCGCAAGTGTGTTTACAAAATACAGAACTGACGTGTGCAATAAAGGAAAACAATTATACTGACTCCTAAAATGAAAGGAAGATCTTTAATAAGAGAGTCGGACGACGTTTCAGCGTGTATCGGAACTTTGGTCGTGCAACATACAGAAGAAGAAACTGATTGTCATCTTCGAATTGTTGTAATGAACTGCTGCACTCGACCCCTTTTTATAGTACTTACTCAGGCGCCAAAATCGCCTCTCAAGCACCCTCATTGCAGCGTTCCGGGCAAATACTCTATCCATTGTTCAGTCAAACTTTATCCTGGCCAGTCAACTGAGTCTCTTTCAGGCGCCTTAGTGCCGACGTGGATCCTCCACTCAAGACTCACCATGTAAGCCAGACCGTTGCGTCAGCTCAGCTATCTGCTGCTAGCTCTCAGGCACCTGAGTCCCATTCAGGCACCCTAGTCTACTGCTTTCTCTTTTTAGCTATAACAAGGGTCATCTCCAAACATACAATAATATAGAATTAAAACATGTATGAATTACAATCAGTGTTGTCTTGATCCTGACTTTCAAGTTTCACTCGAAACCCTAGGTCGGACCGACGCCTGTTGTTCCCTCACTGGAGAACGCATCCTCACCTACTCCTCTCAGGAGTGTTTAGCTCTTGCCACCTGGAACCTCCAGTTGGACTTTTGCTCGGCCTCCGAAAACTCAAAACTCGACAATGTTCCACCATGACCCGTCTCGACTCCTATCCGTGATCCCCGCTCGGCAAAGTCTTCTGCTTGGTCCCGCTGGACCAAGTCTTCGTGATCGGTTTCACTTGCCAAGTCTTCGTTGCCCGATCCCTGACCAGAACTTCATGTTCAACCCTACAAGTCAAGACTTCTTACCTAGCTTACCTAGGACTTTCTTGCAATCTCAACAACTTCATCAGTACATCATACCAGCTTAACTTGAACCCTTTGCCACTTATCAAAACAAGGTTTGATCTGGTACTTCCGGCACCAACAATCTCCCTCTTTTTTATTATGGCAACCCAGTTCGTTAAGCCTAAATAAGTTTTAACAGGGAAATAAAATTACTTGTAAGTTCTCCCCCTTAATTAGTTATCTCCCCCTAGATCATTTAACATTTGTGATTATAAAGGAGGTGATATTTTTCAAAATAGACTTAGTCTTTTTCAAATATGAAAAAAAAAGTTCAGATGTTAAGTTAAGTTTTCTTTTGAAAAAAATTGTAAAAATACTTAGTTGACTTAAGCTTTTTGAAAGAATACTTTCGAAAATTTTGCTTACTTTTTGAAAAACTTAAGTTAAAACATTCTTTTTGAAAAAGTTAAAAAGTTAAGTGTTTTTTTTTTCAAAAACTAAGAAGAGGGATTAAGTAGTTTTTCAAAATGCTGAGTCATTTTGTTTAAAAATAGGTTCTAAACATTCGAAAAAACCTTAGTTTTCAAAAATACTAAAAAAAACATAGTATTCAAAAATACTATAAACTCAATTTTCGAAAATCGATTTTTGAAAATCGAAAAGACCGGTATAAATGCACTCTTTTTCGAAAAGCGAAAAGACTGGTATAAAAACACTCTTTTCTTTGAACACTTTTTCTTTCTCTCCCCCTTTGCCATATATCAAAATTATATATGTAATATGAGGGTAAGAATGAAAAATAATAGCTAAGTGTATCAGAGCGAGTAATTTCAAGCAACACAATAAGTCATGTCTAGGCTAAGTCTAAGTCAAGTCTAGGTACCTTCATTTTGAGTCCAAGCATAAAAAAAAATTTAAAAAATTTTAAATATTAAAAAAAATCAATTCCTTTTAGGCATCTGTCTAACCTTTTAGCTACTTACTGACTGTAATAAACAACAATTTTCACTTAGGTTAGTCAAGTCAAGTGAATTTCATAAATCGGCTTAGTTAGCCAGAATACTTGACTTGATTAATTTAAATTATATTTATAATGCCCCCAACTTATGTCGAAGCACTGATTTTGAAGCATCTAAGCCTAAGGCAACAGTCCTAAGCATATCAACTCAGTCTAGGTTGTCAATCAAATTAATCCTAATGTGCTTCTAAGATGTTAACTTTTAAATCTATGGGAGCATAAATACTAGGGTTAAGCCTAAGCTAAGTCCATGTCGAAGAAAAATCCTAGTTTTGAAGGCGTTAGTTTTAAAGTCAATGTAAAACTATGTATCGAAAAAATATAATAAATTTTGAAAATAAAGTTTTGAAATTTAAAATAATGATTTTGAAATCATTTTTAAAATCAAAATCAGACTTAGAATCTTAAGGAATTTTGACGTTCAAAATCAAATCAAGATCAAACATTTAAAGTCCTACTCTACTAAGCACATTTCAAGCTGCCTTCTTAATGAACTGAACTCAGACTCAAGTAGGGGTTTACTAAAAATGTCTGCTAGGTTAGATGTGGGCTCTATATGTTGAAGGACAATTTCACCCCTAGCTACGTGGTCCCTAACAAAGTGATGTTTCACTTCTATATGTTTAGTCCTAGAATGGTGGATTGGCTTTTTGATAAGGTTTATAAAACTGATACTATCAATAAAGACCTTATTTTGGGTATAGCCTAGGTTAAATCCTTAAGGGTATGGATCATCTATAAGAGTTGAGCTACACATTCTCCTAAGGAAACATACTCTGCAGTCTAGGTTAAATCCTTAAGGGTATGCATCATCTATAAGAGTTGAGCTACACATTCCCTTAAGGCAACATACTCTGCTTTAGTTATAGATAAGGCAACACAATGTTGCTTTCAACTGCACCAACTAACTAGACTCTGACCCATCAATTGACAAATTCCACTTGTACTTTTTCTATCTAATTTACAACCTACATAGTCTGAGTCAGAAAATCCTAATAATTCAAAATTAGAAGTCCTAGAGTACCAAATTCCTACATTTAGGTTGTCCTTAATATATCTAAGGATTCATTTAACTACAATTAAGTGGGACTCCTTAGCACATGTTTGGTACCTGGCACAAATACCTACTATAAAAAGAATATCAGGTCTACTAGCATCTCCCTATAGCACTTGAATAATATTTTAAGCCAACTATCTTACCTTTAGGGTCATTATCTATTTTAGCATTTATAGTCATAGGAGTACTTAAGTCTTTTGAATTTTCCATTTTGAATTTCTTAATCAATTCTTTTGCATATTTTGATTGGTGAACATAATTTCCATCTCTGGTTTGTTAAATTAGGAGTCCTAAAAGGAAGGTCAATTCTCCTACTAAACTAATTTCAAATTCACTTTTCATAATTTTAATAAATTCTTTTAAGAAATTAGTATTAGTTGATCCAAAGATTAATCATCTACATAAATTTGGGCTATAAAGATGCCATTTTCTAAGGTCTTAACAAATAGGGTTGAGTCAATTTGGCCTTATTTAAAACCCTTAGAATTAGGTAAGTGGTTAGTCTTTCATACCTAGCACAAATTAGTAGGTGTTTGTTTTAAACCACAAAGAGCTTTTCTAAGTTTGAATACATGGTTAGGGTAGTCTAAGTCTTCAAAACCTGGGGGTTGTCCTACATAGACTTTCTCTTTTATAAATCCATTTAGGAAAGCAAACTTAGCATCCATTTGGTATAATTTGAATCCTCTATGGGTGGCAAAGGCTAGCATCATTCTAATTGACCCAAGTCTAGCTTTAGGGGCGTAAGTTTCATCATAGTCTAACCCCTCAACTTGACTAAAACCTTTAGCCACTAAGCGGACTTTGTTTCTCACTATTTCACCTTGGTCGTTCAACTTATTCCTAAACACGCACTTAGTGTCTATAATGGACTTACCTTCAGGTTTAGGTATTAAGTCTTAGACTTGGTTTCTATCAAATTGGGCTAGTTCTTCCTGCATAGCAATGATCCAGTCTGGGTTAGGTAAGGCCTCTTCTATGGTCTTAGGTTCAATCTTTGAAATCAGTGCAACATGACTTAGGTTTCTAGAGGAGGACCTTGTTCTGACCCCTAAGGTTGGATCATCCATAATTTGGTCAGTTGATTGATTTAGTTTGGGTTTCTTAGGTCTCCTAGAACTTGGTTCAACTTCAGGTCCGCTTGGTAGATTTTGGGTTGATTCAGGGACCGATTCAGTAGGTAATATTAAATTTGGTTCAGGGACCGGTTCAGTAGTTAAGTCTAAGACTGCTTAAGAAATTGATTCAATTGGTGAGTTAGTAATTTGGTCTGGTCTAGACTCATCATCTTTTAGATTAGTTAAGTTAAAAAGATTCGAAAGAGAAAATTTAATGTTTTAATTTGCAAGCACAAACAAGTTCAAAATCTTAATCCATTTTAGTTTGGGCATACCTATTTAGTGACAAGTTGGTTTAGCTGCTTCAATTGGTTGGGTTAGATTTACTTTAAATCCTAAACATCTCACCCATTTCTAAGTGACAAAATAGGTATTTTTATTTATTTTGTGAGATGCTTTCAATTTTATCTTGAAATTAGGTTAAGTCTAAGATATGATTGAACCTTGAGTTAGATTCAGATTTAAGAATTAGTAATTTAAAAATAAATTTTAATATTTGACATCTAGGTTTTGGTGAGGCATAGGGGTCTTCTTTGGCCTTAGTTTTATTGGATCAACAACTCGTTCATAGACAAAGCTACATAAAAGAAATAGTATTTTTAAATTTCTCGTTCAAAAACCTTGGAATAACTAGTCGAGAATGTAGTGAGGTTGCTTCAGCTAGTTCAATTGGACTAAGAAGACCAAATAAGAGATGTCTTCCCTTACTTGATTCATAGACGGTTTTCCTAACGTACTATCAGCTCACCCCGCCCTAATACTAGGTTGTGCAAGTTTCAATCATATCTACTCTTTAACTAATCATTTCTAATCCTAAGCATAATAATTTACAAAAAAAATAAATAAACAAGCATCAAGTAAGGTATTTAAAAAAATCACTTAGATAGTCTTTTTATTGGCTCCCCCTTATCATATCTTCGATATGGTCTATCAAGTAATGCATATGATCCTTGGGAATCCAATATTGATTTGGTCCGACGTCATTAGTCAAGCTTAGTTTGGGGACCCATGCTTTGACTTGGGCGCTAGGGCGGTTAATTACTGAAAAGTAGGGCTTAACTTGCGAAGTGGATGTAAACCCAATTCTAGATCGATTTAGAACAGATTTCTATTTTTCATGAATCATATCAAGATTCTTGGCACCCAGGGTAAGTTATTCTAAATCTTCTCTGAGTTCTTTGACTTGAGTTTTCAGGAAGGAATTCTCTTCCTCAAGTCTTTGGACTTGAGTTAAGATTTCTTCCTGAACTTGCTCAGTCAAAGGACTCGAGCTAGTCTCTTCCTTAAAGAGTTTTACCTCCTCTCAGAGAGACCTGACCCGGTCATTGGACTTAGTCAGTTTGTGAGATAAGTAAGAAATCAATTTGTAAAGCTCCAATTCACTGAAACTCGTTACCTTAAGTCGGTCTGTTTCCGACAGTGAGACAATTTCATACTCCATTTCTTCGTCCGATTCGGAGTCGATGTTGATCTCATCTTTGGCCGTTAAGGCGAGGAGGTTGGAGTGCGTTGGTTCTTCCTCAGTGTCGGAGGTTCCTTCGTGAAGTTCTATCAGCTTGTTCTAGAGTTCTTTGGCGCTGCTAAAGGGGCCAACGTGGTTAAGCTCATCCTTTGTATGTCCGCATTGGAGAGTCTGTGTCACCTTTGCGTCAGTTTCAATTCTCTTTTTGGTAACGACATCCCATTTGTCGTAGCTCAGTACCACCCATTGCTCGTCTCTTGGAAGGTCGAATTTGGTTTGGATTATTATCCACATGTTCACCTGAGTTTTTAAGTAGACTTCCATTCGGATCTTCCAATACCCGAAGTCTTCCCCAGAGAAGAGAGAGGGGCGAGCAGTATTGTAACCCTCTTGCAAGACCATAAAGATAGAGGAGAGACATCCGAACTTGCAAAAACAAGAACAACAGAATGTACCAAGACTTTTGTCTTGGATTAGTAGTGTGGGATAAAAAAAATACGACGGAAGAGAAAATTGGCTAAATTACCCTTTCCTAATTAAACGAAAAAAGAAGACAAAAAATCCGAAAAATGCTCAAGTGGTGCTTCCACCAAATTGAGCAGCTCCTGCTCTGATACTAATTGTAGGATCGAGATTGAGCGATAGAGGCGGGGGGGGGGGGGGGGGGGGGGGTGAATATTGCTTCGCAAAAATATCAGATTTAAAACATAAATGACTAAGCGATAAAGTATACAACGGAAGCTTTGAGAATAAGCGTAGGAGTTAAAGAGAGTGTGGAAGCAGCGGAAACAAGGAACAAATCACGATCGCTAACTCAAGTTGGTTTTACTTGCTTCGGAGTCTTGACCGGCTCCTACTGCAAGTCCCACAATCCTTGATCGTTTACTTTGGACAATACTAATAATCACAAGTGTGTTTACAAAATACAGAACTGATGTGTACAATAAAGGAAAATAATTATACCGACTCCTGAAATGAAAGGAAGATCATCGATCAGAGAGTCGCACAATGTTTCAACGTGTATCAGAACTTTGATCATGCAACACACAGAAGAAGAAACTGATTGCCATCTTTGAATTGTTGTAATAAACTGCAACACTTAACCCCTTTTTATAGTACTTACTCAGGCGCTTGAATGGCCTCCCAGGCGCCCTCATTGCATCGTACCGGGCGGAAACTCTATCCGATGCTCAGTCAAACTTTATCCTGGCCAAGCGCTTGAGTCCCTTTTAGACTCCTGAGTGCCGACATGGATCCTCCACTCAGCATTCTCCACGTAAGTTAGACCGTTGCGCCAGCTCAGCTACCTGCTGCCAACTCGTAGGCGCCTGAGTCTCATTCAGGCACCCTAGTCAACTGCTTTCTCTTTTTACCTGTAACAAGGGTCAGTTCCAAACATACAATAATACAGAATTAAAGCATGTATGAATTACAACCAGTGTTGTCTTAGTCCTGACTTTCAGGTTTCACTCGATACCCTAGGTCGGACCAACACCTACTGTTCCCTCAACGGGGAATGCGTCGTCACCTACTCCTCTCAGGAGAGTTTACCTGTTGCCACCCGGAACCTCTGGTTGGTCTTTTTCTCGACCTCCGAGAACCCGAAACTCGACGACATTCGACCTCGACCTGTCTCGACTCCTGTCCGTGATTCCTGCTCGGCAAAGTCTTCTGCTCGGTCCCCCTGGACCAAGTTTTCGTGCTCGGATTCACTTGCCAAGTCTTCGTTTCATGATCCCTGACCAGGACTTCGTGCTCAACCCTGCAAGTCATGACTTCTTGCCTAGCTTACCTAGGACTTTCTTGCAATCTCAACAACTTCATCAGTACACCATACCAACTTAACTTGAACCCTTTGTCACTTATCAAAACAAGGTTCGATCTGGTATTTCCAGCACCAACATTATACTGCCAATGCAATACAAACAATGAAGTGGCGATGGCTCTAAACTACAAAATTAAAGTAGCGCACTGATCAACTGATGAACTCTAAACTTCGAAATTGAGGTATTTTTATGATTTACTATGAGAATGCAGTAGCTAGAGTTCATTGCAAATATCAACCCCCCCTCCAAAAAAATGTAGGGTTCCTCCAGCAATTTTAGGGGTTCCTATAGTAACTTTAGAGTTTATTATAGTAACCTTGTTTAGGGTTTTTGTTGTTGTAGCCAATTGATTGGTGGCATTGTAGCAAAGAATAGAATGTTGCGGAATCAATTAACCAGATTGACTGGAAACAACCAATCTATTGGTGAGTCTCACTAACCAATTAGTGAGGTAAAAAATAGGCATTTTGCATATTTAAATGGTTGAATTCAACGTGGCAATCAATTGTTGAAGTCTATCAATCGATTGGTAAGCGAAAATCAGCCTGAATGCAACTATATAAAAGAGGATTTCGTGATGATTTGAAGGTGCCAATTCTTGAAGATTCTGAGGCGAAATGCTGGTGCATCTCCGGATCAACAAGAGACATTTCGAAATAACAAAAAAACATCCAAAGTAAATTCCTCACTGTAAAGTCATTTTTGATTTCATTTGTCTTTGTATTCATTTTTTTGTTGTGTTCTTGTAAGAAAATGTTGTAAGAGGTTTCATCTCCAGATGATATCCGAATAGGAGAAGTTCATAATGGAGAGGATTACAAGGTGTAGGCCTTGAATTAGTCTCCTAAGAGACAAATACAAAGTAAATCCCAAAATGGTACATGTGGCATCGGTATAGATTCAAGTTTTCGTTACGCATTCAAACGACAAGCATGAGATCAAGACGAGAAGTGATCGAAACTATTCACCCTCCTCCCTCCCACCCTCTCTAGCTGGCAAAAATCCTAACATAAAGGAGACTCCTTCCCGAGATTGACACCTTGGATGCTAAAGATTCTGCCAAGCCTACTATATCTTGTGACCATTGAGCTAAGGGCCTCCTGAAGAGCTTATTCTAAGTGAAGTCCATTTAATAAAAATGAGCTCCATTGTTGGATGCTTGATTGTTCCTTGTTGTTTTGCAAAGTGTCCAACGTTTTTTTATGGTGATGGGAGCATATGATTGAACCTTGCCTCCCAACTTTTCATAATTTAAATTCGACTAATCATGTTTAGATACTGTTGAATTTGTAATTCGATGTGTACAGTAAAATAAGACATTGCTAGTGGCGAGTTAGTTTGAGACAAGGTACACAAGCTTTAAGATTCATCTAATGGGATTTGATGTCTCCGGAAGAGCATACAAATCATCGACCCAAAGGACTCAACTTGAATGAGTGTTCTAATTAAG
>JAGFNQ010003683.1:0-83861 GCA_024364735.1 Boesenbergia rotunda | reverse complement strand
AAATCATTTTAAAAAATCTTGGTGAAGTCTATTTGTTGATAGGAGCCCACCATTGATTAGGTTAATACAAAATTAGAGTGAAACATTAAAGTTTTCAATGGTTTCCAACTTTGTTCTGTTCTTTGAAAATAAAATATATTTCCATAAATAACTATTTTTTCTTAAGAGTGCTTGACATAAGTAATGTCTGGATGAAATTTTATGATTTTTCAAAAATTAAAAAATTCATTATACATTTCTGAAAGTTGGTCTAAAAATTGGAATTGCAGTTTCAGTCAATCAATCGATTGATGATTGTGTTTTATCTGAAATGAGTTATTTTAGTTGTTTAAACTCACTCTTAGGCATCTTAACTATCTTTAACCCTCTACTATATTGGAAAAGCATTCAAAGGTGATTTCCTTTGTGAAAGTGTGAAAGGGGAATTAATGGGAGAAGAATGAGAACTTGAGGGGGAGGTTTAGATTCAAAATTGAATTTTTAACCTCATGAATTAGATTTTGGAACTTCTTAAAGGATTAGGAACTTCAAATCATTATTGATGCAATGATTAAAATTGTAGCATGCTTTGAGGGAGAGGTCTACCTTAAAGATATGAATTGGCATATGCTCAAGGTGTAGGATGCATATGCTTAAAGTGTAGGATCGAGAAAGTACTAGGGGGGTGTGAATAGCACTCGCGACTTTTTCACATTTTTCGTAAAACATGAGTTAACATGTAGCGGAAATAAAAGAAAAGAACAACGCTAACATGTTTCTTTTTACTTGGTTCGGAGCCTATGGTAACCTACTCCAAGACCTACGATCCTTGATCGTCTAATGTAGTCAATCACTATCAATCAGTAAGATTACAAAAAGAATATAGATTTAAGAGTTCTTGTATTGAAAACAATTATACCGACAAATAAAGAAGAAGATGAAGCGTAGTCGTCAAAGTAGCATTATAGTATCTTTGAGCAATTTTCGGAGCAGCACACAAGAACGAAAGTCGTATTAGATTGATGTCTGAAGGCATTGGTTGAAGCTACTTATAAAGCCCCTCTCAGACGCCTGATCCTAGTCCGGGCACCCTCGTGGTGTTGACGTGGCAACACCTCGTCAAAACTTGATCCGTCAAGTTTATCCACTCCCGAGCGCTTGCACCCCTCCCGGGCGCCTGGACGGTGACGTGGGTCGACCACTTGTTGCGCACTAGCTCGACCATGCCTGACCAAGTCGAAGCTGGTTTGGGCGCCTGGACCACCTCCAAGCACCCAATCCGCCGGGTGCTTGGGCTACCTTAGGGCACCTGGACTGGCTCCAGACCAGCACACCTCTAGCTCAACTTTTCTGCATCCACAACGTTAGCACAGGCAATATATATAAAGAATGAAGTGTGTTTGACAGCTTAGGCTATCTGGTCCTAACTTTTAGGTTTCGACCAAAATCCTAGGTTAGACTAATGACTACTATTCCTTCGACGGGAAACGCGTCCTCACCTACTCTTCTTAGGAGAATTTATCTTTTTGACAACTTTAGGTTTGACTTTTGCTCAACATCCGACCTTGACTTTGGAACTCTCGACGTCCGATCCTCTACCCGTCTCGATCTTGCCCGTCATCCTTGATTTGCCAAGTCTTCTGCCTAGTCTCCTTGACCAAGATTTAGTGCCCAATCCACACGACCATGTCTTCATTCCCCAACCCACACAACCAAGACTTAGGAGTCTTGACCGGCTCCTACTGCAAGAGTCACAATCCTTGATCATTTACTTTGGGCATCACTAAAAATCACAAGAATGTTTACAAGTTACAAATTAAAGTCTACAATAAGAAATGAACAATAATACCAACTCCTGAACTGTGAGGACAGATCATCGTTCGGAGAGTCGAACGACGTTTCAGCGTTGTCTAAACTTCACTCGCCATGTCTTCGTTGCCCAATCCCTGACCAGAACTTTGTGCTCAACCCTGCAGGTCAAGACTTCTTTCTTAGCTTACCTAGGACTTTCCTACAATCTCCACAAATCTATTAGTACAACATACCAGTTTAACTTGAACCCTTTGCCACTTATCAAAACAAGGTTCGATCTGGTGCTCCGGCACCAACACCTTCTCATGGAATAGTTCAATATGTGTGCCGAAAGGATACTGGGAAGTTCTTTGACCCAATTGCCACCCATGTGGTCCAGTTTAACCACAATACCTCTGATAATCTCCCGGTTGGTGACCTCAGTTTGCTCGTTGCTTTGTGGATATGTTATAGAGGTGAAAGCTTGTTTCATGTCGTAGGTTGAGCACCATTCTTAGATTTTTCTTATCTTGGAATTTGAGACCATTGTCAGAGACCAGCTTGTGCGGAATGCCAAATCTGTATAGTATATTTTTTCAAGAAATTTGATGACTGAATTTTCCATAATGTGGGCAAGTGCTTCTGCTTCAACCCAGTTGGAAAAGTAATCAACCGCTACAAGTAGGAAGTTCTTTTGGGACAGGATAATGGGGAAAGGGCCTACGATGTACATATCTTACTGGTCAAAGGGACATGATACGATGAAAGCCTTGAGTAGTTCAGCTGGACAGTGAAAGAGATTCTGGTTCTTTTGACAGGAGATACAAGTGGTGATTAGCCGAGCGACATCCCTATGAAGGGTGGGCTAGAAGTACCCGGCTAGTAAGACCTTTCGCGCCATAGCTCTTCCTCTAGCATGACTACCACAAGAACCTTCATGAATTTCCCTAAGCACATAATCGGCATCCTCGAGCCCCAAGCATTTGAGTAGGAGATGAGAGAAAGCCCGCTTGTAGAGTTGGTCGCCTATCAGGGTGAACCGAGCAGTCACCTTCTTGACCCGTCAGGCTTGCTCCAAATTGGTTGGCGTAGTGTCTCATTGCAGGAAGACAACGAAGGGTGTGCACTAATCTTTTTGAAGCTCCAATTCCTTTTGTTGTTCAATTTGAGATATCATCATGGTCTGCGCAACTAGTTGCTGGAGAATCCATGGAGAGAGGGAGACGGTGAGCTTCACAAACACATTTGCTTTCTCTAGGGATTTGTTGCAAGATTACTTCTTGAAACCCTAATTTCAGTTAATCATAGGCATCAACATACATTTGTAGCCTCTCATTGTTAATTTCAAATTTTCTAGCCAGCTGCTGGGTGGTCAGCTAAGAATATGAATGGAGAATCACCCGAGCGACACCAACATGTTTAGTAGCCTGCAACCCAGCTATCAGTGCTTCATACTCAGCATCATTGTTGGTGGTTCGATAGTCGAGTCTCACAGGGAGTTGTAGCATATCTTCTCTGGGATAGATAAGGAGGATACTAATGCCATTGTATTGTCAAGTTGACGAGCCATCCATATAAACTTTCTATGTCTCTTCTATTTTTGGATTTTGTAACTCACCAAGGAAATCAGTGAGGGCTTGTGCTTTGATGCCCTTGAGCGGTTGATATCGTATGTCATACTCACTTAGTTCTGTTGTTCATTTGATCAACCAGTCAAAAGTTTTAGCATTGATAAGAACTTTGCCCAAACTGTTGTTGGTGTGCACCACAATATGGTGCGAGAGAAAGTAGGGGCGAAGATGCCGAGTAGTTAGCACTAAAGTAAGGGTCCACTTTTCGAGTGTCATGGATCAACACCTGGCTTGCTTCAAGAGTTGGCCAAAGAAATAAATGGGATGTTGTTCCCCTTGATCTTCTCTGAGTAGCACGATGCCTATGGCTCCCTCTGTGGCTAAGAGGTATACATACAAGGGCTCCCCCACTTTCAGCTTGGATAGAATAGGTAGGTTGGAAAGGTATTCCTTACGTTCTCCAAAGGCCTTATGACAAGTCTCATCCCATTAGAATTTAGTAGCCTTGTGAAGTATCTTGAAAAACAGCAGTGCCGGTCGACCGATCTAAAGATAAATTGGGATAGCGTCGTTATTCATCCAGTCAACCATTGGGCATCCTTGGTGTTGCGCGGCGGTAACATTTCTAGTAGGGTCTATATCTTAGTGGGGTTAGCATCAATACCTCTTTCTGTTACGATATACCCCAAGAATTTGCCACCCCGTTCTCTAAACAAGCATTTTTCTGGGTTAAGCTTCAACCCATATCACCACAGGGTTTGGAATGTTTCTGTGATGTCGATAATGAGTTCCACCGCTTGGCGAGTCTTGATGGATATCATCTATATATACTTTAATATTTCTGCCAATCTGATCTTGAAAGACTTTAGTTCATCAACCTTTGATAAGTTGCTGCTGTCTTTTTCAGACCAAAAGACATTACAATATAGTAATATGTACCTTGAGAGATGATGAAGCTAACTTTCTTTTGGTCTTTTTTAGCCAACAACACATAGTGATACTCCTGGTAGGCATTGAGCATGCATATGAACTCGTTGCCAGCTGTGGAGTCAACCATCTGATCAATTCTAGGCAGAGGATAACAACCTTTCGGACAGACTTTGTTGAGATCTTTGAAATATATACAAAATTGCCATTTGCTGTTTGGCTTGGACACAAGTACCACATTGGCTAGCTAGGAGGGAAATTGGAGTTCCTGGATATGGCTTGCCCACAGCAGTTGCTCCACCTCTGCTTGAATAATTTGATTCTATTATGTGTTGAAATCTCTCTTCTTTTGTTTAACCGGTCAGGCGTTAGGATATACATGTAGTTTGTGCTCTATGATTTCAGGGAGATACCTCTTAACTCTTGTGGGGACCAGGCGAAAACATCCTTGTTCTACATGAGACAAGTGACAAGCTTGTGTCGTAGTGTAGATGGCAGGTCGGTGGTTATCTTGACCTTTGTCTCCAAGCGAGCTAGATCTATTTATACTTCTTCTTTTCCTCTAGTAACTCAAACAAAGACTAGCGGGAAATAGTATTACATTGCATCTCAGAAGTTTAGAGGGACTTACGTGACTCCTCCCTTACATCATTTACATAACATCAATGGGCCATAAGTTGGTCCCTTGGCACTTCCCCTACTTGATCCCCTATGGGAAATTTAAGTTTTAGATAAAAAGGTGCAACTACAACCTTAAAGTCATTTAGTGCAGGTAAACCCAAAATGATGTTGTAAGCCGACATCGCATCCACCACCAAAAAGATAGACCTCCTTGTCCTTTTCAAGGGCTCCATGCCTAATGAGATGGCCAGCTTTATCTGGTTGATCGGCATAACTTCGTTGTCTGTGAATCCAAAGAGAGGTGTACTCACAGGCTGTAGTTCGGTGACGTCAATTTACAGCTGGTCGAAGGCTTTCTTGAATATGACGTTCACTGAGTTGCCTGTGTCCACAAAGGTGCAGTAGACTTCATAATTAACGATGACTGTCATGATGACCAGTACATCCTCATGTAGTACTTCGACCTTCCGTAAATCTTGCATCCCGAAGTTAATCTGAGGTCCCGCTGCTTGGGACAAATTGGAACCAATTTCATAAATTTCCAATCTTCAATCTTGAGTTTTTCTTGCTTTGTTGGTGTCCCCATAGGTGGGGTCACCAGAGATAATATGAACACCACCTTTTGTGGCATTGCGGAGGTTTTCTTGCTCCTCGACGGTGGAGGGCTGACTGAAGGTACGTTTGATTGACAACTTGAGGAGGAGGGGTCCACTCGGCTGTCGGGGCTTGTTGAGGCTACCTTTCATGTTGATTGCGGTTATTTGGTGGTCCCTGAGGAGGGACTTGTTGGTGTTGCATCTCCTGAGAGGCTTGTTGGTCCTATTCCTTGGCCAGCTGTCGGCAATCCTTGGTGTCATGTGTATTGGTTCGATAGAAAGTACAGTATAGCTTCCATAGGTTGCCTCTGCCTTGATTATTTCAAGCATTTCCAATTTGTTGGATTTGCTTTTGACCGTCTCCTTGGACGTTGGGAGCTGTTCGGGTCCTCTGATCGGAACAAACTACTTGCTTGGCTTCTGTGGAGTTGGTGGTGTCAGTACTACTGGTTTCTTCTTCCGCCGAGTGGCTTGTGCTTTCTCAACATTGATGTAACCAGAAACTCTCCCCAATAGGTTGTCGAAGCTCTCGGGTGGCTTCCTTACCATTAATGGAAAAAATCTTCGTCCTGGAGTCCTTGCGAAAAGGAACCTATAAGGATATCCTTGGTAGCAGTAGGTACCTCCATAACGACTTAGTTGAATCTCTTGATATATGCTCCAATGATTCCTTTGGACCTTGTTTCATTAAGAAGAGGTTCAAATAAGTCTTATGATACCTCTTACTGCTAGCAAAATGTTGCAGGAAGACCTTTTTGAATTCTTTGAAATTATGAATAGAGTTGCACGGTAGCTTATTGAACCAACTCTGTGCGGGGCCAGAGAGGGTAGTCAGGGAAACTCGACGCTTAACTCCATTAGAATATTGATGAAGCATGGCCGGGTTCTCAAATTTCATGACGTGCTCCTCGAGGTCTATGGTACCCACATAGTCTGGAATAGTGATGTCTTTGAAGCAGTGCGACAAAGGATCATCCAAAATAGCCTTGGAGAAGGTTCTGCTCAGCTGATCAAGGGACTTCCAATCAGCAAGCACTTTTTCCTTATAAAAATCTTTTTGCAAAGTATGCCCAGACGAAACCGTGTCCATCCAGTCTGCTATGCTAGCTCCTTGATCAGCAAATCGAAGAAGAGCCCGAGGAAACTGAACTTGTTCCTTAGTTGGATTTTCATTTGGGTGCACGGAGGTGGAATGAGCAGGAGCTTGGGCTGCAGAAACTCCAGGCTACTGTTGCTGTTGTGCCAGAAGTTGGGCTCTGTCTTTGATCAAGAGCTCTAAATCTTCTTGAGAGAGGGTGATGGTCATTGTTTTGTTGGTGTTAAAATCATCCATTCTTCACGTTAAGGAATAGGCAGAGGAATGAAGTTTTCTACAGATGGTGTTAATTTGATCCTGTCATCAATCTGAGAAGAATGTCGTGGCACTAACGTTCACCTCGAGAAGACTCGAAGTGATGAGAAGAAGAGCAACATATCACAGCCACTGATCCATAGAAAACTTAGGCTAGATTTTGATATGATACATGTTTCTCTCGGCCTAGAGAGAGAAACTCTCCCTTCTCTATAGAATCTCTAGAGATAAGGTGACTGGAAGTTGGTAGGGGCACTGAATTTTCTCTCCGGTCGAGTTGGGCTAGTTCTTTTTATTCGTTAACACCTCAAGGAAGGTCTTCTTGGTGGCAGTCGTCCCTCATGGTGGATGGTCGCTCTGCGATCGGAGTTAGATGAAAGAGTTTTTTCTTGATGTCTATATCGATGATTTCTTGGTTTTCATCCTCTTCACATATGTTCTCGGGAAGAAGAACCCTTTAGAAGTGTCTTCACTGCTTTCCAGTCTTCATTGAAGAAGCTTCATTATTTTTCTGGTGGCATCCTACGGTAACAGACAACAACTCCAATCAGTGGCAAATAAGGAAAGTTATTTGGTAATTAATTGAATTAGTTATTGAGTATCTTTTCAATAATTGCCAAGCTGTGACTGGGTGGACGTGGGTGGCAAATTCCATCTGTGGATGTTTTGGTGCAATTAGATGTGCATGATTTGCTTGAGATTATTTGGGTTGTCGATTTCCATCTCTAGTCGTCATTATTGGGGTTGCTTGGGATTCTTTAAGCTAGCAATTTCCAACTCCGACTCTAGCCCTTTTTGTTGACTTCAACAACTAATGGGGAAGAAGAAAGGGCTCAAATATTCTCCATTGAAAGAATTACCTACTATGTCCTTTAAGGAATCTCGGCTGGGTAGATCACAAGTTGTGAGCAAGCTGGCTATCGATGGAAATCAAAATGTTACTAACGCAGATGGACATGATGAGTTAGCTCCAAGGGACAAATGCCCAATTGAGAAAGGGAGTGATGCTAATCAAGCTGCTAACGTGGGATTCAATGATTCTAACGTGGAAGCTAAAGGTGTATCAGATGATGTGGTTGCCACAGTCGAACAACTCAATGCCGCTGATGCAAAACAGAAGGAGGAAGAAGCCTTGCATAAGACATGTCTAGTTGAGAGGGTTGAAGAAGATAATGTACCTCATTCTCAAACACAATTAAAATCATGGGACAACCACTTCAAAGATAATCGATAAAGACGACGATGCATCTACAACAGAATAATCTGATGGGGAAACAACTAAAGTTCAGCTTTCAAGATATTGATCCTGTGGAAGACTCGATGGGATATTGCCTCGTCAAGTGTTTCATGGGCTGACATCCAGGAAGAGACGGAGTGGATGCGGTTGCTCGCAGGTGGAACATACCATATACATTTTAGTTACATAAGAGTGGTTGGGTGGTATATATACAAGTTCAACACTCTGCAAGACCGAGAGAATGTATTACTTGGAGAACCTTACTTTGTCTTTGGCATCCCCCTATTCTTGAAACACATGCCAAGATGCTTCCTTTTCAATGAAGATGGTTGGTACATCCCTGCATGGGTTCAGATTCATGAATTGCCCCCAGACTGTTGGACAACAAAGGTGCTAACCATGATTGGCTTAGAGATCGGGAGGTCACTCTACACTGATCAACTGACAAAGTCGCGTGAAAGACTATCATATGCGAGGCTCTTGGTGGAAGTTTTGGTAATTGAGGAGAGAGTCACAAAACTACCCATCATGTTGCTCACGAGAGATCAAATTGTCTTGGAGGTTTTATATGAAAATATGCCAAACATCTGTGAAGATTGTCGAAGACTTGGCCATCGGAAGGAGACATGCTATAAAGGGGATGCGACTGCCAGTTAAAGGGATGCCTAGAGGGAACCAAACCAACAACGACCTGGAAGAAACCGTTCTCCATCAACGCAGGGCCATAGGAGATTGAGATATCGGTGACACACTAGACAACCAAGGATACAGGAGGGTAGAAACTGAGCAGACGTTGGTCGGAGGAAGTGAATCCTTTAGCTATGGTAGAGGTGGCGGCACCCCTGATCGCAATGGAAACTCTCTTGGAACATGATGGTGATGACTTGAGGGAACAGGAGGAGATGGGCTCTCAACATCCACCGTAGGAGGTAGAAGAGGAAGATTATGCATGCCAGGATACTAAGGGAACAACCAATACCATAGAAGATTCAACCAAGTCAGATACAACTTCTTCAATGGTGGGGCAGGGGCGTAGCCATCTAATAATGGGGCATCTTCGACCTAGCCATTTATGTCTTCTTCGTTGGATGTATCAGGAACCTTGGCATCGACATCTTCTTCCTCTGGTGACTCTTGGAGTAAAGGGACAGCCGGGACGACGTTGAAAAGAGTGTCGATGGTGGTCCAAAGTGATAGACAATTATGGGTCCGAGCAGCCCGCACTGGAGATTCAAAATGAAGGTGGTTGCGTGGAATATCAGGGGCTTCCACAAGTCCCTGAAACATGGTGGGGTTCAGCATCTCCTCTGAAGCAAGGGCATTCAAGTGATGCCATTACTAGAGACAAAACTCACAGAAGACCCCCTACGTCCGATTATGGATAGACGATTTTCAAGTATGGGTCATGTGTATAATTTTGATATGTCTAACAATGGTCATATATTGCTCCTCTGGGATTTACACAGAGTGGATATGGATGTGCTCATGAAGAACGATCAATTTATTCATTGCCGGGTCCAATGTCGTGTATCCGGAAGGGATTTTTTGGCATCTTTTATTTATGGACTACACTCTCTTACCTCCCGTAGACCTTTATGGGAGAGACTTATGGAGCTTGGTGAAGATATCTCAGAGCCTTGGATGATCATGGGGGATTTTAATTCTATTCTATCAATGGATGAAAGAGAAAGAGGTAGCCCGGTCACAAATTATGAAATGCGGGATCTCCAAATCTACACTCAAGCATCTGGGTTGGTGGATCATCGCTCTATTGGATGTTGGCTTACATGAACCAATGTTATGATTTCTTGTAAATTGGATAGAGTTATAGTGAAATCCCAATGGTTGTTAGTAGATTATGATGCATATGGGGAGTTTATGGTGCCCAAGTGTCTCTCGGATCATTCTTGAGCTATAGTGCACGTCCTTGCGAAGGATAGAGCCAAGAACCAACCCTTCAAGTTCCTCAATTTATAGATACTTCATGCGGATTTCCAGCAGGTGGTGGCGGAGTCATGGGTGAAACCAGTCAAGGGGAACGCTTAGTTTGTACTTAAGGCGAAATTGACGCGGCTGAAGGGTCGGTTACGGGAGCTAAATATGCATCATTTTGAGCATATTTCAGAGAAGACGAGAAGAGCAAAATCAGAGTTGGAAGAGATTCAAAAGGGCATTCTTGATGGAGTGACCATTCTGATGGACTATGAGCACCTACGAAAGCGCACCATGTTTCTTAGGGAGGCAGAAAAGCAATTTTATCAACAAAGGGAAAAGAATGTCTACCTAAGAAGTGATGGTAAGTGTACAAAATTTTTCCATGAAGTGGTGAAGCGCAACAACAAAAGAATTGCCATAATTACACTCACCAAAATAAATGGGGGCCAAACGGAAAGTCTAGCGGAGGTGGCAAAGGAGTTCGTGGATTTTTTTCACTCGCTACTCGGGCAAAAGGAACAATGTGACCCTTTTGATGTGAGCATCCCTGGAAGACGCCTCTCACATGGCTAAGGGGAGGAACTGTGTAGACCGGTGGGAGTGGAGGAGACAAAGACGACCCTTGATAGTATTGGGAGTGCCAAGGCACTAGGACCAGATGGATATGGGACGAAGTTTTTCACATCTGCATGGGACATCATAGGGTCGAACATCATTGGTGCCATACAAGAATTTTTCCAAAATGGTGGGTTGCTTAAACAATGGAACCACTCTATGATTTCTCTAATACCAAAGCCAGATCATGCCCCGAGAGTTATAGATTACAGGCCTATCTCTTATTGTAATGTCTTCTACAAAGTAATATCCAAGGTGTTGGCCGACCGACTAGCAACGGTTTTGGGATTCTTAATTGACCCGGCACAAGCGGCTTTCGTGTAAGGGCGCTCTATTGGGGACAATATAACCTTAGCCCAAGAATTGCTTCGGAAATGTACTCGCAAAAGGATATCGCCAAGGAGTATGATTAAGGTGGATTTGATGAAAGCCTTTTGTTGGTGCAAAAAGCATCAAACATGAACAGTCAACCTCTAGTGTTTCGATGTTTGACAATATACCAAGGTCTGATCAATCTAACCAAGGTTTAAGCCAAACAGGACTTGATATTTTTGATGTTTGGTAGGATAAACCCAGAGTTGATCAGTTTGACAAAAGGTAAGCCAAATTGGGCCTAATGTTTAGTAGAGTGATTAGCACCCAAGATTGTTAGTTTGACCAAGGGTTAGCCAAATAGAACGTGATGTTTGATAGAGTGATCAAACCTAGATCTGATATGATTACAATATACCAAGGTTTGATCAGTTAGAACAAGGGTTATCCAAATAGGATCTGATGTTTGGCAGAAAACTCAAGGTTGGTCGGTTAGACAAAGGACTAAGGCAAACAGGACTCATATTTGGCAGAGAGAAGTCTAGTCAGGATTAAGATAACTAATAAGAAGTCCTTGTCAAGGCACTGAAGACCTGGTGAGTGAAGCTGGGCACGAAGTCTTGGTTCGGGGAATTGGGCATGAAGACCAAGTTCGCAGAATTGAGCACGAAGACCTGGCCGAGAGTTGTGTTGGGGCAATCAATAGTCCGGAGTGACCATGTGTTTTGATGTTTGGGCAAAGGGTTTAAGTTAAGTTTACCCTTGTATATTTGATATATGTATGTGAGTGTGCAAGTTACACATATTGACTTAGCTGGACGGCTTCGGTACGGTGAAGGGTGGCATGGAGGCAGGCCGTGGGCTTGTGTGCGCACCTGAGGGACCATGGTATAGCAGGGACGATGAGCAAAGGGACACGGACTTCGAGGCGTACATGAAGGGTGACATGGAGTCAAGCTGGAGGCTTGTGTGTGCATCTGAGGGGCGAGGGTCGAAGATGAAGAAGGTATGAAGGCAATAGTCAAGGCTGCTAGTGAAGAGCCAACTGAGTTATGAAGGGACGAGAGCCAAGGGAAGAGGACTCCAAGGGCAAGTCGGGAAGTGTACTTCAAAGGGCACACAAGAAGGGTGGCATGGAGCCAAACCGAGAGTTTGCGTGCGCATCCGAGGGATGATAGCTGGTGGAAGAGGACTTCAAGGGGCAAGCCAAGGGAGTGTACTTGAAGCCACACGTAAAAGAGGGTCTTCGGAGTGAGGAAGAGTGTTTGTATAAGCTGGGCAGTCGACTGGTAATATGACAGTCGACTGCCAGCAAAAACAGAAACTCACAGAAGGTAGTTGACCCTGAACCAGTCAACTTCTCTGGGAGCAGTCGACTGGTAAGCCCAGAAACTAGCCGTTGGCTAGCTAGTTGAGTGGGACCAGACGACTGGTAATGGACCAGTCGACTGGTAGCGGATGGGTTCATCTTTAAGCCTTATTTAAAAGGCTTCGTTGTAGCTGGAGCCTCTGACGAATTTGGATTTGGTGACGAGATAAATAGTAGTCTTTGTACTCAGAGGTGTGCTTATGATTGTGGCGAGGTTTCTCCACCCACAAGGAGCTACACGAGTTAGCCGGAGGGTATCCAGGGAGTGATCCGCCAAAGGATCGAGGGATCGTCCACCTCACGGACTGTCGTGGAGTAGGAGCTTCATCTCCGAACCACGTAAACGGTAACGCGTTAGCATTGTTTTGTTTGTATTTGTTTATTCCGCTTGCGCTTGCTAACGTGTAGGAAGAAAACCGAGAAATTGCTAGTCACCCCCCCCCCTCTAGCAAGGCGTACATGATCTAACAAGTGGTATCAGAGCGAAGGACTGCTCTTATTGGAATATCCACCAAAGGAGCACAAGCTAGAGGAAAAGATGATGGAAGACAAGTTGGGGGATGATATCAACACTCCACCTCCATATGATCATGAAGATTTTGATTATTGGAGGACAAGGATGAAGACTTGGTTTGGAATGAAGTGGGAATGCATAATGGTGCTAGAAGAACCCTTTGAAATTCCAAGAGATAAGCATGGAAGAAAGCTTCGACATCGATATTGGACTGAGGAGCAACAAGTTCAATCTAAGGCAAATAAAAAGGTAATTAGTATATTAATTGATATTTGGCCTAATAATGTATTGAGTGATGTAGGTAAATATGAAAATGCATATGAGCTATGGAACAAGATAGGAGAATGCCATGAAAATCCTACACAAGCTAAATTAGTGGAAGAGCTCAAGGAGACAAGTCAAATGGTCCAAGAAGAAGAAAAAGGAAAGGAATTGTCAACCTCATCAAGTGAAGAGGCACAATCAAGTGAAAGATCATTCACCTCATCAAGAGAAGAAGAAGAGTTCTCCACTTCATGAGTTGAGGGGGAGGAGAGACTCTCATCAATACTGGAGCAAGAAGAAGCTCCTACCTCCACCAAAGCAAGAACCAAGGACCACTTCATTTGCTTTGGGTGCAATGAAAAGGGACACTACAAGGACAAGTGTCCAAAGGGTAAGAAAAAGGAGGTAACCCCTAAATCCATTTCAATTTCTTCTAAATCTAACATGGGTTGTAGGAATGAGGAGATCCAAAAGAAAAGGAAGAAAATTAGATGCTTCACGTGTAGTGAGCTAGGACACTACCACACGAAATGCCCAAGGAGTGGAAAGCTCAAGAAAATGGAGCATTTAAGAAGATGGGAGAAAGAAGAAAAGAAGAGGAGATCTCATCAAGGGGGAGTTACAAGGGTAAGGGAGGTAATCCCTAACTTTAAATCGAAATGCAATTCAAACTTAAGTTCCTCCATGCATGCTAGAATTAATGAAATATGCTTGCTTGTGCATAGTCATGGATTTAAATATAATGATAGGAATAGGGTTAACAAGGTAGATCAAAACCCTAGAAAGGTCATGCATCATGATAAATCTAAGACCATTAGACCTAAGGATCAAAGCAAAAATCCCAAAAAGAGGAGACACATGCCTAGGAAGATGGGTAGGTCTAGGAATGCCCAAGGTGGACATATGGATTCTAGAGTTAAAAGTCTAGAAAGGAAAAATCAAGCCTTGAGGGCAAGACTTGATAAATTGGAAAAGGCCCTAGAAAGATTCACGGTTGGATCTAAGGGTTTAGATATGGTGTTGGGTAGTCTAAAACCCAACAATGATAGATCGAGGTTGGGATACTGATCTATGGTCTCCAATGTCAAGGGGAAAAATATGCTAGGGTAGCATATGATTATGGTAAGGAGGGGAGGTCCAAAAATGACAATGGGGTGTCATTTAAAGGGGAAAAGAAAGACTTAACCAAGGACAAGGTGTCTAAGATTAAAAAGGTTAATTCTGTAGGCCAAGAATCACCGGGGGCACACCGGTGTGGTCTAGTGTGGGTTAAGTCACCTAGGGAGGTGGCTAGGGCTAAGAGCTCAAGGGGGAGTTCTAGGAGTCTTTGGGATCCATGGTAAATGGATCTCGGGAGGTGTTTCTCTAGGAGGTCTAGGTGGACCATGGAGTGTGCCAAAAGAGTTGGAGACGGATTTGAGTCTCAATTCTTAGATTTTGGCACGATGAATTGGTGTATCATGCATGGAAATATGACTTTGGAGTCATATTGCATGAGAATTGGTTTTTGATGTGTAAATGTCATATAAATCAATGCTAGGGATACATTGTGGATTGGTATGGGCAAAGACATCAAGAGGAAATCAAAACTAAAAAAAATGATGAATCAGGCAACAGATAAATTGAACCTGAGGTGACCGACCCGGCCCCACGGAAGTTTCCCACCGGTCATCAGGGTAAATCGGAAAGCGCTCGCGGTGGAGTCTAGAAGCCCAGCGTCCCAGGGTTCGCACCCCATTTGGAGGAAAAATTCTTGCAAAATGCGCCGTAGCTGGGGATCGAACCGCGGATGCCTGGGTTAACAACTAGTGACCTTACCGCTACACCATAGCCCCGGGGGCAAGAGGAAATCAAAACTAGAACTTTAGGTCAAGGTTTATTTGAACTAATTTGGTAGTTTTGGATTTTGTGTCAAACTTGGGAATGGTGATAAATATATTTTTGAATGTATTTTTTTCAAGTAGGTATAGGTACTACAAACCTCTCCACAAAATTTGGGAATATTTGGAAATTTATGGAATTTCTGGCGTATTTCTGAATTTGGATTCAAAAAGCTGAAATTAGGTTTTTCAGCGTGCCAGTCGACTGCCCCTGGGAGCAGTCGACTGATTGGGGCTGAATTGAGTTTCAACAGCTGGAAAGGTGTCCAAATGATATAAAACAAGTGTATGGGGGGGGGGGTTAATACATTTTGGTTAGGATCATTAGGAGTTAAAAGATCCAATAAGGGGGAATTTGTTAGTCTTTTTGATGTTAGGCAAAGGGGGAGAAGTGTTGGGTTTAATTTGGGAAACCAAACACACCTTTGCAAGAAACCCTAGGTTTAAGGGAAGCTTAAATGAAAGGGGAGCATTGTTGCTCCTCCATTCTTGGCGTAAGGGGAACCTTGGAGAGGTTATTAAAAAGCCTTTGTAAGTACAATGTAGGGGGAGCCTTGGGAAGGTTTTAAAAAGCTCATTTTGGTGAAAAGTCCTAACTTAGGGAGGTTAGGTGTGGGAAGCCTTGGGATAGGATCCATACATGTTAGCATTGCATATGCATTGGCGGTGTAAGTCCAAGGTGGAGCCTTAGCAACGTAAGTCCAAATAGTTGTTTAGCATTGTTATTGCTATTTGTTTTCCCTAACTTAAACATATTGCCAATCATCAAAAAGGGAGAGATTGTTAGGGCAATCTACGGTGCGGAGTGACCATGTATTTTGATGTTTGGGCAAAGGGTTTATGTTAGGTTTACCCTTGTGTATTTGATATGTATATGTGAGTGTGCAAGTTACACATATTGACTTAGCTGAACGACTTCGGTACGGTGAATGGTGGAATGGAGGCAGACCATGGGCTTGTGTCCGCACCTGAGGGACCATGGTATAGCAGGGACAATGAGCTAAGGACGCAGACTTCGAGGCGTACGTGAAGGATGACATGGAGGCAAGTTGGAGGCTTGTGTGTGCATCTGAGGGGCGAGGGCTGAAGATGAAGAAGGCGTGAAGGCAACAGTCGAGGCTGCTGGTGAAGAGGCAGCTGAGTCATGAAGGGACGAGAGCCGAGGGAAGAGGACTCCAAGGGCAAGTCGAGAAGTGGAATTCAAAGGGCACACGTGAAGGGTGGCATGGAGGCAAACCGAGAGTTTGCGTGTGCATCCGAGGGATGATAGCCGGTGGAAGAGGACTTCAAGGGGCAAGCCAAAGGAGTGTACTTGAAGTCACACATAAAAGAGGGTCTTTGGAGTGAGGAAGAGTGTTTGTATAAGCTGGGCAGTCGACTGGTAATATAACAGTCGACTGCCAGCATGAACAGAAACTCACAAAAGGTAGTTGACCTTGGACTAGTTGACTGCTCTGGGAGCATTCGACAGGTAAGCCCAGAAACTAGCCGTTGAGATAGTCGTTGGTTAGCTAGCTGAGTGGGACCAGTCGACTGGTAATGGACCAGTCGAATGGTAGCGGATGGGTTCAGCTTTAAACCTTATTTAAAAGGCTTCATTTTAGCTGGAACCTTTGACGAATTTGGCTTTGCTGAAGAGCCAAATAGTAGTCTTTCTACTCAGAGGTGTGTTTGTGATTGTGGCGAGGTTTCTCCACCCACAAGGAGCTACACGAGTTAGCCGGAGGGCATCTGGGGAGTGATCAGCCGAAGGATCGAGGGATCGTCTACCTCACGGACTATCGTGGAGTAGGAGCTTCTTCTCCGAACCACGTAAATGGTAACGCGCTAGCATTGTTTTGTTTGTATTTGTTTATTCCTCTTGCGCTTGCTAACGTGTAGGAAGAAAACCGAGAAATTGCTATTCACCCTCCCCTCTAGCAAGACGTACACGATCTAACAAGTTGGGCACCGAAATCTTGGTTTGAGGAATTGGGCACAAAGTCCTAGTCAAGGATCGGGCATGAAATCTTGGTGAGTGAAGCTGGGTCCTAGTGAGTGAAGTTATGTAGACGAAGTCCTAGTGAGTGAAGTTGGGCATGAAGACCTGACCGTGGGTTGGGCATGAAATCTTGATGAGTGAAGCCAGGTAAAAGTCCTGGTGACTGAAGCTAGACAACGTAAAGTCTTAGCTAGGCATTGGTAAACCCTAAGGAGTTAATCTTAGGTAGTAAAGTCTTCGAGAGTTGACTCCAAGCAAAGCTTAGTAGGTCAGGTAGACTTACAAAAGTTAGGCTAGGATGTTTGCTTGCTTTGTGTGTTTTCTTGTCTTGCAGGAACTTGAAGATGGAGGCAAGTAAGAAGAGCAAATGCAAAGTGGAAAGCAAACTGTAGCCTGGGACCATTCTTAGGCGCCTGAAAGGAGTCGGCCGCCCGAGAGGCTCCCGGGTGCCCGAGTGATCGGGTGCCCAAGAGGCAAGCGCCCAACACCCAGGCGCCCCATCATCCCAGGTGCCTGGGAGCCTGGTTTTATCCCTGCGATGCATGCGCTGGTGTGGATCAAATTTGGCGACAAGGAGGGCACCCCTATAGGCTCTCGGGCGCCCGGATGACTACTATATAAGGGGTTTTGCCCCCTCAGTTTAGTGGATCATTCTCTTCATCCTACTAGTTATTCACAGCAATGACAAAGTGCCAAGGCGAAATTCTACGACCAAGGAGGCTCTAGGAGGAAGTGCACGATGCTTCGGAGTTCCAGATTGGTCGGGGTCGTCAATTCTTGTTAGTTTACTTTTATTTATAACTTGTAATTATTCTCTCTATTTGTGCTTGTATTTAAACTATAAGACGGGTTTCTCCACCTCAGAAAAATTTTCGGAAAGGAGATCACTAGTGGATGGGTGCTTCCCGTGATTAGGCCTTAGACGTACTGACCCTGGGGTGTTGGGAACCTAGTAAATCTCGCATGTTTACTGTGTTGTGTTTTCCTTTATTATTCCGCTGTGCTACTAACAACTCTGATATTAAGTGAATTCTTATGTCGGCTCTTGTTGGTTTTGGATTTTTTCAATAATACCAAGGATGAATTAAAGAATGTGTCACCACGGTATCCTACTCTATTTCTCTTAATGGTGGCCTTCATGGGTTTTTCAATGGTCAGCGTGACCTAAGGCAAGGAGATCCTCTATCACCTATGTTTTTTGGCTTATGTATTGATGTTCTTTCCCGACATCTACGTGAAGCTTCATCCTGACCTTCCTTCCACTTCCACCCTATGTGTAAGGAAATCGGTATAACACATCTTCCTTATACGGATGACTTATTGCTATTTGCTCGAGCGAATGAATCTTCAATTGGGATATTAGTAGGTTGCTTGGAAGACTTTCGGAAGGTGGCAGGCTTAAAGGCTAATCCGATGAAATCACATATATACATGGTCGGTGTTGATAGTATAACAAAGGACCAATTGCTCCAGATTATCGATTTTCAAGAGGGATCTTTTCCATTCCGTTATTTGGGTATTCCACTTGCGGTGGAGAAGCTTTGGATTGTAAACTATGGACCTTTATTGGATGCCATCGCAAACAAGATAAAGGTGTGGCCAAAGCACACATTATCCTATTCAGGCCGATTGAAATTGGTTACATAAATCCTCTAAGGGGTCGAATCATATTGGCTTTCTATGCTAGCAATTCCTAATGCAGTGATTGAATAGATTAAAGCTATGTGTCGATCTTTTTTGTGGTCTTCCAAGAACCCCCCCCCCCCCCCCCCCCCCCCCCCCCCCCCCCCCCAATTTCATGGGGCACAATCTGTCTTCCTAAGCAAGATGGTGGATATAGCCTTCGGGACTTTCAAGCATGGAATGATGCTTTGCTAAGCAAGAAATTATGGGATATCCAAACTAGAGCGGACTCATTATGGGTGAGGTGGGTATGACGTTACTATATAAAGAATGCAACTTTTTGGAGTTGGGAGGCTAAGGCTACGGATTCTCCACTCATCAAGAGGCTCTTAGGCATCCAAAACAAGATCTTGCCGAGTTTGCAAGGGCAAGGGACGGCGAACATGATGCTAATTGAGTGGTTCGCTGAGGAGAATAAAGGGGTGGTGAATGCTTAATAATTCTTCAAGTCTAGAAAACCTATGGTGCATTGGAGTTCGGTAGTATGGAGACCAGAGATTATACCTAAACATCACTTCATTGTTTGGTTGCTTGCGCACAAGAAACTACGGACGACGGATAGGATGTCGTATGAGCCTATCAAGGCTTGTTCACTTTGCCATTGTTATGATGAGTCAAATCCTCACTTGTTCATTGAATGCCCTATCACAAAAATATTATGGAATAAGGTGAGGCGATGGTTGGAGATTATTCATGAGATAAAGATACTAGAGGAGCTATTCCATACACTTGGACGACACTACAAGGCCAGCAATAGGAAGATGAAGGCTCGGCATCGTATGATCTATGTTCTTTGGGAAGCCCGCAACTGAAGCCTCTTAGATGGTGTTGCCCCGGATATTGACAAAAAGATGCCGAAGATACAAATTCATGTTCATAGAACGGTGGATGTGCTATGACATGTTGGAACATGAACACGGTCATGTTTGTTCGATGTGTTGGTGTATGTTCATTTGGTTTCATTTCTCTTGTCCGTTTGGGATTGTATGTCATGTGATTGGATGCGGCTTTGGAGAGCTTATGTGGTAAAATATTTGGGATGGACTTGCATGTCCATATGATTGGTTGGTAGGATTGTTGGGATGAACTTGCACGTCCATGTAATGGGGGTGTATTGTGATTGGCTATGATAGGTGTAATGTTTGGATATGGTTGGGAGGTTCATGTAACAAGCATGGACGTGTGCTACTTGGTGTGCGTGTTTGTTAGGTTGCAGTGTGATGTCCATATAGAAATTGTGGTGAGTGGAGTTTACCTCACATGTAGAGGTACTTACGAGTTGTGATTGTATTTGTTATCGCTAAAGGGGGGCTTACCCTCCTAAAGCTTTTTATATACATATACCTATTTCCAACAAAATAGAAAACTTAGAACGGTAAAGTTCGCTCCCTGAGATGCAAACGAACCAGGAAGAAGAATGTTAGAGGCAAGGCCGGGGGGAGGGGGTCCCTGGCACAGGTACTTCGACACTCAAGTCAATTTTCGGGTTATGTCAAAATGATGTGGAAATATAGAACTAGTAAAGAGACCTCATACCTATACTGTAGAGGAGGGAGTCTTATTTATATGCAACATCCATGGAGAGCCTCTACCGCCTAGATGTCACATCAGCTATAAAGATTCGATGATGAGGCAACGATAAGGATGTCAAGGGCGACGATAGTTACAACTAAGAAGTGAGCTCACTTATTGGAAGTAAGGGAAGTTCGTAGAGCGGCTAGCACAGGGCTTGGCATATCTCACTGGTAAAGTGGTTGGACGCATGATTGATTATAGAGGGTCATCGTTCGACTAGTTTAAGGCATTCCATTGCTCGACGGACAGACCCCCTATGCGTTGCTCCCATCGAATGTTCTAGAAGCCTTTAAGCTCAAGATCCCAGAGTGCGGGGGCTCTATGTGAGAAGTTAGCTGATCGGCTGATCTCTAAAGTCTCGTTGAGGTTACTCGCTCGACCAATCCTTTAAAGGCTTGCTTGTCGCTTGGTTGCTGTTAGCCGAGCACCTACGTTGCTCGGTCCCACAAGTGCTCGGCTATTGACGAGAGCTTGGTTCACGTGTATTTCTTTAGTGTGCCACGTCATCCGTTTGACCGAGACCCGTCCTATGTGGCCTGGGATGCCCAACTTCTCCCTGTATCAATAGTCATGAAATTTCCAAATATTATATTTGTAGGCACGTTTAGATTCTTAGAAACAATCGTTGGCTCGATGGAGCACTCTTAAGAGTATTTTTCATATAAGATAATATGCCCAAAACAATCATGAAGCCTTATAAACTAGATCCAATGACTATGAAACAAGGCTAATAGAACAACTTTGGTCGACCAAAGGTTGCAAAGGAATAAATATAGTCGTTGGTTTTCAAGATTCAAACCTAGCTAGACAAAACAATCCTACTAGTCGGTTAAAGACTCGTGTCAACCAAATTTGATTGTTTGGTTGACCAAGGAAAGCTTAGCAACCTTAGGTTTCATCTAGATGCTCATACAATCTTGTAGTTCATCCTACACCATTGCGACACAAACCAAAGGCTACCTAATTAATGCCTTCCATGTCTTGTTGCATCATCCTAAAGACTAAGTATCAACACTACCTAGAGACTCGATTTCATCATGATACAATCAATCTGCCTAAAACAAACCCAAGAATACGACATCACAGAGAGCTGGATATCTAAATTATAGAAAAAAAATACGACATCACAACCACAATGCATGGGTCATAAGCCTTTGTTTAATCATCTATCCAAAAAAATAATGAAATTTCCCACCGGTCACCAGGGTAAATCGGGAAGCGCTCACGGTGGCCAGTCTAGAAGCCCAGCGTCCCAGGATTCGCGCCCCATTTGGAGAAAAAAATCCTACAAAATGTGTCGTAGTTGGGGATCAAACTGTGGATGCCTGGGTTAATAACTAGTAATCTTATCGCTGCACCATAGTCTTGGAGGGAAAATCAAATTTAATTAATAAAAAATAAATAAATAAATAAATAAATGCATGGGTCATAAGCCTTTGTTTAATCATCTATCTATCCAAGCTTGATGGACATGTGTCATGCATAGATCTTAAAGCAAGTACTAACAAGTGCTACCAATTATTTTTAGTAGGCAGGATGGATAAGAAATTAAAGATGGACTGAGTTTTAGGTGTGGAAGGGGTGAGCAAAGCATTAAAACAAAATGAACAAAGAAAAAAGAAGAAGATTGTATTAATTTTCCTGGATGCCAAGTTGTAGATTGTAAAATACCTATCTTAGATCACTAGGATTCTATCTTAGATCCGTCTCTGTCAGTGGGCTCATCATTTAGTTCAACCATATCTCATCATTTAGTTCAACCATATGCCACTCTTGATTTATATTAGTTTTTGAATATATATCAAATTGCATGTCTTCATTTAATTCCACCAAATATCATTAGTTTGTTTGATCACATGTCACTATTATTTATTTATTTTTATATATATTTGATAGAGGCTCTTTTTCTTTGATTCGCCAGTCGATAAATTCAAAACATAATTTATGCAGATTCAAAAGTCTATTAACAAAATATTCGACTCGTTTATAGTTGATTATCAATCTAACAACTACGACTCAACGTCCATGTATCCAGGGAGAAGTATGATATTGATTAGGAATACTAGAAAAGTATGACTTGGATTGGGAGAGGAATATTGGAAAATTTTCTTAATAAATGAGTTTGAACATTACTATAGTCCACTAATTTACACACTTAGGCCTTAACTATCGATCTATCGATCAAGATTCAACATCCACCCAAGGTGAAAAATGTCTTTTTGAAAGGAACACTTGAAAAGTTCCTGCCTTTGAGTGTTTGACTAAAAAGGAATACTAGAAAAGTTTCTTATTTTTTTTCTATTTTTTATTAAAAATGTGTAGTATGTGTTCTGAACGCCTGTTCTACTCAAACGTACATGGATGTGCACGGTGTATATATATATATTCGATTTAAAATTTTTTATATTTAATAATATAATTTAATCCTTAAATTCAAATGATAAAATTTTATTTACATAATCAAAAATTTAAAAAAATAAATAAATAAAAAAATGCACCTTGTGACGACGAGTCCACAACAACTCATCTACAGTGTGTGTATATAGAGGTTTGGTTACCCTAAGGATTTTACCAGTAAACTCCATACAAACCATAAATATTTTTTTGATTTGAAATTTTTTCTATTTAATATTATAATCCAACTCTTAGACCTAAAGATAAAATTTTAAATGACGTAATCGTAAGATAAAAAAAATAAACAAAAAAAAACATGTTAGGTGCGGATGAGTCCATGGTCGTCTTTAGGCATAGGTCATTAAGGCCTATGCCTAGGATCTCAATTTTTATTAAGGCCCATTATTTTTTATATATTAAATATATTTTTATTAAATATTTTAAGAGAATGGAAAAGAATAACGTCTTGATAAAAAATTTACGTATCTTATTTTTTAGTCAAAATTATAGATTTTATAAAAATATTATTATAGTCCCAAAGGATAGAGTCATAAAGGGCTCTCTTTTTAATATTTTAAATTTAATTTTTATTATGTATATTATTTTATAAGATCTAATGTATTCCTCTTCAATACCTTTCAATCCTAGTCTTCTCTCGTTATATTTATTTTTTGTTAATAACGTTTTCTCTTATGATTAGTAAGAACATGAATTAGAATTTTTTTATCCATGCAATACAAAATAAAAAATATTAGTTTTTTTCGAGTTCCCCCTCTTCCCTAGACTAGCTCCCCCTCTTTGTACTTCTCTCGCTCATTGATATTGGGAAAGAGAAATTACATCTAATGCTGTCATGTTGATTCGGTTGGTGTTACTATGCTCCTTGCTTAATTAAGTTCAAATGTTCAGGGATTCATCCATATTGTGTTCGATCGAAATAGAGGATTTTATTATTTTTGATCAATAGTGAGTTTGATATCTTTGTCATTTCGCTTCATTAATAGACATTAAATTTTACTTTTATTTATATGTATTTACAGAAAAATATTTTTTGATATCCCTTTTGTTTCTATTCTATCATTTACAACTATTTTGGTTTAGGTGATAAAAAATATGATTTAATTTTTTTTTTGTTTTGTGCCTAAAATGACTTATTTAGATTTTAATAAATGATAATGGCTGGTTTGATCTCGTTACGATCTTCATTTTCTAAGAATTATATTGAGTTTTATCATTATATATATATATATATATATATATATAATTTATTTATTTATTATGATTTGCGGTGATGATGAGTTGAAGATAGAAACATGATTTTTTTCCTATTATTGTCTCATTTTATTTATTCTTTTTTGTAAGAGTTATTATTTTCGTCTTTTTTAAGTAATTAGACATTTTTTTTTATCTTTCTTAGTTTTTAAACAATTCTAAATATATTTATTTTCGACCAAGTTGTTTGTCAGTTATAAGTCTGAATCAAAAAGGACGAGTAAAATTTTTTTTAAACAATGTTAAAGATTTTTTTTTTGCCTAGGGCCTTAAATAGGCTTGAGCCGACCCTGAATGAGTCCATAGCTTAACACAATTTTCGTGTGAATCTCAAATAATTTTTTGATTTGAAATTTTTTTATTTAATATTTTAATTCAACACTTAAATTTTAGATAAAATTTTAAATGACGTAAGTTAAAATAAATAAAATCAAAAAATTGAAGCGAAGAGATCGCTCATGGTGTCTGCATCCCATGGTCCGCATTTTGACTATATATATATATATATATATTTTGTTGGATATAGTGTACATGGAAAGGGAGAAAAATGCTTCATTGTGAGTGACACTTTAGTCCCACATTGGGAGCTTCCAGTGAATGGAAAGGGAGGTGGAGAATAAAGAGACTCCATTGTGAATGAGAGTTTAATCCCACATTGGGAGTCTTAAGGCATAATTGTTGGTTTTTATTGTTTCACAACCATGTTAGTTGTGAACAAATGCAAGGGGAGAGACTCTCTCTCATGCGTGGGAGCGCAGGGGGGAATCCCGGGCCCAGATTTATACTAAACCAAGTGGACTCGTGCGCGTGCACGACCTGTGTGCATCGAATGCCCGACCGGTAGAGTCAAAATTTGTCCAAGCGAAACATATCTGATGCATTAACTATTGATTAATGCAAAATTAGTAACCCCCAGACGTTTGGATCTGGAAGGTTAATTTGTAGTAAATGACGATTAATTCAGTCATTGATTACTGCAGGGTCTGAGCCTATATAAAGAGGTTGTCACGGAAAGTAAAAGATATAGAGAAAAGATTGTCTTCCACCTCGTTCTCGACTTCCCGTGTGTGTTTCCCCTTGGTAGCGTTCAGGTACTTCTTCAGTCCGCCACGAGCAACGAGTGCTTCGTTGTGCCCGTAGTCCCGTTGTTGTATCGTGAGAGACAGACGTCCATTGGAGCCTCGAAGCACCGTCGGAGGAGGACAAATCTGTTTCAAGGAAATTGTGTTACGTAGGCCTCTGTAACTCTCCAAGACCTGCTCGACAGATACCGATCGGGAGACTCTGCTCGGGAATTCCAGCTCGGGATAATCTGCTCGGGCAATTCAGCTCGGGAAGACCGGTTCGAGACGTCCGGTTCGGGAAACCTGATCGGGAGATCTGCTCGGGAGATTCCAGGTCAAAAATTCCAGCTTGGGGGACTACACCCTGCAAGAGCTTCTCGGGTCACTCAACAGATAAGTTGAAATTAACGTAATTTTAATTTATTTTTTTATAACACTTCGAAAAAAGAGCATTTCCACCTTTTATATATAGGAAACTGTTCGCCGTGCATGCACGACCTGTGTGCATCGAATGCCCGACCGGTCGAGGCAAAATTTGTCCAAGCGAAACGTATCTGATGCATTAACTATTGATTAATGCAAAATCAGTAACCCCCAGACGTTTGGATCTGGAAGGTTAATTTGTAGTAAATGACGATTATTTCAGTTATTGATTATTGCGGGGTCTGAGCCTATATAAAGAGGTTGTCACGGAAAGTAAAAGATATAGAGAAAAGATTGTCTTCCACCTCGTTCTCGACTTCCTGTGTGTGTTTCCCCTTGGTAGCGTTCAGGTACTTCTTCAGTCCGCCATGAGCAACGAGTGCTTCGTTGTGCCCGTAGTCCCGTTGTTGTATCGTGAGAGACAGACGTCCATTGGAGCCTCGAAGCACCGTCGGAGGAGGACAAATATGTTTCAAGGAAATTGTGTTACGTAGGCCTCAGTAACTCTCCAAGACCTGCTCGACAGATACCGGTCGGGAGACTCTGCTCGGGATAATCTGCTCGGGCAATTTAGCTCGGGAAGACCGGTTCGAGACGTCCAGTTCGGGAAACCTAATCGGGAGATCTGCTCGGGAGATTCCAGGTCAAAAATTTCAGCTTGGGGGACTACACCCTGCAAGAGCTTCTCGGGTCACTCAATAGATAAGTTGAAATTAACGTAATTTTAATTTATTTTAGTATAACACTTCGAAAAAAGGAGCATTTCCACCTTTTATATATAGGAAACTGTTCGCCTGCGGACCCGGGCTGCGGACGAGTCCTACGTGGCGACGCGAACTGCGGACGGTACGCTGCGTGGACAAAATAAAAGTAGAATCGCCGAAAAATTTTCGCGATTTTGCTCTCGCGCCCACAGCTCCTCTCGCGAACCCTAATCACGTCGGGAGATCCTTAGTCGAGAAGGCGAGGAAGTGGTTCGCTCGGACATCTGATCTGGTCTCTGCCTCGGGAGATCCTCGCGGGCGCTCACTCCTTCGCGATCCGCTCACTCCCTCCACTAAATGGCAGGAGGATGGCCGCCCCACTTCTCTTGGCCCCGATCGCTTCCACTTTCCTGCAGATTTGGGCACCGGATCCGGTAGTTTGTCTCTTCTTTGCTTCTTTCTTCCGGTATTGATGCTCTCGAGATGTAGCTAATTATCTGTCGTTTCTGCACCAGCTGTTCTACGAGCCTTTGATGAGTCGTTTGAGGGGCGGTGGAGGACGACCAGGTGGAGAAGTTCCGCAAGAAGTACGACCAGCTGTTGTCCCTCATGGAGATCCCCGTCCTCAAGCACGGCGAGATCGTGCTGCCACAGAGGAAGAAGGCCGGCGGCAAGGGCAAGAAGTGACCCATCGTCTGTCCGCCTTCCCCAATTCATGGCCAATAAAGGTGCCGGCTTTCAATTGCTTTTGACCTTGTTCTGGATCAGCTATCATCCTCCTATCATCTCCTCTCTGCTTGTTTGCCAACAAAAGATTTCGCTTCTAATAAACAAACTGTAGCTTAGTATTTGGCATTCGGAGCTTCAATTTCCTCTTCAACCGAACAAATTTTATGGTTCTGAATTGAATGATTAGGGCTGTAAACTAATTTGTTAGCAAATTAATTAAGTGTTGGGATCAGTAAGAACTTGTTTATTTTTTTTCAAAATAATTAAGTGTTGGGCTGATAGTGAAAGGAACTTCATGCCCCGGATGCCAACTACTACCAACACGATTTTTCTTTCAGCTGATAGTGAAAGGAGTTACAACAACCGTTTGCCTCAACAAGAGTAATAGACCGACTCGTGTGCCGAACCAGTTTCCGTTAAAGTTACTAGAGTTTTTCTCGATGGAATAAGCGTTGCATCTTTTGTTCTTCAGCCACAGTATGCTTATTATGGTGCTCTAGTCCAGGGACTCGGTAGATTCATTTCATTTGATGGTTCGATGTTTGATCTTAATCCACATTTTATTATGAACAATTCAAATTTAGCCCATAAATGTTATTTACAATTTATGGGTTTATTATTCTATACAAATGAATCTCACAATGAACCAAAAACCCTTGAAGTGATATCGTTGGCGATACTTCTCGGGTGGTTCTTCGAGCCTTCATGGCTATCTGATTCATAAAAAGATTTTACATGGGGATCAATGATGGCTGCCATCTCAGGTATTACCCCGATACCATTGCGTCGCTCATAGCTTTGGGGCCGACACAGGTCCTCGATACGGATTCAAACAACTTTTCAATCTCAGGAGATTTTGTTTTACTGAATTGCAAATAATGTGCTAGCTATATGATTAGTGTTCTGGATTCTTAAGAAAGATTGGTAGTAGTTTGGAGATTATTGGAATGTATCACTTGAGGGATAGAAGGACTACATAGTTCAGCGCTGCAGGGGGTTGATTTCAGAGTTTTCAGATGTTGAGACTGTATTTACAAGAAGTTTCAATGATAATCTACACTAAAGATAGTATGGAGTTCTGCTGGACTGATTTTGTTAAGAGTCAGACTGGGAATTGACATTAAGCTGACTGTACTACCAGGGAAGACAGAATAATGCATTTCACGGAAGTTAGATTGGCAGTTATGTTTGGTATTGCTTTTACAGGGTCCTTTATTGATCTGATACAAAGTGTCTTCAGGAAATTTGTATAGGCTGATATATATCCAGGTGGTTATTGAGCATTGAGCAGGTCTGAATTCATTTTTGAGTTCTGATCAGATTTCAACATAAAACATGGAATGATTTGTCAGTTTGTAGAGGGCTGTGCCAAAAATGAAATTAGATGGTGGTATTACAAATGTCTTTTTCTTTCTGTTGTTTGGAGTTCCGGATAAGTATTCAGAGCTGTTGTTTTGTCTCAAGCTGGGAGATGCTGTGTAAACAAACTGAGCTGTAATGTAACTTGGAAGCTTTTGAAGAATTTGAGCCGCACTGATGGAGGTAATATTGTTGAGTAAAGTTTATTCAAAGGCTTTTAAGTGGTGAAATGGATGTGCCATAAATGATTCATCTAGTCCGTAGCAAACGGCTGCGGTAAAGACAAATCAAATCTGTTTTCGACTGAGGTTTTGCCAAAAAGTCTAATAGGGTCTAGTTCGTAGTAACGGCTACGGTAAAGACATGTCAAATCCGTTTTTGACTAGTCACTTGCTTAAAGTGAACATCGGGTGTTATATATGCGAATATGGATGTTATATTTGTATTTTGACTAAGATGATTAAAATTTGATGATGCTGTTGGAATGGCTGAGTTAAAGAAAGCTGATATTATCCAAGATCTTTGTGATGGAGCAAATGTATAGTGAATGCTATGGAGCTTACGCATGACTAAATAGCATTAAGTCACAATCAAAATCATAGCTGGAGATAAAGTTAAAGCGTCCTGTTATATTCTCATGAGGAAGTGGAGATAAAGTTAAAGCGTCCTGTTATATTCTCATGAGGAAGATGAGGTAGGTGGAAAACAATTGTAAAGCTTTTAAAAGTGTCTTTCCAATTTTGAATTACTTGTAAATTCTTGGAGTCTTTGTAATTCCATGCTAGAAGGTTAGGCTTGTCCCCCTTCTAACATGGAGCCTTTTTTCCCCTGTTGCAATAAAATGTTCCTTTTTTTAAAAAAAAAAATCTCAGGAGAGCATCTTGTGAATGAACAATTCCAAAAGTCATACCTCTGGTTCTGAAGTATTGCATGTAGGCAACAATTAGTATGCTGAGATTGTTACGAGGGTAATCTAACAGGATCGAACGTAAAAAAACATAATAATAAATACCCTGATCAGTTCGATGAAAGTGATGAGTAAGCCCCAGGGACGGGGACGATTAACAATCATTCGCTCCAACAGCACTCGAGTTATTTGCTCCTGTATGCTGTTGTCCTGCAATTATATGGCAAAACCTATCAAAAGCTCTTCCAAAAGCATTACATCAATAAGGAATATTAAGGTACTTCTCGGTTCATAAAAAGTAGATTGATCTTGTGCGATAGTGGTAAACTGGTAACAGGCTGTAAGATAGTGGAATCTAACTAAATCATTTTTAGTAAATTTAAAATCACCCTTCCCACATGTTTGCGTTACCACAATTACAACTTCAAATATGATTTCCTTTTTCAAATTGCATTAAAGTGTTTGAACTGTCCCTAGTGGTGATAATCACAGAGAAAGTCAGGAAAATCATGGAGCAGAACAAGAAGCACTCAAAGAGTCCCTTTATATAAAAGTTGCACCTACAATAATACACACCAGCACAATGATATGAACTAGGTTGTTGCTTTCAAACGTAAATAAAGAGAAACAAACAAACCGGTTCCGAAACTTCAACATTTCTTAAATATGGCTCCATGAACTTGAGTAGATCAACAAGCAAGCGCTGGGAGAATGGCCAGCCCTTGGGACCATTGCACGTGAGCAACTTTGGAATGAAGCTTATGTGATTCACCAACTCAAGCCATGCAAAGCTAAAGAAAAAAAAAAGAAAAGAAGAGCATGAATCAGAGGAGGAATATAATGACTAAATAATTGAATCATTAAATTGGCCAACTCAAGTTATGTAAAGGATGGGAATTGCATACATGGATGAAAAAAAAAGAGACATTTTCAAACATTTCCATTTACTATTAAGATAAAATGAATTCAAAAGTAAAAAAATAAGAATATTTCAGAAACAGACTATGCATAAGTCTAGATTGATGCATATCCGTCTTTTGCAACTTGTTGCATCAACATTATTTCCAAAAGCAATTCAATGGAGTATGGGTATCAAATTTAATACTATATATGCAATATAAATCGTCACCAAAATTTTGCATTTACATCCAGATGCATGCTCTACCAATCTAGTAAGAGAAGCATCTCTAGCTTAGTATCAGGCCAGATCAAGTGTCTAGATTCTCTAGCAATTGCCATTAGATTGAACATGAACTGAGGTGATAACACATTGATTCTTGCATCCAATATATGTTTTGTGATGTTAAACTATTAAGGACCAGAGAATTACATTTTTCCAAATATTTAATTAATGATGTCAACACCTACAGTTATGGCTCAATATCAGATAAACCAAGATGTGGGAAGACAAACTCAAAATAAAAAGTTAAACAGTACATTAACATAAAACCATGAACCTGAAAGTTGACATTATCAACTGTGTCGGGGTAATTAAATCCAAAAGCCAATTGATAAACAATCTGAAATATGGTCGCAGTAATTAATGTTTTCTTTAGTCTCCCTCTCCCTCATATATATTTCCTTCAAATAAGTTCATCTCTCCCGTATTCATCAAACTTATTGATCTTTGAACATATAAATATCATCTCAATTTAATTTCTCTCATTCTATAATGAATTAAAGTAAATAACCTCGTTCACATTTCTCGTTAACTTAACTTATTGAAGAACAACTAAAAACCTTACCATTCATACAAGCAATCTAAAGTTAGTCAATTTAGTTTCATCACATTAATTGCCATAATTTATTCCCTCATATTTCTTTCCCGTCATTTTTAGATCTGCGAACAGCTATCCCAGAATCATTTGCCCGATCATGAAAGTAGGAAGCATAAACCGAAAGATGAAGACTCCACTCTGATAACGAAAGATCTACTGCGAAACAACAACAGATCGGAAAATAATTTATCCGGGTAGTCCGCCTTGTCAGAAACGATCCACCGCCCCTCAAACAACTCATCAAAGGCTCGTAGAACAGCTGGTGCAGAAACGACAGATAATTAGCTACATCTCGAGAGCATCAATACCGGAAGAAAGAAGCAAAGAAGAGACAAACTACCGGATCCGGTGCCCAAATCTGCAGGAAAGTGGAAGCGATCGGGGCCAAGAGAAGTGGCGCGGCCATCCTCCTGCCGTTCAGTGGAGGGAGTGAGCGAATCGCGAAGGAGTGAGCGCCCGCGAGGATCTCCCCAGGCAGAGACCAGATCAGATGTCCGAGCGAACCAATTCCTCGCCTTCTCGACTGAGGATCTCCCGAGGCGATTAGGATTCGTGAGAGGAGCTTCGGGCGCGAGAGCAAAATCGCGAAAATTTTTCTGCGATTCTGCTTTTGTTTTGTCCACGCAGCGTACCGTCCGCAGTTCGCGTCGCCAAGTAGGACTCGTCCGCAGCGCGTCCGCAGCCCGGGTCCGCAGGCGAACAGTTTCCTATATATAAGTGATCTCCTTAGCGACAAAATTTGCACGCTCACGAGCGACAACGTGTCTGATCGGTCGCGTGACCGATCAGCAGAGTGCCTGATCGGTCATGCGACCGATCAGATACTCTCCGAGGGGCTTGCTGGCCAACGGCGGCTTCCGGCCGGCACCCCGAACACCATACTATAACTAAGAGGGATTGGTGAACCCGTCGGGGCTTACTGACCAACGGCGGCCTTCGGCCGGCGCCCCGAACACCATACTATAACCAAGAGGGATTGGTGAATCCGTCGGGGATTGCTTACAAACGGCGACCTCCGGCCGGCGCCCCGAACACCATACTATAACCAAGAGGGATTGGTGAATCCGTCGGGGATTGCTTACAAACGGCGGCCTCCGGCCGGCGCCCCGAACACCATACTATAACCAAGAGAGATTGGTGAACCCGTCGGGACTTGCCGACCAACGGCGGCCTCCAGCCGCCGCCCCGAACACTATACTATAACCAAGAGGGATTTGTGAACCCATCGAGGCTTGCTGACCAACAGCGGCCGCTAGCTGCCACCCCGAACACCATACTATAACCAAGAGGGATTGGTGAATCCGTCGGGGCTTGCTGACCAACGGCAGCCTCCGACCGCCGCCCCGAACACCATAGTATAACCAAGAGGGATTGGTGAACCCATGGGGCTCGTCGCACCCTCCGTCCGTCATTGCTAGTCACTAGCTCGCCGCCCTCAGAGAGTGCCTGATCAGTCAAGTGACTAATCAGGCAAGCACTTACCTAATCGATCCCGTGACCGATCAGGATGGGTGTCGCGCACGGGCGCATATTTTTTTTTGTCGCTAAGGAGATTAAACTCCTATATATATATATATATATATATATATATAGAAGAATAGTAGTACTATAGTTTAAATTTTAAATGGAGTGAACTTTAAATGTATCAATTGTACTTCAAATTTATTTTTAAAAAAACCTCCAAAAATTATATTCATTCAACTTGGTTTTTTTAAAGATGACGTGGAAAGTGGAATGTGCAAAATTGTGATAAAAAAAAAGTCAATATTCTCTTCATGATTTTGCTGTCTCATTTCTGCACCTAACCACTGATGTAAGCCATTGCGTGCAGCTTACGGACACTTGATCTGAGGGAAGGAAAAGGAGGGAACTGGGAGGAGTTGTTAAAATTAGCTTTACCTAGCAGAAGGAAAACTCTGTGTACATATATAATTTTTTATGAATAATAATTATAAATAATAATCAATGAATAATAAATTATGAACAGTAAGTATAAATAATATTATTCTCAAATAATAAGTAGTGAACTATACTTATAAATATTAACTAGTGAACAATAAGCGGGTAAGTTTTTGAAACTGATTAGGGGCCCGGTTAGATTGGGTCTAGGTCAGACGAAGTGGGTCGGGTTCAGTATCGAATTAGTGCGCTAGATACTGATCTGGCTAAGAGAATCAAGATTCGAAACAACTTAAGACGGGGCACAATCAGTGGCACCCGAGCAGACATGCCCGCCCGAGAACTTTAGCGTTCGGGGATCATCGGTCAGGAAAGTTCAGTCGAGCACCCTGGGTCGGTCACCCCGAGTCGGGTACCTTGGGTCAGGCACTCTGAGTCGGTCACCCTGGGTCGGGCACCATGGACCTAGCACACTGGACCACCCTGGGTCGGGCCCTTCCAAACTTCCCCAAAACTGGAGTGGCGGAGAGGCTGAGCTTGTCTGACTGACCCGAGTCATGGGTTGGCAGATCTAGGCCGACTGTCCCGAACGAGTAACAGGTTGCTTCCGCAGTAAAGATTGTCCAAATATCCTCATTATGATATAAAGACCTCTGACATAATCATGACATGACAAAGCCGCCAAACATTAAGGAGGGATCCAAGGAGACAACTTGGACAGATTGTCAGGCGGCTGTGGCAGTCTCACAGAGCAGCCAAAAGCTGCCATTAGTACAGTTTGCCAACTAACTGATCCTTAATAAAACAGGACAGCTCTAACAAGTCAGAGGGCTTCTCCTCCCCTATATAAACCCCCCTTGGGGCTTCAAAGAGGAGGCGACTGCCATTTGAAACCTTTGCTCCACATTGCGCTCTCGTTTTTGGCCCGACCCAGGTGACTTGTGTCCTGTTAGTGCTCAAGCCCGACCCCGACCCCCACGCTACTGCAGATCGGGGTCATCTTGGTCAAACCGAGTCATCCTAGCGAGGATCGTCTTAGCTTGTCGACAGGATCAAATTTGGCGTCGTTTGTGGGAATCTGCCTGATCGAAAGACGAAGATGAGTGACTCCAACAGGGTGACCGTTACCCTCTCACAAGAAGACATTGATCTGTTGGTAGCAGCTAAAGCTCAGAAATTGGCAACCAAGCATATGACTGCCGCTCGCCCTATGCAGGAGGGTCCTTCCGAGCCAGCAGCTCGCGTTGGCACAGATGGGGGAGTTCGCCCGGGTGAAAGCCCTCACTTCCCCCTAGCGTTCTTCGGCCCGGCAGAAGGTGCGGGACAGTCTGATCCTCAGGAAGTCTCTTCCAGCCAAGCCAGAATCAACAAAGGGAAGGCCCCTATCAGCCAAGCCCCGGCTGACCACTCCGGGTTAGCCTTCTCCAGCCAAGTCTTGCAAGAGCCAGCCCCCAAGCACTTCTGACTCTTATCCATCCCTGAATACGGAGGAACTATAGACCCAGAGGAACACTTGAGGAAGTTTGAGAACGCAGCATTTTTACATCAATACTCAGACGGTATCAAGTGCCGAGCCTTCCTGACCACCTTGGCAGGACCGGCTGATCGTTGGTTCGACAGACTCCCGGAGGGGTCTATGAAGGAGTTTACTGATTTCAAGAGACTTTTCCTCCTACACTTCGCAAGTAGCAAGAGGCATCACAAGACCAGTTTGAACCTCTTCGCCTTGAAGCAGAGCCCCAAGGAACCCTTGCGGGCTTACATTAAAAGATTTAATCAAGTTGCAATGGACATGCCTACCGCCACCTCAGAAATGTTGATTAGTGCCTTTGCCCAAGGCCTACAAGAAGGAGAATTCTTCAGGTCACTGATCCGGAAACCCCCAAAAGACTTTGAAAGCCTCCTGGGCAAGACTACTAAGTATGTAGATGTGGAAGAAACGCAAAGTGCTCGACGACAGGATGTCAAACTCATACCCATAGCTCCTCATCATCAGAGGACCACACCCCCTGGAGGACCTCACAGAAGCCCCCGAGCCATGGGGCATAGACCGGGAGTTGAACGAGGCGTGGTTCAGCAGGTGGCCCAGGGATGCCTCCCTACCAAATGGCAACCCTATTGTTCCTTCCATAACAACCACACCCATGACCTTCAAGATTATTGGCAGGCTGGTGGGGGGCAAGCCCATCCTGGCCGAGGATCCCCTAGAGGAGTTCACCAAGGAGGTGCCCGAGGTCGAGGAAGAGCGCAACCGAATCGACAAGACCCTAATGCTCAAGTGACCACCCCTGCAGCGCGACAACTGTTCCCGACCCCTAGCTCCCCGAGACAGGGAGACGCGAATGAAGAGCAGGCTAATCAGTAGAACGATGTACATGGGTCCATCAACATTATTTCTGGTGGCCCTACCTATGGAGATTCCAACCGAGCTCGAAAGTCGCAAGTCAGACATTTAGAGATCCATCAAGTGGGTTGCAGCTCTAGCCAAGCCCGAGGACCGCAGATTAGTTTTGGCCCTCAAGACTTGCAGGGTGTGGAAGTGCCCCATGATAACGCGTTGGTCATTATGGCGGTCATAGCAAATTACCAGGTCCACTGGACTATTGTGGATACTGAAAGTTTAGTCAACATTCTCTACAAGAATGCGTTTGAACAACTGCAAATTTAAGCCAGCGAGTTACAGCCCGTGACCACACCTCTTTTTGGGTTCACGGGAAATGAAGTGCAACCTATAGGCCAGATCAAGCTAGCCATCTCACTCGGGGAGGAGCCCTTGAGAAGAACCCGGTGGTCAATTTTTTTGATAGTGGATGCGCCCTCTGCCTATAATGTCAACCTGGGCAGATCCGTGCTTAATGAGTTTAGAACAGTAGCATCAACCTTCTACTTGAAGGTGAAGTTTCCAGTTGGTGACCAAGTAGGGGAGATCAGGGGTGATCAGAAGGTGGCGTGGCGATGCTATGTCGATGATGTTCGGACAGATGTAAGGAAAGCCTTTCGAGCCCCTCCAGATAACTACAACATGGTACAACCCTCCCCCTGGGCCGAGCTCAAAGAAGAGAAGGAGGAAATACAGCTTATACCAGATCAAGAGGAGACAAAGGTGAAGATAGCTCCAGGACTGCAGCCCGACCTTAAACGGCAGTTAGTAAAATGCTTGACTGAGAATCAAGACGTGTTTGCCTGGTCACAGAACGATCTAAGAGGAGTCAGGCCAGAGATCATGGAACACAAGTTATATGTCTACCCTGATGCCAGGTCGGTGAAGAAGAGGAAGAGGGACTTCAGTACCGACCAGAACAAGATCATTCAAGCAGAAGTAGCAAGACTCCTAGATGCAGGGCATATCCGGGAGGTGCAATTCCCGGTCTGGCTAGCAAATGTGGTACTAGTGTCTAAGCTGGAGAATAAGTGGAGGGTGTGCATTGATTTCAGAGACCTTAATAAGGCCTGCCCTAAAGATTGCAACCCACTCCCCAGGATCGATCAGATGGTAGATTTCACCACGGGGAGCGAGCTCATTTGCATGTTGGATGCCTATCAAGGATATCATCAAGTGGCATTATCTCCCGATGATCAGGAGAAAGTTAGTTTCATCACAGCTGAAGGCACTTACTGCTATATAGTCATGCCCTTTGAACTTAAGAATGTAGGGGCTACTTACCAGAGGCTGATGAACAGGATATTCAAAGAACAACTTGGGAGGAACATAGAAGTGTATGTAGACGACATCCTTATCAAATCCCTCAAGGTAGCAGACCTGGTGGCTGACGTAGAAGAAACCTGTTGCACTCTCAGGAGGTATGGTCTTAAACTCAACCCAGCCAAATGTTTATAGGGAGCCAGGAGTGGGAAGTTTCTGTGCTACATTCTGACTGAGCGGGGAATAGAAGTTAACCCAGGCAAGGTAAAAGCTCTGTTGGACATGCCACCACCCAGGAACCTGAAGGAAGTTCAACGCCTGACTGGAAGAATCACAGCCCTCTCTTGCTTCATCTCTCGGTCGGCTGATCCGAGTCTTCCCTTCTTCAAAATTCTACGCAAGGCTACCAAGTTTCAGTGGGACGCTGAATGTGATCAAGCCTTTGAAGAATTGAAGTCTTACTTGGTTAGCTTACCAGTCTTGGCCAAACCTAAAGAGGGAGAGGTATTATATGTATATCTCTCAGCCACCGAGGGAGCTGTAAGTGCTGTACTTGTAAAATAGAAGGTGGCGGAGCAACAACCTATATATTTCTTTGAGCATTTACTTAAGCAAGCCGAGTGTAGGTATAACACACTCGAGAAGTTAGCCTATGTACTTGTGTTGATGGCTCGGCGCTTGCGCCCTTACTTCCTGGCCCATCCGATCCGAGTGCTAACTAATAGCACACTCGGGAAGGTGTTAGTTAATCCAGAGGCTTCCGGACGGATGATCAAATGGACTACAGAGTTGAGTGAGTATGATATCCAGTATTTGCCTCGGGCGACCATCAAGGCCCAGGCACTCACTGACTTTCTCAGCGAGCTTCACACAGAAGGGGAAGAGGAAACATGGAAGGTCTATGTAGATGGCTCGGCCACTCGGGCGGGGACTGGCATGAGGATCTTGCTAATTTGTCCAAAGGGAGATTATCTTTATCTAACTGTATGATTGGAGTATCGGGCCACCAACAATCAACTAGAGTATGAAGCTCTCCTGGCCAAGTTGTAAGCCGCTAAAAATGTATGAGCTACTCGGGTCATGTTGCACTCTGACTCTCAATTAGTGACTCGGCAATTAGCTGGGCGGTTTGAAGTGAATGATGAAAAGTTACAAACTTATGTGGATGCTTATGAGCAACTGAAAACTGAGTTCCAAGAGGTTTAGATACTACAGATCCCCCGAGGAGATAATCTTAAGGCTGACGAGTTGGCTAAGCTGGCCAGTGTTGTCACTCCATGGGTCTTCACTCGGCCCTCCCCCCAGATAATGCTTGTGGCTCAGGTGGAGAGAGAAACAGAGACGAAGGTAGAAGGAGACTGAAGGGCACCACTAATAGCTTACCTACAAGATGGAACTCTCTCCGTTCACCCCGAACAGGCTCGGCTATTGAAGAAGAGGGCAGCTAGATTTACTATGGTGGGGGGCACTCTGTATAAGAGAGCATTCTCTAGGCCACTACTCAGATGTTTAAGAGCGGATGATGCCGACTATGTATTGAGAGAGATACACTTGGTGTCTTGTGGAAGTCACTCGGGGGGCCAATCTATGGCTCGGAAGGTCTTGCTGGCAGGGTGTTTTTGGCCAATACTTCAGAAGGATGCTAGTCAGCTGGTCACTTCTTGCCTCTCCTATCAGAAACATCAGAGCTTGTCTCATCGGCCAGTCGAAGCTTTGAGGGTGTCCATTGTATCGTGTCCTTTCGATCAGTGGGGCACAGATATAGTGGAGCCTTTCCCATTAGTTGTCGCTCAGAAGAGATTCTTACTAGTCGCTATGGATTATTTTTCAAAGTGGATCGAGGCGGAGGCGCTGGCCCGGATTACCGAACAAGCTGTCATTAAATTTCTTTGGCAAAATATCCTATGTCGGTATGGGATACCACACAAGCTAGTCTCAGACAACGGTCAATAGTTCCAGGGCCGGAAGATACGAGAATGGTGTGAAGCCTATGGAATCAAGCAAGCATTCACTTCAGTGGCTTATCCCCAAAGCAATTGCCAAGCGGAGGTAGCCAACAGAGAGATCTTGAAGGGGCTCAGGACTAAGTTGGACCATGTGGGCGGTACCTAGTTAGATGAATTGCCTAGTGTTCTCTGGGCTCTCCGAACCACCCCCAAAGAAGGCTCAGGTTGTACTCCGTTCCAGTTAGTATATGGCTGCGAGGTCGTAGTTTCAATGGAGGTCGGATGTGAGTCGGACAAGAGGTGCTTATACGGGGAGGACAATACAGAGAAGAGGCACTTGGAACTGGATCTGATCGAAGAGATTCCGGATCGGGTGACGGTTCGCATGGTTGCCTATAGACAAAGAATGTAGCGCAGAAATAACCAAAGGGTTATACCCAGGAGTTTTCAAGTGGGAGATCGGGTATGGAAGAGAGTCAAACCGGTAGGGGAAGTAGGTAAGCTGGAACCGCAATGGAGAGGACCCTTCCTGGTGATCGAGAAGTTGGGGTCGAGAGCCTATTATTTGCTAGATGCCCAAGGAAAGAACTTGGGAAGGCCTTGGAGTGCAACACATTTAAAATTGTATCATGAGGATAGTTGAGTTGGGTGACCCTTGTTATTGTATCACGTAAATATGATAGTGAATCTAAAAGCATCCAGAAGGCAGCTCTTGCAGGTTATAAGTGGACATGCTCCCACGCAACCACCGAACTCGGCACTGGCCGGGAGTGGCGCTCCACGTTCTGTCAGGCCCGGTCGGGCATGGCGCTCCATGTTCGACAGGGTAAGCCAGACGGTGTCGAGACTCTTGCTCTTGCAAGTTATAAGTGGGCATGCTCTCACGCACCCACCAGACTCGGCGCTAGCCGGGCGTGGAGCTCCATGTTCGGTCAGGCCCGGTCGGGCGTGACGCTCCACGTTCGGCAGGGTAAGCTAGACGGTGTCCAGACTCTTTCTCTTGTAAGTTATAAGTAGGCATGCTCCCACGCACCCACCAGACTCGGCGCTGGTCGGGCGTGGCGCTCCACGTTCGGTCAGGCCCGGTCGGGCGTGGCGCTCCACATTTGGCAGGGTAAGCCAGATAGTGTCCAGACTCTTGCTCTTGCAAGTTATAAGTGGGCATGCTCCCACACACCCACCGGACTCGGCGCTGGCCGGGCGTGGCGCTCCACATTCGGTCAGGCCCGGTCGGGCGTGGCGCTCCACATTCGGCAAGGTAAGCCAGACGGTGTCCAGACTCTTGCTCTTGCAAGTTATAAGTGGGCATGCTCCCACGCACCCACCGGACTCGGCGTCGGCCGGGCGTGGCGTTCCATGTTCGGTCGGGCCCGGTCGGGTGTTGCGCACCACATTCGGCAGGGTAAGCCAGACGGTGTCCAGACTCTTGCTCTTGCAAGTTATAAGTGGGCATGCTCTCACGCACACACCGGACTCGGCGCCGGCCAGGCGTGACGCTCCACGTTCGGTCTGGCCCGGTCGTACATGGCGCTCCACGTTCGGCAGGGTAAGCCAGACGGTATCTAGACTCATGTTCTTGCAAGTTAAAAGTGGGCATGATCCAACGCACCCACCAGACTTGGTGCCGGCCGAGCGTGGTGCTCCACGTTCGGTCGGGCCCGGTAAGGCGTGCATGACGGGTAAGCTAGACGGTGTCTAGACTCCTACTCTAGCAAGTTACAATTGGGCATGCTCCCACATACCCACCGGACTCGGCGCCGGCCGGGTGTGCCGCTCCATGTTTGGTCGGGCCCAGTCGGGCGTGGCGCTCCACGTTCGGCGGGGTAAGTCAGATGGTGTCCAGACTCTTGCTCTTGCAAGTTATAAGTGGGCATGTTCCCACGCACCCACCGAACTCGGTGCTGGCCAGGCGTGGCACTCCATGTTCGGTTGGGCCCGATCGGGTGTGGCGCTCCACGTTCGACAGGGTAAGCTAGACGGTGTCCAGACTCCTGCTCTAGCAAGTTACAATTGGGCATGCTCCCACATACCCACTGGACTCGGCGCCGACCGGGCGTGGCGCTCCACGTTTGGTCGGGCCTGGTCGGGCGGTGCTCCATGTTCGCCAATGTTAGCCAGATGGTGTCCAGACTCTTGCGCTTGCAAGTTATAAGTGGGCATGTTCCCACGCACCCAGCGGACTCGGTGCCGATCGGGGCATGGCGCTCCACATTCGATCGAGTCTGGCCTGGCGTGGCGCTCCACGTTCGGCAGGGTAAGCCAGACGGTGTCCAGACTCTTGCTCTTGCAAGTTACATTTGGGCATGCTCTCACATACTTATTGACCTCAGTGTTGGTCGGGCGTGGCGCTCCATGCTAGGCCTGATAAGCTGTGCGGTGTTGAGCCTAGCCTAAGTGGTTCATCCTGGATGATCGACCCTAATTCACTTAGGCACCCAGAAAGAGCTGAATGATCAAGGGACAAGCCGTGAATGAACGAGTCGTAAGAAAAATGAGCCCTTTCCTCGGATCGGGCAGAGAAGTCATAAAAATTGATTGAATAAAAAGCTGGGTGACCGAGTGAAAATGTCGAGTCAGGGTCTCGAACTGATCGAGTGAAAATGCCGAGTCAGGATCTTGACCTGACCGAGTGAGAATGCCGAGTCAGGGTCTCGACCTGACCGAGTGACAATGGCAAGTCAGGGTCTCGACCTGACCGAGTAAAAATGCTGAATCAGGGTCTTGACCCGACCAAGTGAAGGCTCCGAGTCAGGGTCACGACCCGACCGAGTGAAAAGGTTAATTCAAGGTCACAACTTGACCAAGTGAGAGTTCCGAGTCAGGGTATCAGCCTGACTGAGCAAACGAGCCCGAGGTAGTGTTTCAGCGCTAGCCAAGCCTGAAAACACTTCAGCACGATGAACTATTAATCTTGAATATGAATTTTAACCTGCCTGAGTGGTCTATCCTGTGCGAATGTCTCAGCTATCCCGAGTGATCGGTTCTTAGCAAATATTTCGCATATCCTAAACAATTAACAAAAATAACAGGACAAGATCGCAGCACAACGAGGAAATCGAAGAACAAGAGCTTCATAATCAAAATAAGACCCAGAGTCATTACAAAACCTTAATAAGGCTTGAAGGGCCGAGTCAAAAAGAAAGGAAAGAAAAAGAATAAGTAGCAATCTAAGTGAACCGAGGGAATGCGTCTTCTGGGATCATTGCCTTGATCAGAGTGGGCTTCACAGTGTTGGGAGGCAAGTCTGCAGGGATATGGCCAACATCCGTGAGTTGTTGCAAAGTTCCCTTCACGCCATACATAATCATGCCAATGGAGTGATGAGCCACTTGCCGAAGAAAAGGCTGAGATTGAATATAGGTCAGTCTGGATTGTTCAATTCGGGCCGACTCACCTGACTTGTAATCTTCCAGCTCCTTCTTCAGTCGGGCAATCTCAGCGTCTCGTTCTAGAATCTTGGCATCCTGAGCCGCTAGTCCTGCCTCCTTGTTTACCAGCTGGGCTTCCAAGGCCTGAAAAGCTTCTTTTTGAGCCGCCAGCTCCGTTTCCTTGTTCGTCAATGCTAACTGAGTCTGGTTATGAGCGACGGCTGATTCCTTTAATTGTTGCTGTAAGGCTTTGGCCTCCGTTGTTTTCTTACCCAGATCCGAGCGGGCCCGGTCCTGATGAGTAAGAGTGGTCTTCTTCACTGCCTCCGCGGCTTCCAACCGGTTGGCTAGTTGATCTATTTCTCGGGAGGAGGCAGCTAATACTTCATGCTCTTGCTCCGACCGAGCATCAGCTTCCGCCAGTTGCATTCTCAGGGCGGTTATTTCATCACGGATGAGTGCCTGATGTTAGTAATATGAGAGAAGTGTCCTAAGGCAATCGCCTTATAATTGTAATCATTTACTTTAATAAATGAATATTCACTATTTGAGTATACATGTTCGTGTATTTGATTGAGATCTTAAACTCATTTACTGAATGTCCGTAATACAACTCACAACATGAGAGAATTTGTGATGAATTCACAACTAGTGATTATCTCTACATGTGCAATTGTGAAGTATTGAAATTGTCCCTAGTCGATGAATTGATAAATACGGACACTATCAATTCTGTTGAGACTAGCATGGGTTATTCTCTAATCAGCTGATTCTCACTGGCTAGTGACATTGGAATGTCCGGAGATAAACATGAATGCTAGTTAAGGGAACTAGTTCATTAGAGTGACTAGCTGTAAAACTTCATATGGTAATCTACATATAGATATGTCAATGAAGTTCTTACTGCAGCTTAAGTGCGATGTTCCTTTGACTTGCGGTGTTCAAGTCATCTTGGTCATAAAGACTTATACTTTGACATCTTAAGCAAGCATCTCCAAGGAGGTGTGGACCCAAGATGATTGGGTATAAGCCGAAGTGCCCGAAGATGTTTGAATAGCCTACAAAGGATTCACCACTCCTTGCGAGGGGATGTATACCCAAGGCCTATCGTCGGATTGTTATTCAAAGCCTCTGGCCAGAGCATGACATGTTCAGAGTATGAGTCTCTGAAAGACATGAGAGTAATTAGAATCCGTTGGACGAGAAAAACATTACTTGCGCTAGGTGTGACGTAGTCAGCCTAGTGGGGACTGACACACATAGACCGTGTCCTGAACCAAGTGGATATAAGATGGTGAAGGGAATGAGGCACGACTCATTAAAGCTACTGAAAGGTTTCAGAATTATTTCAGAGGTCAACCGTTGATCTTTCGATTAATTGGGGATCATGATGTACTACTAGGTGCCACTCATGATCATTCTATAATTGGTTAATTATAGACGACCAACATAAATTGAAAGCCTATTTAGTCACACGCACTACGAATAATCCGAGGGATTTAAAACCAGTTAAAAATTGGATTTTCCGATCAAGAGAGATAAGTCGAATTTGAATTTTTCAGAGACGCATCGGAAGCATAAAATGGTTATGTCTTTTGAAGACTTATTGGACGAATTAAATGAGTTTAATTCGTACGGTTACGGCATTGGTTTGGCCGGCCAAAGAGGGTTCCCACCCTCTTTGGTTTGGCCGGCCACAATATGAGGGAGAACCAAATTGTTTGGTTCAAATTATAAAATAAACCGCGCATGGTTTGTTTTATAAAATTATGGATAAAGAAATTTATATAAAGAAATTTATTTTCATGGAAATTAAAATAAACCTTGGATTGGTTTATTTTATTTTATAAATCAATAATGGATTGATTTACCATGATAAAGAAATTTATAGAAATTTATTCTTTTTATGGAAATTAAAATGAACCATGGATTGGTTTATTTTATTTTATAAAATCAATTATGAATTGATTTTTCCATGATAAGAAAAATTTATAAGATAAATTTCTTGTAAAATTTATTCTATAATAAAAGGGGAGACATGGTTGTTTTTATTATAAATTAAGTTATAATAAAAACTTGGCATAACGGAATAATTCATAAGAAATTTATAAGATAAATTTCTTGTAAAATTTATTCCATAATAAAAGGGGAGACATGGTTGTTTTTATTATAAATTAAGTTATAATAAAAACTTGGCTTAACGGAATAATTCATAGAAAAATTTATAAGATAAATTTCTTATGAAAAATTTATTCCGTTAAAAAGGAGACTTGATGATAAAGAGACTACTATATAAAGGTGCAAAGGCAAGGCTTGGAAATTAATTCAAGTGATCAAGGATTCTTGCCTAGCCTCTTTTCCTCTCCTTCTCTCCCTCTCCCTCCTCAAGTGGGCGCCGGCCCTAGAAGGGCTTCTTGTTGCCGTGAGCCACCTCAACCAAGAAGAAGCCGAAGAAGAAGAAGAAGCGGATCGCGACTCCTTCCTTCCTCCCGGAATACGGATTTCGTTCTTCGTTTGGTGGTTAGCTTTCATCTCTCTCTCTTGATATTCTTGTCGTAGCTTTGGAGAATCTAGTAGTTCTTGTCGGCACAAAACTCGTGGCTTTGCGAAGTCATCCCGAAGAGAACTCGGCGTGGACGCGAATAGAGGCGGAGCTTCCAAGGGACGCTATGGTTGGATCTCGTCCCTTACTTCAAGTTACGCGAGGTATCAAGTAAATTAGTTTACTTTCTGCAAAATTTTAATTTATGATCATGTCTACACAATATAAGGTTGCATTCTAGATACGTGGTTAAAATAATTTGAGAAATTATTTATGTTAAATCTTCCGCAGCACGTAATTAAATTTTAAAATTACGAACCCGTATCCATGTCAACATGCACCCGGTCTCAACAGTGGTATCAGAGCCGGTTAGTGTTCGACATAATCATATAATTGTTTTGCGGAAAACTTTGTCATGATCTCAATTTTGGAAAATTTTCCAATTATGATAAATTTTATATTTAGGAATTTCAAAGTTTGGAAATCCTCATGAAATTTTGCAAACTTTTGAAATATCCTAGTTTCTGAAATTTTATGATAATTGTGAAAACTTCCCATTTTTGGAAACTTTCTAATTTTGGAAATTTCGTATTTTGGAAATTTTCTAATTTTAGAAATATGTAAGTTTTCATTGTACCAGAAACTTACAATTATTCTGAAAACCTATTATGAAATCTCGCAATTTTGGGCACTTTCTTTGAAGAAAGTCTAGACAAATTTATGGATTGTTAATTGACAATTAAATTTGAATTGGTTTTAAATTATTAACAAAATTTTTTATTTTGGATTGAGCCTCGAGGAGCCGTCCAATTTAAAGTTAGTTGTTGTAATTTAATTTCCTATTTTGAATAAAATTGTCATGTTTAATTTGGTTACGCCTCGGGGAGCGGACCAAATTAGATTTATAATAAATTCCTTTTTTTTGGGTATCTGAGCCTCGGGGAGCCACCCAAAGAAAATTATTTGTTGAAATTAATAGATCCATAAATAAAATATGTAATCAAATCTTGGAAATTTTGAGGTGATTCTCAAACGATAATTTCCTTATTTGATGCTCTTACATATTGTTGTCTCCAAAATTAATTAGGAAAATAATTTCCTATAGAGTTTTCTTAAAAGAGATTTTCATTAAAATAATATGTGGTTGAATTAAGGGAATCTGTCTCTTAATTTAATAAGATTTGATTTAGAGAAATCAAAGTCTTAAACATATTATTTCCGAAATTGATTATGACAATTTAGGAAATTGTTTCCCAAAACAATTCCTTAAATAAAGTATGAAATTAGAATTAGGAAATTCGGTTCCTAATTAAATTAATGAGACTTGATAAATTAAGTCACATACATACTTTATTAAGGAAATCGTTAGTATATGACATAATTATATGTCATGAATATGCATAGAAAAGAAAGGATGAGACCCAAAACCCCTTACAAAATATTAAGGCCAACACCTTCCATTAATATGGTTAGCCCGGCTTGAACCTCAACATGTTCAAACCATGAAAATTAGTTTATGATTAATATATTTGGAGTCAGAGGTCAATCCTTAGTTTTGGTTGTTGGACACATCCAAGCCTGACTAAACGGTTGAATGAGCTCCAACCATATTAAAACTATTTCTTGATTAATGGGTCAGCCTTAAGCTTGGAGCATCGATTTGTTGTGCCACAACCAAGGTCGATGTAAAGAGAGGTGCAGTTGGGTGCTATGTATATTGTTGCATACTTCTTAATGAGTTAACAACCCAATGATTTATGCAAACATTCAATTAGTTGATAGCATAAAGTGATAATTACATATATCTGATATGTAATCGGTATAATTACCTACCTTCATAGCTAAGAATAACTTGATGGCCACAGCCATGGTTGTTCTTATCTATGGTTGGATATCAACCTATTTGGAGATGTTCCTACGATCTCCCGAATTGATAAAAAGGGTTATTCAATTCGATAAATAAATAGGATTTAATTAATATATGTTGATGCATTCTTTATCATTCTTCTCACATAAGCTCAATTTGTATTTCTAGGATAATCACTCGATCATGTCTTCTCTGAATTTGCATTCCATTTTGGACACCAATAAGTTAACTAAGGATAAAAGGATTGAAAAGGCACTTGCCATCACTGTGGCAAGGAGGGCCACTGGCGAAGAAACTGCAAGGTTTATCTTGAGTCCTTGAAGAAGAAGGCATCTGATGCCCCATCCTCTTCAGGCATCTTCGTTATTGAATGTCACTCTATTTCCTCGTACACCTGGGTACTTGATACTGGGTGTAGCTCACATATATGTAATGACATACAAGGGCTAAGGAATAGAAGAAGACTCGTCAAGGGAGAAGCGAATTTGCGAGTTGGAAATGGAGCAAAGATTGATGCTGTTGCCATCGGAACATATTTGCTAAAGCTCCCTACTGGACGTGTCTTAGAATTGGATAATTGTTATTTTGTTCCTTCATTAATAAAGAACATTGTATCTATTTCATGTTTAATGAAAAGGGTTATCATTTAACTTTTAGTAACAATTGTTGTTACATAACTTTAAATGGCGTTCTTTATGGGACTGGAACTTTGTGCAATGGTATCTACACGTTAGATTTATCCGGTGACGTTTTCAATATCGAAGTTAGCAACAAACGTGCTCGAATAGATAATCGAATAGACTCCTATACCTGGCATTGTCGTCTTGGCCATGTAAGTACGAAACGCATGACCAAATTACACCGATGTGGAATTTTGGAATCATTTGAACCCGGTTCATTTGATACATGCGAATCATGCTTAAAAGGCAAGATGGCCAAATTACCCTTTTCCGGAAAGGGTAATCCAGTGGGAGAATTGCTTGGTCTAATACATACTGATGTATGTGGACCAATGTCAACTCTTGCACAAGGAGGCTATAGCTACTTCATTACCTTTATCGATGATCACTCACGATTCGGGTATGTGTTCTTGATGAAACACAAATCTGAAGCTTTTGAGAAATTCAAAGAGTTCAGAAATGAAGTAGAGAAACAACATGGCAAAAGTATTAAGATACTTCGATCCGATCGGGGTGGTGAATACTTGAGTCAAGAGTTTCAAGATTATCTTAGGGACAATGGGATATTGTCTCAATGGACTCCGCCATATACACCACAGCATAATGGTGTATCTGAGAGGCACAATCGAACCTTGATGGACATGGTTAGATCTATGATGAATCATGCAACTCTTCCAAAATTCTTTTGGGGTTATGCACTTATGACAGCTGTTTACTTGCTAAACAGAGTCCCGACCAAGGTAGTCTCTACTACTCCATATGAGATGTGGAATAGTAAGAAACCTCACTTAACTCACCTTAAGATATGGGGTTGTCCTGCTTATGTGAAGCGGACTGTATCAGATAAATTGGATGCTAAGTCTGATAAATGTCTATTTATTGGATACCCTAAGGAAACAAAGGGTTACCAATTCTATCATCCCTTGGAACAAAAGGTGTTTGTTTCAAGGCATGCTGTATTTCTGGAAAAAGAATTTCTTTTACAAGAAAACAGTGGGAGTGGCATTGAACTTGATGAAGTTCAAGAAACTCCAATAGACATTACAGAGACACCTAGTCTAGTCCCACAACCAACAACTCATAATGATGAGCTATCAGTTGAACCTAAAACAACACCACAGGTCTGATAGGACACGCAATATTCCAGAGAGATACGGATTTTTCATAAGTGAATCGAACGACATGTTACTCATAAGCGATGACGAACCTATCAGTTATGAAGATGTTCTGAAAAGTTCAGAAAGGGTCAAATGGCTTGAAGCCATAAAGTCGGAAATGGATTCCATGTACGAAAATCAAGTATGGGACTTGGTTAACCCACCTGAAGGGATTAACTCCATAGGGTGCAAGTGGGTTTTCAAGAAGAAAACCGACATGGAAGGTAATATTGTTACCTTTAAGGCTAGATTAGTGGCAAAAGGATATCGTCAGAAACAAGGAATTGATTATGACGAAACCTATTCGCCAGTAGCTATGCTTAAATCCATTCGGATGCTCCTAGCCATAGCAGCTCATTATGATTATGAGATATGGCAAATGGATGTGAAAACATCTTTCCTTAATGGAAACCTTCTTGAGGATGTATACATGATACAACCTGAAGGTTTCACATCGGTTGATAAAACCAAAGTATGCAAGCTTCGACGATCCATATATGGACTGAAGCAAGCATCAAGGAGCTGGAACATCCTTTTTGATGAGACAATCAAAGAGTTTGATTTCTCACAAAATCCTGATGAACCTTGTGTGTACAAGAAGGTTAGTGGGAGTGCAGTCGTATTCCTAGTATTATATGTCGATGACATATTACTTATAAGAAGCGATATATCAGTCTTACAGTCGGTTAAAATTTGGTTGTCCAAAACTTTCTCCATGAAAGACCTGGGAGAAACAACGTATATCCTTGGGATTAGAATCTATAGAGATAGATCAAAATGGTTGCTTGGTCTTTCGCAGTCTACATATATAGACCGAGTGCTAAAAAGGTTTAGCATGTCGGAATCCAAGAAAGGTTACCTTCCCATCAGGCATGGGATCAACCTTTCAAAGTCTATGTGTCCGCGCACAGAAGACGAGAGGATTTGCATGAATAAGATTCTTTATGCATCCGCGATAGGATCTATCAAGTAAATTAGTTTACTTTCTGCAAAATTTTAATTTATGATCATGTCTACACAATATAAGGTTGCATGCTAGATATGTGGTTAAAATAATTTGAGAAATTATATATGCTAAATCTTCCGCTGCACGTAATTAAATTTTAAAATTACGAACCCGTATCCATGTCAACATGCACCTGGTCCCAACACCTGACCATCCTCGCCGACAGGGAGAGTGCAATGAGATAGCTGGATCTCCAGCTCCTTTATCTTGAACTCCGCCGCCCGGCGTTCCTAGTATTGACGACCAAGGCCTGAGCAACCGCTCGGCTCGAGGCCCAAAAATATGCAAGAACAAACAATATAAGTGGAAGAGATCAGTGATAAAAAGAAAAAGAGACTTACCTAAGTAGAATCCGTAAAAAAATTATCAGCCAGACTTAAAGGACTTCATCCTTGGAGAAGTTCTAGTTAGCATTAAAAAACTCCTAAATAAAAAGGAAACTTACCAAAGGTGTCGGGCAACTCTGCAGAAATGTGGCTCAGCTGGAAGATATAGAGCACATCCTCGCTCAACAGTTTGCCACCATGGAAGCGGAGCCCCCCGATTTTAGAGAAGGCCATTTGGAAGTCGAGGTTTGAATGATATTTCTTGGGGGTGGACCGGCAAATCCTCCACCCACTCAGTTGGCCTAGTCGGGATGGGGCAGAGCGCACATAAAAGAAATGAGATGTCCATCCCTTATTAGAAGAAGGAACCATATCTAGGAAAGCAGATTTAGCTCGGGCCTGGAAGAAAAAGCAACCCGGTTCTTACATTTTGAGGTAGAAGAAGAGGTGGAAGACTCGGGGGTTAAGAGGGATGCGGAAGGTATCAAAGATGATTACGGTCCCACACAGGATCCGGATGGAGTTGGGGGCTAATTGGGAGAGGGGCACTTGGAAGTATTGACAGACCGCTACGATGAAAGGGTGCAAAGGAAATCGTAGACCGGCTAGTAGGCGGTCTTTGAAGATGGTGAAGTAACCCAGGGGAGGTTGGTGAGGTCGGTCGGGACGAGAAGGAAGGACCAAAAAGTGATCTTCAGGGATCTTGTAATCTATCTGAAGGGCCTCTAGATGACCCAGAGTCAAGGTTGAAAGGGTAGTGGTATACCACAGCCCGCACGAGGAAGATGAACCGACCATTGCGTCGAGCTCAGGAATTAAGAGAAGAAACTCAGAGAAAGAGAAGAGTACCTAGAGGTTGGGTTCACCGGAAAACGCTGGTCACCGGAGCTCACAGGGTCGGGCGGCGGAGGTCGGACAGGAGAGGAGGTGAAAGTGAAAGGTAAAATAGAGGGGGGGGGGGGGGGGGGGGGTAAAATGAGAGGAGAAGCCTATTTATACTGCGCTTAGGACGAAGAGGACCGTCGGATGCTGAATGGGAAAAGGCAGGATTGGATTCCAACCGTTGGTTGCCCGCTCTTTCCCGAGGTTTCGAGACCTTTCCTCTGCTGTCGTACAAGTCTGACCGATGACGCATCGGTGCCAGAGGCTCCCAGGCGGGGAATGACACGTGGCATCGCATTAAAGACTGATTTGATAGGGGATTCGACATTTAAGACTGAAGATTTTGGGGGCAAAATGGAGGTCAGGAATAAGAAGACGGGTTCAGCCGACCGGGCCGGTAGCCTAGTCAGTCGGACATGGCACCTCCTTCGATTAGACTTGAAGGGGAGGCTTGTGATCGGTCAGGTAAGTTTTTGGAGCTGATTAGGGGCCCGGTCGGATTGGGTCTGGGTCAGACGAAGTGGGTCGAGTTCAGTATCGAATTAGTGCGCTAGTTACTGATCTGGTAAGAGGATCAAGATTCGAAGCAACTTAAGACGGGGCTCAATCAGTGGCACCCGAGCAGACGTGCCCGGCCGAGAACTTTAGCATTTAGGGATCACCGATCGGGAAAGTTCAGTCGGGTACCCTGGGCCAGCCCGTGTCGGTCACCCTAGGTCGGTCACTCTGGGTCGGGCACCCTGGGTTGGGCCCTTCCAAACCTCTCCAAAATAGGAGTGGCCGAGAGGCTGAGCTTGTTTGACCGACCCGAGTCATGGGTTGGCAGATCCCGGCTGACTGTCCCAGACGAGAAACAGGTTGCTTCTGCAATAAAGATTGTCTAAATCTCCTCATTATGAGATAAAGACATCTGACATAATCATGATCTGACAAAGTCGCCAAACATTAAGGGGGGATAAGAGGAGACAATTTGGACAGATTATCAGGCGGCTGTGGCAGTCTCACAGAGCAGCCAAAAGCTGTCATTAGTACAGTCTGCCAACTGACCGATCCTTAATAAAACAGGACAGCTCTGACAAGTTAGAGGGCTTCTCCTCCCCTATATGAACCCCCCTTGGGGCTTCAAAGAGGAGGCGGCTGCCATTTGAAACCTTTGCTCCACATTGCGCTCTCGTTTTTGGTCCGACCCAAGCTACTTGTGTCCTGTTAGTGCTCAAGCCCGACCCCGACTCCCACGCTACTGCAGATCGGGATCATCTTGGTGAGACCGAGTCATCCTAGCGAGGATCGTCTTCGCTTGTCGACAAGATCAATATTCATTCAACTTGGTTTTTTTTAAAGATGAAGTGGAAAGTGGAATGTGCAAAATTGTGATAAAAAAAAGTCAATATTCTCTTCATGATTTTGCGGTCTCATTTCTGCACCTAACCACTGATGTAAGCCATTGCGTGCAGCTTACGGACACTTGATCTGAGGGAAGGAAAAGGAGGGAACTGGGAGGAGTTGTTAAAATTAGCTTTACCTAGCAGAAGGAAAACTCTGTGTACATATATAATTTTTTATGAATAATAATTATGAATAATAATCAATGAATAATAAATTATGAACAGTAAGTATAAATAATATTATTCTCAAATAATAAGTAGTGAACTATACTTATAAATATTAACTAGTGAACAATAATCGATGATTGATATTTTAGGATGAATCTACACGCTTTGTAAAAATAAATTTTCTCATATTTGCTTCTCATCATTTATGTCTTGTTATTTAAGTTTAATCCTGATTTTTATAAGCCTTATAACGAGTTTTCAGTAGTTCTTGTTGCCCAACTTAGTCAGCACAAGTTTTACAACCTTAAACCACAAAACAATTCCTAAGTTCTTGAAGACAAAGGAGATGAAAATTAAACAATGTCTTTTCTTAGACTTAGAAAATTTTATTAAACTGCCATTAAAATTTTATAGGAAAAATATATCCACTAGGAAATTTAAATCATACAGACTAATTTAGCTAGGTACAAATTTACATAAGAAAATTATAATGACATTACATAAATATACTCACAGGAAGACTAGAAATACACTTAAAAACATACTTGCACACATTGACAAACCTGGATGCCTTGAGTGTCATGCCCTTAGAAGCTCGTACTTGTTCGAAAATAGGCCAACATCTTTCCTGTACGACAGACAATCTGAAACATAATACATACACATCTCAACATGTAATTAGCATAGTCATACTCGGCTGACATTCACACAATCACAATCATACAGTTAATAATATAACTAACAAATAATAAACATAATAAATAAGTCTCCATAAACTAAGCGCAGCAAATCAAAATCCAGCGAAAGTAAATAAATACATGTCCAAAAAAAAATCAAATACCATCCAAAATGGAAACAACACTAAAATGATACTAATACGATAAAATTACTACCAAAGTACGGAAATGATAGAAACTACTCAAGACTAGGGGCTGACAAATGGATCCTCTCCTGCAGCACGAGATACAATTATCCACCACCTGAAACAAAAAGGAGAATGAGGGATGGTGAGTCCTGACGGACTGTACGGGTATAAAAGTAAATAAATGCATGGTATATAAAAAGGGTAAAATAAGCATATAGAAAACAAAAGTATATAGTCTCTGGAATAAAGAAAAAAACAAATATATTTGTACAAATAACATACCTAAGAATCAATGTAATACGTAGAGACATGATCAGAATTCCCTATAATACCTCATTAAACTGCTCGTACTGCCGAGTAGATCTAGATCATATAATAAAGACAAATCATAATTGTATATGCATGTAAATCAAATACAACAATCATAGCTCAAACAAATGCAGCAAGCACAAGCAAATGCACAATGCATAATATGCTGGGCCTGCTTTGTACATACACCAACCACCGCTACATTGGGTAGGTTGGATGGACAAGATATAAGCGTCAAAATCTGTGGCTATGCAAAAATGTCATAATACCTATGACCCTGTATGAAAAGAAGAAATACTTATGATTACAAACCCCCAAAATACATGTGGAGACTTCAAACACCTGGAGTGTATCAACTGTCTACACACAACTCAAATTGAACGTGGCACAATAGGAAATATAACCGATGACCTATCTCAACTACAAGGGAGGTAGTGGTCGTCGACTTGCAAACAAAGTTATAGTGCATGTCACTAATATGCACAACTGCAATCAAACCAAAATATGCAATCAATACCATACGAAACACAATCAACACCAAGATAAATAAACATGCACTAATCTACCAGGTAGGGTTTATCTAATGTCAACCAAACCTAGATAGGTCAAATGATAGTTCTACAGTACATGCGTACACGCGGTACTCTTTAGATTAGAAACCAAAAGATGAGACTGTATAACTGAACATGTTGAATTATTACTCAAACGTCAAGCAAGAATAAGTATCAAGCAGAAAAAAGGGGAATAAATTTAAGATAAATAACCTACTCAGATAGTAAAAATAACTATGCATTTATGGTAACGATTCTACATGAATTAAGTAAGAAGTACTCGCCTTAACTGTAGGACGTATCGAAGTAAACCTCCTCAAGCTCACCGTATGTATCTGAATCAATGTCCTGTATCAAAAGTATAACTTAGCCATTTTATACAAATTATGTTTAACTAAACTAAATACAAGCTATATCAGGATTACTCCTAATTATATCACCCTAACTCTTTATTAATAACCAACTCCTTCATTACACTATTTTTTCAAGGTTGGGCTATTAGGTTGAATCCCAAAGCCCAACCTCACAAATAACCGATAGTAGTCAACATCACATGCTTAAACCTACACCGAAACCTAATAAAATCCAAGACCGAACCATGCAACACTACTATAGGTTCATTAATCTCATGGAAATGAAACAAACGACAAACTTGTTTGTGTTCCATCTTGCAAACGACACCCAATCCAAATCATGATCACACTATAATCCAAACAGAAACACAACTCCATAGCTCACCGTATATCAACCAACCACCCATTCAAAAAAAAACCCAACCAACTTCCCAAACTGTAGCTAGCAAAAATCACACCACACAATCAGTGGAACAACCCTAGAAGCTAATCTAAGACACAATAGCTCAATACCATCAATACATCCAAATCCCACATCATTGATCCGTTTCCTGAATCGCTCGAACACTAAAACCCAGGGTACTAATCCAAAACCAAGAGTCTATTTAGCAACCTATCTTTAAATCTAAGAACACCAATTCATTCTTGCTACTCAACATCAATCTCTACACCATATCATTCCAAGAACAGAAAACTACACAAATTTCACCTGTGATTGCGTCCATGATAACTCCTGATCCCGACCTAGCTCATGTGTAACCTACTCAGCCAGAATAATGCTTCATAAAGATAGGTCATTTCCATGGGGGTCGGACAACCCGGCGTGGCGGGGCATGAAACGGGGCAAATTTCCATTCGCTTGAATTTCACCCAGGTCGGATGTCCCGATTGGATAGCAGACCGGGTATAGATTGAACTAGCCCCATCGAGGGGCACCGAATGTGCAACCTAACATCATCCGATCGGCATACTCCTTATATTATAATTCTATCTTTCAAAGGATGAATCGGTCGGCGGATGTCCGAGTACCCCACGACTCAGTGCGTCACATATGTTCCGATCGACATGTCATTAGCTCCATAGGTTGAATTTCCTTGAGGTAGCCGATCGGCACACTCTTTCAGTGCACTCTAACTCGGAAGTTGTCGTTATCCATAACAGTACCTATCCTCTGACACTACACAGATAAAGGTAGTACCAAAGTTGGCGCAGGCCGGCTTGGGCCTGACATCACTCGTGTTCAAATCACGGATATCGAGCTAACACAGTACATTCCTGATAAGCTCTAGCAACCCGTACCACGACGCCCCATGCATATGTCAGGATGAGGCGGTGCCGGTCAGTGAGCAGACATGGTCCCTGATTCTATCCCCGTATAAGACAAAATAGGGCAGATAGGGCATAGGGCCCCCCCTCCCCCGGCTATATAAGGTTTTCCTTCCTTCACCCGCAGGTAAGCATAATACATTTTTCTAGCTACAATCATTTTTTTCTTAACTTCATCTTCTCCATCGGATTCTGACTTGATCATCAGATGGTCTTTCCGGGAAACACTCTCGGTAGGTTGCTAACGGTCATCTTTTTCGCAGGAGGGGTGCTCCTTGGCTGGAATAGTTCTCAACATCACCTATCCTTCTCCACCAACAAGCTAACCTCATCATCAAGTTGGGAGCCTACCTCGCTCTTCGATAGGATCAACTCCCTTGTTTTGACCTAGCGAGATCTGCGACCGCATGGAGGATCTACCACTCGCTCCCCCCCCCCCCTCCATGGTATCCCGTCGAATCACTTCCAATCTCTGGCGTGCACAACAATTCGGCATAGAGAGTTCGGCCTTGGATTGGGCCTGATAGAGGTAATACTGAAATCCATAAAACAATAGCCCAAAGAAACTAGGGAATGACAAGCTGAACAAGGACATACCTAGGGATAACTGACAAGCAGTGAATTGAAGGTTGGTCGACGATCGGGCAGCGGCTTGACGAATTAGTGAGGTTTCAAGAGAAGAGGGTAGATCGGCGCCATCATTTTGAGTGGAGGTGGTGTCGCGCGAAAGGGAGAAGAAGAGGAGATCGGGCGATGGGCGTCATGTGTGTGTGTGTGTGTGTGTGTAAATAAATTTTGAAATTTAAACTTTTTTTAAAATAATTCAAAATTAGCTCATATTTCGCCCATTTATCGCCGTAAACATTTCTAAAACTTTTGAAAAAATTTCTAACATTTCCTTTAAAATTATTTCCAATTTTAACCCTTTTTTTGCTGTGTTTTACATTGAGGGTTGAAGAAGAGTGGTATTTATAGAAGGAGAGGGAGAGTTTGCTTTGGGGTGAAAAAAAGATGAGGTGTTTGTTTCAGGATGACTTGAGGTGGTGACACATGTAGTGGAGATCAGGTGTTGGAGAAATGGAAAAAGAAGTGGTATAGTTGATAATAAAGCGACTACCAACGAATAAAGTTGTTGGTGGAGAATAATGCTCCGTATCATCATGACTTGTGTTTTTGGTATGATGACATTATTTCTTATGTATTTGACATCATTGTTTACGTTGTCTACATGGTTCCATCATATTTCCCAAATTGTGTTCGCCTACTAAGTCTAATGATGGGGCTTTGGAGTTGGTAGCTTGAGTCAAAGTGTTGGTTGTATTTAGAGCTCACTAGGGCATTATTGATCTTGTTGAGCATGTCATTTTCTTTACAGTCCACCTTTATGCTTTCTTATGATAATGTTGGCGGAGAATTGTATGTTGAGTGGAAAAATTAAACAAAAAAAATCTAGTGCACGTGTCTCTAGGCCAACAAATTTTTTCAATGTAGATCTCTCTGACAATTATATATATATATATATATATATATATATATATATGTTGTAGACCTTTCGTTGTAAATGTTTTTTTCGATTTAAAATTTTTATGTGTGCTTAATACTATAACTCACCTGCTAAATCGTAAAGTAAAAAATTTGTTAGCATAATTGGGAACTTAAAAAATAAACAAAAAACCCAAAAATCATGTTGTCGCGGACGAAGTTCGCAAGCGATGATCTATAGCAAAACAAATCATTATATATATATATATATATATAGATGATAGGTTGCGTACTCATTTGTGAGTCTCTAGACTCTAGTATTAATGTTAATGATTACTTACTATTGTTGATGCAATAGACCTAGGTTTAATCGGATAGATCATGGGTTTTAATGTGTGTGTCAATAAGTTTAAGTTATGATTTCATATTGATTTGATGTATGTTTAAGTCATGCAAGACTTGGTGGAACACACATGGGAGATCTCATCCTGAGTGCTCGGGTCCTTGAGTCAGTGAAGGATGATGCATCCGAGGGATCGTTGGACAAGGAGCATCGGAGTGAAGCCAAGGGAAGCAGACTTCAAGGCATACACGAAGGATGGCATGGAGACGAACTGTAGGCTCGTATGCATCTGAGGGATGAGAGCTAAAGGAAGAGGGCTTCAGAGGAAGACTCCGGAGAGGATGAGAGTGAGCATGTAAAAAAGAGCAGTCAACTGGTAGGGACACCAATCAAATGATCTTTCTGTGAGGTGAGGGCAACGACATTAGTCGACTGCTCTGGATGGTAGTTGACTGATATTTCTATTAGGTCGAACAGAATGTAGCAGTCGACTGGTCTGTTCAAAATCTAGCTGTTAAGCTAGCCATTCGTTGGGCACCAGTCGACTGCTCATGGTAGCAGTCGACTGGTGTCAGGGCTGAGCTGTTTTCTTAACAACTCTCTCCTCTATTTAAAGAGGAGCTTGAGCCTTGAGAAGAGTTAGTTGTGTTGTGTGAAAAACTCTCTTGCTCAAGTGCTCAAGCTCCCCATCCTACTCTCTTCCTCAAACACTAGCTTCAATCTTGTAAGAGGAAGAAAAGATTGTGAGAGGTTTTTCTCCACCTAGAAGGAGATAGTTCTAGCTGAAGATTGCCGAGGATTGATCCATCGAAGGATCAAGGGTTCGTCTACCTCAAGGACACGCCGTGGAATAGGTGTTGGGGCAATTGGCCCATGTATGATCGGGGAGATCATGGTTTTGATGTGTGTGTGTCAATATGGTTATGTTAGGGTTCCATGTTAATCTAATATGTATATGTGAGTGTGCAGGTTTGCAGGATACACATTGACTCAGTTAGATGTCTTTGGGGTCGGTGAAGGATGGCATGGAGGCAAGCCAAGGGCTTGTGGGTGCATCTGAGGGACCGTGGACAAAGCAAGGATGATGAGCCGAGGGAAGCGGACTTCGAGGCATGCGTGAAGGATGACATGGAGGCAAGCCGAGGGCTTGTGTGCACATCTGAGGGACGGGAGCCGAAGTTGAAGAGGGCTTGAAGGCAACAGGTCAAGGCTGCTGGAGTAGGGACAATAAGCCGAAGGAAGCGGACTTCGAGGCATGCGTGAAGGGTGGCATGGAGGCAAGCAGAGAGCTTGTGTGTGCATATGAGGGACAGAAGCCAAAGTCGAAGAGGGCTTGAAGGTAACAGATCGAGGCTGCTGGATGAAGAGTCAGCTGAGTTGTGAGGAGTCGAGTACTAAGGCAAATGTACTCAGGAAATCCTAAGGTTCGAGTGCTGAGAGAAATGTACTCGGGAAGGGAAAATATAGGTTTAGGGGTGGACCAGTTGTCTAGTGCCAGGTCAGTCGACTGATAAAGTCCACAGAAAAGATCAATCGGCTGGTAATGAACCAGTCGACTGGTGCAGTCGACTGGTTGTGACTAGAATTTCAATTGTCGGGTGGTGACATTCAAATTCACGAGGACCAGTCGACCGGTAACGGTCAAATCAACCTCGAGCTCTATTTAAGGGAGCTCATTTATGGCTGTTTCTCCTTGCTAAAACAAGCTTGGTAAGAGCCTGTTAGTAGCCTATACGTGCTCAGGGGTTGTCGAAGTGTTGTGGCGAGGTTTCTCCACCCACAAGGAGCGACAAGAGCCAACCGGAGGTGCTCCGGGGAATCATCCACCGAAGGATCGAGATCGTCCACCTTACGGGCAGCCGTGGAGTAGGAGTTTCATCTCCGAACCACGTAAATTGGTGTGTATTTCTTGTTTGTTAGTTTTAGTTTTTGTTATTCCGCTTGTGCACTAACATTTGTAGGAAGACAAGATCGAAAAGAAGTTATTCACCCCGCTCTAGCAAACGGTAAGATCCTAACAAGTGGTATCAGAGCGAGGTGCGCTCATCTACGGACTAACCGCTGAGAGAGCAAAAAGCTAGAGGAGATGACAATTCAAGAAAAATTGGGTGATGACATCAATGTTCCACCTCCCTATGTTATCGAGGATTTCGAGTATTGGAGGATGCAAACAAAGATTTGGTTTGGTATGGATTGGAACTACATGATCGCGCTAGAAGAGCCATTTGAAGTTCCAAGAGATAAGCACGGGAAAAAGCTCCGACCAAGATATTGGAATAAGGAGCAACAAGCACAAGCAAAGGCAAACGAAACGGTAATTTCAATTTTGCTTAATATTTTACCTAATGATATAATTAGTTGTGTAGGTGAATATAAAAATGCACATGAATTATGGAGTAAGATATTATAGCTTCATGAAAGTCCTACACAAGTTCAAGATGTGGAAGAGCTCAAGGAAATAAGCTCAATGGTCCAAGAAGAAGAGAAGGACCAATCGGATGAAGAAAAAAGCTTAACATCCGAAGAAGAAGAGAAAGAGGAAAAGAAAAAAGAGTCATCCATCTCCTCGAGTGAAGTGGCACAAGAAAGTGAGAGATCGTCCACTTCATCAAGGGAAGAAGAAGAGGTCTCCACTTCAAGGATTGAGGGGGAGGAGAGACCACCTTTGATACCGGAGCAAGAAGAAGTATCTACCTCCAACAAAGCAAAGTCTAAAGATCACATCTTTAGCTTTGGATGCAACAAAATGGGACACTACAAGGACAAGTGCTCATTAGGTAAAAAGGAGATAAATCCTAAACTCAAGTCAATTCCTTTAAAATCTAATATGGGTTGTAGGGAAAAGAAGGAGAAAAAGCACATTCGGTGTTACACGTGCGGTGAGCTAGACCACTACCACACCAAATGCTCAAGGAAAAGAGAATTCAAGAAATTGAAGCATTTGAGGAAGTGGGAGAAGGAGGAAAAGAAGAAAAGCTCATGTCAAGAGGGAGCTACAAGGGTAAGGGAGGAAATCCCTAACCTTAAGCGTTTTTCAAATTCTTCCATGCATGTTAGAAGTAATGAGAATTATTTACCTATGCAAAATTTTGGTTTTCGATATCATGATAGAAATAGGACTAATGTTATATCTCAAAACCCTAAGGAATTTGTGTGTCATGATAAACCTAGGATTTTTAGTCCTAAGGATCAAGACATTAACCTGAAGAAAGGGAGGCACATGCCTAGACAAATGGGTAGGTCTTGGAATGTCCAAAATGGACATGATGAGACTAAGGTTAAGAACCTAGAAAGGGAAAATCAAGCCTTGAGGGCATGACTTGATAAATTAGAGAAAACCCTAAAAAGATTCACTAGTGGATCTAAGGGTTTAGGCGTGATGTCGGGTAGCCAAAGCCCCGACAATACTAGACCGGGTCTAGGATACCAACCTAGGAGATCGAATGCTATTAAGAAATCATATACAAGGATGTCATATGAATATAGCAAGGGGAAGACCAAAAATGGCAAGAGGAAGCCATTTAAAGGAGAGAAGAAGAATTTGACCAAGGGCAAGGTGTATAGAGTCAAGAAAGTTAGGCTTGAAGGTCAAGAAGTACCGGAGGGACACATGTGTGGCCTTGTCATGGTAGATGAGTCACCTAGGGAGGTGACTAAGGCTAAGAGCTCAAGGGAGAGCTCTAGGAATCAAGAAGGGATCCATGGTCAATGGATCTCGGGAGGATTTCTCCTAGGGGACTAGATGGATTATGGAATGTGCCAAAGGATTTGGAAGACTAACTTGAGTCTTAATCCTAGGGATTTGGCACATCAAAAGTGAGTTTTATGGATCAAAAGATAGCAATAAGACTATATTGCATCGAAATTGGTTTTCAATGTGTAGATGTCATATAAATCAATGCTAGGGAAGCATTGTGGTTGGGTATGAGAAAATACATCAAGAAGAAATCAAAATTAGGACATTAGCTCAAGGAAAAATTGAACCAATTAGATAGTTTTGAGTTTTTTGTCAATCGTGGGACCGGTGATAGATTTATTCGGAAATATATTTTTTCCAAGGAGACATAGGTGTCACAAATCTCTCTACAAAGGTTGAGAATTTTTAGAGATTTGTAGAATTAGTTATTCATTTCTGAAGTTAGGACAGAAAAGCTGAAAATTGGGTTTCAGTCGACTGGTTCTGCACCAGTCGACTGGTATAGTTTGTCCGGAAACTAAGATGTTCTAAGGCATCAGTTGACTGATCTCCCATCAGTCGACTGATCTTTCTATATGGTTTATCAATCGACTGACCCAGGGGCAGTCGACTGATGTTGCGATTAGTTTAAAAGAAGAGTCGCGCGGGGGGGGGGGGGCAGCCGAACCTAGGGGTTCAACGCCACTCCCCTGCGATTCCTCTTCTCCTTCAACCTTCACAACTGCTCTAAAGTGTCCCAAGGTCTTGAAATCATATTCCTAGCCTTCCTCCATCTTAGATCCAAGTCTAGGGAAAGGAAAGCAAATTCCTTGAGTCAACCATAAGCAGTGTTCATCATGCAACGTCGTGAGAAAAGGTAACGGGTTATTTGCTTCACTTTTCCCAGTTAATTCATGATTCATGACTAACCTGTTCCTTTTTGGATGTTTGTCCTTGTTTCCTTCTTTATTGGGTAATTTCAGGTGCATGCATGGGTTAATTGCTTCTTAGGGTTGTACAAAAGAGAAGGATGGGTGAGGGACCATCTCAACAGCATTCTGTAGATCCTGCGGTACCTCGGTTCCTTTCCGAGGCCTACCGACAGAAATTTGCAAATGTTGATTTTGTGTTAATGAACTGTAGGTATCTTAACTGATCATATTTTCAGGAAAATACCCCCTCACATTGTTGAGATAATCACCCATTTTGGTTTAGAGAAGCTAGTCTATTGTCAGCATTATATCAATATTGACCTGTGCAATGAATTTTATGTTAATCTTACATGCATTAGTCCCGATGATGGGACATATGAGTCCATGGTAGCAAGAGTTACCATCCCCTTTTCATCGGCGTTACTAACATCGTTCATATGGTGTAGGGTTTCCAATAACGCATTTACATGTTTTCCTAAAGTCATCGAGCCCTTCACCCTTCCTAATGTAACCTTGGATCAAATTTATCGTCACTATTTTGAAAGACCTTGACCTCCTCTACAGTGTATTTTTGAAGCTAGGCGCATAAGTCCAGTCAGCAATGTATGGTATAAAGTTGTCCTAGATTACATTCTGCCGATTATCACCAATGGAAGGTCGAAGATTCAGCTGCCTCACTTGGTGATGATGTATGCATTGGAGAGGAGGTTAGATATTGACATCGCCTTGCATATATTTGCATCCATTGTGTGGGGATCGGTGTCGTCGATAGAGGGGGAGGGGTGAATATCAACTCGTTAAAACATTGTGGAAACTCATGGAAAACTCGTCTTCGAATGTTCGTTCTAATCACAGAGTTAGTAGCACAGCGAAAAACAAAAAGGAACGAAAATAAAAGACAACACAGAATGCACACGGGATTTTTTACTTGGTTCCCAACCCCCCAGGGTCAGTACGTCCAAGGCCTAAGCACGGGAAACTCCCATCCACTAATGGTCTCCTTTCCAGACTTTCTAGAGGCAGAAAAACCCGTCTTACAGTGCAAGATTTACAATAAAAAATATAGCTAAAAATAAGTGCAGAATGTAAATTCAAACCAAACAAAAGAGTCGAAGAATCGACCGATCTGGAACTCCGAAGTGCCGCGCACTTCCACCCGGAGCTTCCTTGGTCGCAGAGCTTCGTCGTTAGCACTTTTCTTCTGTTCGGAATGCTTAGAATGATCGTGGAATGGTTGTCCTGAGTTGAGGGGTCGAAGCCCCTTTATATAGTCTTTTATAGGGCGCCTGTGTTGAAGGAGGTGTCTCACAAGGCTCGGTCAAATGTCATCTCCGCGCCGAACTCGCAGCAGGGATAAGCTCCCCCTTCCCAGGCGCCTGACCCATACAGGGTGCCGGGGAGCTTTCAGGTGCCTGCCATCCAGGGCGCCTAAGAGCGAGCTGCTTCAAGTGAGGCGCCTGCCTCTTATGGGTGCCTGTGTTCACACAGGCGCCTAGGAGCTTGTTTCCCTACCACCTCTTGTGTTTGTTTGCCTGCTTTATCTTCAATTTTAGGTACCTGCAAGATACATAAATACAAGACAAACACATATACAACCTTAGCCTTAACGAATTGGTTCTGACTTCGGATTTCCTGCGAAACCCTAGGTCGAACCGACGCCTATGTTCCCATCCTTGGGAATGCGCCTTTCACTTACTCCTCTCAGGAGACGGTTGCCACCCGACCCATCCGGTTGGACTTTTGCCTAGCTTTCCTCACTAGGACTTTTGCCCAATCTCATGACCAGGACTTCGTGCCCAGTCCACGACCAGGACTTATTGCCCAATTTCACGAATCAGGACTTCGGTGCCTAGCCCTCGGCCAGGACTTATTGCCCAATTCCACGAACCAGGACTTCGGTGCCCAGCCCTCGGCCAGGACTTAGTGCCCGATCCATGATCAGGACTTACTGTCCAACCCTTGGTCAGGTCTTAGGTGTCCATCCCTCGGCCAGGACATAGTGCTCAATTCATAATCAGGACTTAGTGCCCAATTCTTCGAACCAGGACTTTGTGCCTAGGTTAACTAGGACTTTTCTTCACTTTGTTACTTCTTTCTTGACTAACCCTTCCTTGTTCAATGTATCACTAACTTAAGCATATTGTAAAATATTGAAACACTTAGAGGAGAATATCACTGATGCTTCTTGCACCAACAATCTTTCCCTTTTTGATATTTGACAATATCTTAAGTTAGATTGGATTAATGGGCTAAGTTATAAACCTTGGGATAAAATGAAAAGAAATGATCTAAGTTTTGAAAACACATTTTGATCCTTCAGCTCTCTATCCTTTGGGAGAAAGAAAAAAGTTCTAACTTAAGCACCCTCTCCCCCCTTTTGAAAATACATTTTGATTTTCATTTTGATCCTTTGGGAAGAAAAAAATTAAAAATTTCTAACCTAAGCGCACTCTCCCCCTTTGTTATACATCAAAAAATCAACAACAATACTTGCACCAACAATGAAAAATTGTTTTTCCTTTTGAAAGTATGTAGTATAATTCTTTGAAAATCTAGTTAAGAAACACTAAGTACTTCAATTGCACCAAAAACAAACATTACACTTTGATGAGTATTGTGCAATTCGGAAAAAATATTTTGTATTTGTAGTAACATATTTTGAACTTTCAGAAAATGTTTAGAAAATTTTCCATTTAGAAAGAACATTACCTTAGAAGAATTTTCAATTGAAAGGATTTTTTTTAAAACTTGCACTCATAAAAGATGTAAGAAATATGCACTTTAGAAACAAATTTTCACTTAGAGAAATACAGGGTGTTTATACACTTTTTGAAAAATATAAGTATTTCTGAAACATATGCATTTTTTTGAAAAAAAAAATGTTAGTACTTTTGAAAAATATAAGTACTTTTGAAAAATATTATGAACTTTTTGAAAAAATATAAGTACTTTGAAAAAATATTATGAACTTTTTGAAAAAAATATAAGTACTTTGAAAAAATGTTAATACTTTGGAAAACATTATTTTGCACTTATGAAAAGGCTAAGCTAGCTAGCTCATGCAAAGTTCAACTGAATGCAACAATAAAAGGCTAAGCTAGCTCATGCAAAATGCTGGTGGTCGTTAGAATGTTAAGATACGCAACTGATGAAGGCAATTCCTCGAACAACTTGCAAGCACGTCTGAAATAGATTATCTAACTGCTGCTTATCAATAAAGCTTCAAAGAACTTTAATTTCTAAACTGGACAGAGAAGAACACAACTCTTGTAGGTAACAAATAAAAGGACAATTCGAGCATGCAACAAGATTAAAGGAAACAGTGCAGTTCTGTTTCCGTTTCTCAGCAAACAACAAGAAGAAGAACTACTTGAACTTAGCAGTTATTGAAGAGATAAGCTACTCATTCCAGTTAACAGAAACACAACAATTGAAAATTTCAGTGAACCATTGGCGACCAAAAACAAGTAAAGTAAACTAAGATTTCCAAACAAAGACAAGCTATGCTTCAGCAGGAATGCAAAAGAGGCAACTATTCTAAACTTACTTAACCAACCAACAGATGAAGTCTATTGTGCAAGAATAAACAAGAGAGTTGAACGAGTTAATGATCTTCCCAACCAAATCTACTCCATTGAATGGCTCAGATTAGCGACACAGCAGATGTTGCGAAGCGGAGCCAACTTGAACCGAGTGAGTTAATACTCGACGGCTGGCGAAGAAATGGAGACACCGGCTGGCCAACTGAATCCAGGAACAGGCGATCTGCACTTGACTCTCCAAGCGCAGCAAGAGGGTGAACGCGGCGGAGAAGACTAGGGTTTTTTTCTGCGAGAAGATGCCTCTTCTGCCATAGGAAACCGCTTATATACCATCCTCTCTAGCCTTTCTGATGAACGGCCACGATCTCCTCCATTGTGCTCAGCCACCTCCCCACAATCTGCATCCAAAAAGAGTTGGTTTAAATCAATTCATATGGCATTAAATTAAATAACTCATGCAATCACGTCCAATAACCTAACATGTTCGGATCCTTCCCAAATGTGCCACATTAAACCACCATTCAACCACAAATATCTATTAAAAAAAATATAAAATTCCTATCAAAATGTAAGTTATCAACTCCCCCACACTTATCCTTACACGTCTCGTGCAAGTAAGCTAAAAACAAAACGAATAACAAATTTATTCCCCCAACTAATTACCTGATGCAAAAGAGATTGTAGAATAAACAGCTACTTAGGATTGCATTACTCAAGCTTCTTCGCACCGGTGACCCTAAATCCTAACCTGGTTCACATTGAGTAGCAGTTCCACAGATTTGGAGCAGCCTAAACATGATGCAACCTCACAACGGGCTAGTAGCTGGCTCTCCTCTAAATATTGCAGGTGGATTTCACTCAAACTGTTCACAATGCCCAACTACCATACGCTTGTTTATTTCCTACTCTTCACCGCTATAAAACACAAAGATACATAACTCCGAAGGTCTTTCCAAAATATATTGAACCATAGGAAGATGGAGACAGAGAATTAATTAGTACAGGCAGATGGAATGGAAGTGTATGAATGTTACCATATTACCTTAGACCGTCTCCTTGCTTTCTGTGTTGAATCTGCTCATCATTAACTCCCCTCTGAATATTTCAATTTCAAAAATTTCTAAACCTCCAATCAACCCTTTTATGTGGGGCATAATGGTACCTATCCTGCAATGCGTCGAGAATCTTCCATGGCACACGATGGTATTGTTTTTTTTCTTTCATCTTTTTTTTTTCTTTCTAACGTTTTTTTTTCTTTTGTTTTTTTTCTTCATTTCAATTTTTTTTTCATTTATTCATCCCCAAGGTTAGGATGGAATCCCATTACTATTCTTTTTTTTTTTCAACAAAAGTTTTCTTCTTTTTTTTTTTAACCAAAGTGCCATGTCATTCTCTTGACCAACATCTTAAAATAAGATAACTCTCTAGGCTCGAAAAACAACCACATCTCTTGGCAGCTACTTCCTCTTGACTACAATTCCCTATTCAGATGATTGCAAAACTGATCTTAGGTATTACATGGCCCTTGACCAACAGTAGTTGATACCCTGCTATACAAATTCTAGAGAATGTGGGAACGCAACCCAACTCCTGCAATGTTCTTAGGCTAGCTATACCTCCCATTTCTTTCTTCATACCTATACTTACGAATTATTCCTTCAATTCTTCCTCTCCCCCACACTTAGTCTTGACCGTCTCGGGCAATATGGCAACACTCTATACGGCATAAAGAAGAAAGAAAAGGATCAAAGGAGGACATATGAATTCAGCATGAAGAAGAAAGAAATTGTAGGGTGAATCACTTTATAATTCGAAGAAAGGAGCAATGCATAGATAAGCTGCCTTCGTCACAGTTATGTTCTTATATCTATAAGGTTCCGGGAAGGAGCAAAACAAGTTCTAGAGTTGTCGCATGTGATACAGTTCACACAAAATTGTAGAAATTTGATGGGTTAAAAACCTCTCTAGGTAATTTATGCATCATCTTTATTCTGTCCACAACCCATTTCAATTTTACTCATTGTTACCCAAGGTAATCAATAATATCACTAGTGTGTGTCCACTTAAAAATAAGCAATCCAACCTAACTGCAATTCCACAATTCCTAAGTATCAGAAAAATTTTTGAGGTGTAAATTTGAATTTGAAATGGAAATTCCTAAAGAATCCTACATGAAGCAATTATTCCATAGAAAGTAAAATGCATATATGAAACTGCTATATCATAGAGAAATAGAAAGCAAACTTCCCTAGCTTGTGTAAACCGCATCATCGAGATGCTGCTCTTCCACTGTTCTTCCCAGCAAGCTCTCTTGAAATAACTTGAGTCGATGTCCATTAACCTTGAAGATTCCTCCAGAAATTGGGTCCTGTAATTCTGCAACACCATAAGGGCAAACATCAGTAACAATATACGGTCCCTCCCATCGCGATCGTAACTTACCTGGCATCCATTTGAGTCTAGAATTATACACCAAAACCTTATCTCCAGCCTTGAAATCCTTAGGCAGTATGTGTCTATCATGAAATGCTTTTGTTTTTTCCTTATATATGCGGGAACTCTCATATGCCTCCAACCTCATTTCTTCCAATTCTTGCAACTGTAATTTCCTTTCAGATCCAGCTTCTTGCAAATTCATGTTACAAGCTTTCACTGCCCAGAATGCCTTATGTTCTATTTCCACCGGTAAGTGGCAGGCCTTCCCAAAAACTATGCGAAAAGGGGACATTCCAATTGGTGATTTAAAAGCAGTCCTATAGGCCCACAATGCGTCGTCTAACCTTTTGCTCCAGTCTTTCCGATTAGGGTTCACTGTTTTTTCGAGTATTAACTTGACTTCCCTGTTTGAAACTTCAGCTTGACCATTCGTTTGAGGGTGGTAGGAGGTGGATACCTTATGTAATACTCCATATCTTGCAAAAAGGGCCTTGATATGTTTATTACAAAAATGGGAGCCCTGATCACTTATAATGGCTCGTGGCACACCAAATCTGCAGAATATGTTAGCTCTAACAAAATTTACAACAGTTGAAGAGTCATTAGTTTTAGTAGGAATTGCTTCTATCCATTTAGAAACGTAATCAACAGCCAATAGTATGTACATAAAACCAAATGAATTTGGCAAAGGCCCCATGAAGTCAATCCCCCAAACATCAAAAACTTCACAAAACAGAATTTGTTGTTGTGGCATCTCATTTCTCTTCCCTATGGTTCCTACCCGTTGACAACGCTCGCATGTTTTTACCACTCTCGATGCATCTCTAAAAAGTGTAGGCCAATAAAGTCCCGCATCTAATACCTTCCTTGCTGTTCGTTGGGGTCCAAAATGCCCTCCACATGCTAGAGAATGACAAAAAGATAACACTGATTTAAACTCATTATCAGGAACGCACCTTCTAACTACCTGATCACTACAAAATCTCCACATGTAGGGATCGTCCCAAACATAATATTTGGCGTCACTTTTCAATTTATCACGCTGTTGTTTAGAAAAATCCCTAGGAAAAACATTTGCCACAAGGTAATTAACTAAATCAGCGTACCATGGCATCTTACCTTGCATCTGTAGAAGCTGTTCATCCGGAAATCCATCATGAATTGGTGTTGCGTCCTCTTCTCTTCCAATCCTACTGAGATGATCAGCCACAAGATTCTCCTTCCCTTTTCTATCTCTAATCTCTACATTGAATTCTTGTAAAAGGAGCATCCAGCGGATTAGCCTTGGCTTTGCATCAGCTTTCTTCACAAGATATCTAATGGCTGCATGATCAGTGAAAACAGTTACTTGAGAACACAATAAGTAAGATCGAAATTTATCTAATGCAAAGACAATAGCTAAAAATTCTTTTTCTGTTGTTGTGTATCTGATTTGTGCTGCATCTAGTGTTTTTGAAGCATAGGAGATCACATGCGGCAGCCCATCAGATCGCTGTGCCAGAACTGCACCTACTGCATAATTCGATGCGTCACACATCAGTTCAAACGGGTAATTCCAATCAGGTGGCGTGATAATTGGGGCTGTTGTGAGGGCTGTTTTGAGTTTATTAAAGGCATCCTTGCACTCCTCAGTAAACTCAAATTCCACATCCTTCTGTAGAAGTCTAGAAAGTGGTAAGGCAATTTTACTAAAATCTTTAATGAATCTACGATAAAATCCCGCATGCCCAATGAAAGCCCGGACATCACGAACACATAACGGATAATTCAAAGAAGTTATAGTATCCAATTTAGCCGGGTCTACCTCAATTCCCCTCTTAGAAATAACATGACCTAAAACTATCCCCTGATTAACCATAAAATGACATTTTTCAAAGTTAAGCACCAAATTTGTTTCAACACATCTATTTAAAACAGAAGAAAGGCTATCTAAGCATTCGTCAAATGATGAACCAAAAATTGTGAAGTCATCCATAAATATTTCCATGCAATGTTCAAGTAAATCTGAGAAAATACTTACCATACACCTCTGAAATGTACCTGGAGCATTGCACAAACCAAATGGCATTCGGCGGTAAGCGAAAGTTCCAAAAGGACAGGTAAACGTTGTTTTTTCTTGATCCTCTAGAGCTATTGGTATCTGAAAATACCCTGTAAATCCATCCAAAAAACAGTAATGTGATTTTCCAGCTAGTCTTTCCAACATTTGGTCAATAAAAGGTAAGGGAAAATAATCCTTTCTTGTTGCTTGGTTTAATTTGCGATAGTCGACACAAACCCGCCATGAACTTGGTAATCTTGTGGGTATCAACTTATGTTCCTTGTTACTAATCATTGTGACACTTGATTTCTTTGGTACCACATGCACGGGGCTAACCCATTGACTATCTGAGATGGGATATATGATTCCAGCTTTCAGAAGTTTCACTATCTCATTCTTCACTACTTCACAAATTAGCGGATTCAGTCTTCGCTGCGGTTGTCTAATTGGTTTTGCATTGTGTTCTAGAAATATCCGATGGGTACATATAGAGGAGTCAATTCCAGGAATGTCTTCAATGCTCCATCCTATAGCTGTTCGATGTTTCTGCAGGAGTTCCAACAATTTATGCTCCTGTTCCAGCTTCAAATCATTAGCAATAATCACTGGAAGCTGTTTGTTTCCCTCTAAATAGGCATATTTCAGATGCTTGGGCAGTGTCTTCAGCTCCACTGGTAACCTTGTTGAGTGAAACTGCTTTTCCGAACCCGGATCTGTCCCCTTTTCATGGATTGCTAGCTGATCTTCATCCAAAATTCTGTTGCTACTGGAAAAATCTCTGTTTCTGCTGTCCTTTCCTTCATCCTCTTCATCACTGTCTTCCGAGTGAGCTGGCATATCCAAATAATTGCAGAAATCATCCTGTTCTGAGGACAACCCCTCAATTTGCTGCAAACAAGCTTCATCAACGATATCAATGCCAAGTAAAGAGTGATTTTCAGCTGGGTACTTCATTGCATCTAGAATGTTAAACTCCACCAAAGTGTCATCGAATTCCATAGAGAGTGTCCCTGCGTGGACATCAATCTTTGTTCTCGCTGTTTTAAGAAACGGTCTCCCTAGAATCAGTGTAGTTGGGTTTGAAGAAGTCTCACCTTCCATATCCAATATATAAAAGTCTGCTGGAAAAATTAAATCCCTAACCTTAACCAAAATGTCTTCAACTACTCCAGTTGGATGCACCAAACTGCGGTTAGCTAATTGTATTATCACTCCCGTAGGTTGCAAGGGTCCAATCCCAAGTGCTTGGTAGATAGATTTTGGCATTACATTAATTGAAGCTCCAAGGTCTAACATTGCATTCTCTAAACTCATATCTCCCACAACACATGGTATGGTAAAAACCCCCGGATCTGTGCATTTCTCAGGCAGTGGTTGAATAAGAGCAGACACATTCTTCCCCACACTTACTAATTCGTTCCCCTTCAATCTCTTTTTATGGATGCACAAATCCTTCAAGAATTTGGTGTATTTCGGTATGTGTTTGATGACTTTAAGCAGGGGAATATTCACCTCTACTTTGCTGAAAATATCCATAAGTTCTTGGTGCTCTTGAGCTTTCTCTCCTTCTGAATCCTTCCTTTTATTAATTATTTTCTGAGGAAAGGGCAGAGGTGCTAACTCTTCTGAACTTGGCTGTGGTTTCAGAAATTCTTCCTCATGGTTTTGAGCTGGTTGTTCTACTACTGGTACTGAATTTGGAAGGATTGGTTCAGCAATAGATCTGCCACTCCGTAGTGTTATGGCGCTGACATTCCCTCTCGGATTTGGAACTGTTTGAGAAGGTAACTGTCGTGGCACTTGTATTGTTGATTGGTTATTAGCAGGTATTACATGCCCATATTGACGTTCACAATTAGGCTGCTGTGGTGGTGGCATTTGTTGTTGAATAACCCCATTTTGCGATTGCTGTTGTTGTTGAATCTGCTGTTGCATCATCATTTGTTGTTGCTGCAATTGTTGCAATTGATATTGCATTTGCTGCTGCATCTGATGTTGTTGTAGCATCATCTCTTCCAACCTTGATGTTGATGCTTCTGTTCTAGGTTGCTGCTGCCATGGAGCAACCCCCTGATTGGAACTTGCAAATGGTACTGGTGGTTTCTGAAAAGCTGGAGGTGGGCAGTATGAAGGCTGTTGCTGCTGATGTTCTACATTCCCATACCTTAGGTTTGGGTGGTCTCTCCATCCTGGGTTATATGTAGATGACATGGGGTCATAAAGGGGCTTGTATCCCTGCTGTTGCTTATGAAAAAACTGCTGCTGCTTGGATTGATAGGCATTTGCCACTGCCACTTGGTCTTCCTGGTTTGAACTCCCCTCTGAATGGAGAACTGGGCATGCATCAGTTGGATGAGACAAGCTAGAACATAACCCACATGTATTCTCTACACGCACCGGTTGAATCCATTGCTGTTGTTGTTGCTGTCCCTGAGCCAATTCCCTAATTGCATTGGTCATCTCCTTCCGAAGGCTATTTTTTATTTCTTCCACATCAATGCTTGGTGCCGGAATTTGATTAGCTGTTCTAGTCATTATTTGTCGGCTTCCAAATTGTTGTGCATTCGCTGCCATTATTGAAATGAGCTCTCGAGCATCAGAAGGTGTCTTATTCACCAATGCTCCTCCACTAGCTGCATCGATCATACATCTATCCATTGGTAATAGTCCTTCATAAAAATATTGAATGAGCAAATGATCACTGATCTGATGATGCGGACAGCTAGCACACAACTTCTCAAACCTCTCCCAATACTCATACAATGTTTCTCCTGAGAGCTGTTGTGTGCTGCAAATGGCTCTTCTTATCGCTCCGGACCTTGATGCCGGAAAGTATTTTTCCAAGAAAGCTCTCTTCATCTCAACCCAGCAGGTTATTGACCCCATGGGCCTAGAATACAGCCAGTCCTTTGCTGCTCCCTGTAGAGAAAACGGAAAAGCTCTTAAATAGATATCCTCAACCTCAATTCCATGTGGCTTCAAAGTGGAACAAACTGCATGGAACTCTTGCAGGTGCCTGGAAGGATCTTCACCGGCCAGTCCATTGAATTTGGGCAGTAAGTGAATGAGTCCCGAACGCAGTTCAAAATCCACATTCAATTCTGGGTATTGGATACACAAAGGGTGGTAAGCTAAATCTGGTGCAGCTAATTCTCGAAGAGTCGGGGTTTTTTCCATTCTGGTCCCTAACTGCTGAAAAGTCTCAACAGAATACGCAGGGATGCCTCTTTGTAATCTCTGTCGTTCGTGGAATGTCCTTTCTATTTCTGGATCAGATTCCAATATGTTACTGGAATTCGATCTAGTCATGCGTTGCCCTGCACTCTATCACAGATTTAAAAGCATTCAAAGTTGACAGACAATTATTGCTACTCTATAGATTACTAACACTGTTATTGTTCCCCGGCAACGGCGCCAAAAATTGGTAAGTCCTTAACACAGATGATGTCGTTATTCATTCCATGCTACGATACCAACTTAATGAATAAATCCACGTAAGTTTCGAGCTAAATTGTGGACTCGGATCGTCTCCCTAAGAACATCCCAGTGTGAGCATCTCTAGAGTTTTGGTTTTCTTTTAGTAAAACAGGAGTTTGATCTGTTCTATGTAATGTGAAATACGAACAAGCATGGAAGGTTCTAGTTGGCAAAAGAAATAAAAAGAACAGATATTAATTTTCATAGACTATTAATTCAAACACCAATTGCAATCCAAAGTTCAACTAAATGCAACAATAAAAGGCTAAGCTAGCTCATGCAAAATGCTGGTGGTCGTTAGAATGTTAAGATACGCAACTGATGAAGGCAATTCCTCGAACAACTTGCAAGCACGTCTGAAATAGATTATCTAACTGCTGCTTATCAATAAAGCTTCAAAGAACTTTAATTTCTAAACTGGACAGAGAAGAACACAACTCTTGTAGGTAACAAATAAAAGGACAATTCGAGCATGCAACAAGATTAAAGGAAACAGTGCAGTTCTGTTTTCGTTTCTCAGCAAACAACAAGAAGAAGAACTACTTAAACTTAGCAATTATTGAAGAGATAAGCTACTCATTCCAGTTAACAGAAACACAACAATTGAAAATTTCAGTGAACCATTGGCGACCAAAAACAAGTAAAGTAAACTAAGATTTCTAAACAAAGACAAGCTATGCTTCAGCAGGAATGCAAAAGAGGCAACTATTCTAAACTTACTTAACCAACCAACAGATGAAGTCTATTGTGCAAGAATAAACAAGAGAGTCGAACGAGTTAATGATCTTCCCAACCAAATCTACTCCATTGAATGGCTCAGATTAGCGACACAGCAGATGTTGCGAAGCGGAGCCAACTTGAACCGAGTGAGTTAATACTCGACGGCTGGCGAAGAAATGGAGACACCGGCTGGCCAACTGAATCCAGGAACAGGCGATCTGCACTTGACTCTCCAAGCGCAGCAAGAGGGTGAACGCGGCGGAGAAGACTAGGGTTTTTTTCTGCGAGAAGATGCCTCTTCTGCCATAGGAAACCGCTTATATACCATCCTCTCTAGCCTTTCTGATGAACGGCCACGATCTCCTCATTGTGCTCAGCCACCTCCCCACAATCTGCATCCAAAAAGAGTTGGTTTAAATCAATTCATATGGCATTAAATTAAATAACTCATGCAATCACGTCCAATAACCTAACATGTTCGGATCCTTCCCAAATATGCCACATTAAACCACCGTTCAACCACAAATATCTATTAAAAAAAAATATAAAATTCCTATCAAAATGTAAGTTATCAAGTTTTCCTCATATTGTATGTGGATGACATACTACTCATTGGGAATGATATTCCTATGCTTCAGTCTGTGAAGACTTGGCTGGGGAATTGTTTCTCAATGAAGGACTTAGGTGAAGCAGCCTGTATTTTAGGCATCAAGATCTATAGAGATAGATCTAAGAGATTGCTTGGCCTAAGTCAGAGTACATACATTGACAAGGTCTTACTTCGGTTTGCCATGCAGAATTCCAAGAAAGGATTTCTGCCTATGTCACATGGTATGAGTCTTTCGAAGACTCAAAGTCCCTCTTCTAGAGAGGAGAGAGACCGCATGGATAAGATCCCTTATGCCTCGGCCATAGGATCTATCATGTACGCCATGCTATGTACTCGTCCTGATGTCTCGTATGCTTTAAGTATGACGAGCAGATACCAGTCAGATCCAGGTGAGCGTCACTGGATAGCGGTCAAGAATATTCTTAAGTACTTGAGAAGGACTAAAGAATATTTCTTGATATATGGGGGCAATGAGGAGCTAACTGTAAAGGGTTACAGTGATGCTAGCTTCCAGACCGACCAGGATGATTATAGATCGCAATCAGGGTTCGTGTTTTGTCTAAATGGCGGCGCTGTGAGCTGGAAGAGTTCGAAGCAGGACACAGTTGCTGATTCTACAACAGAGGCTGAGTATATTGCTGCATCAGAGGCAGCAAAGGAGGCAGTTTGGATCCGCAAGTTCGTTGCAGAGCTTGGGGTGGTTCCTAGCATTGCAGATCCCATAGAGCTCTATTGTGACAATAATGGAGCTATTGCGCAGGCTAAGGAACCTCGCTCACACCAGCGGACCAAACATATACTACGGCGCTTCCATCTCATTCGAGAGATCATCGATAGAGGAGATGTGAAGATATGCAGAGTACCCACAGAGGCGAATGTCGCAGATCCCCTGACCAAGGCTTTGGCACAGACAAAGCATGGTGGTCACACTAGATCATTGGGTATTAGATACTACAGTGATTGACACTAGTGCTAGTGGGAGATTGTTGGTGAGAGCCCTAGAGCCGATCATGTAATGATTGTATGGACTAATTTGTATCATATTCCTATGTATAAATAAAGGCATGGTTATTATACTTACGTGTATTTGTGCCAAGTATAATAATGTCCTTGAGTAGAAGGTTCTTATCTATATCAATCGATTGGTTGAATCGATAGTGAGATGATATGGAGAACACTACTCTAAATTATTCCTAGTCGAGTATTAACATTCAGGGACAATGTTAATACGTAGAGACTAGCATGTAGGTCAACATGATGACTTGATCTCATAAGTCATGGATATAGAGATATCAAGTTGACACATGGGTATGCATTAGAGAATGTATATTGAATGACCCGCCATGAGAAAGTATCATGGATCGTTATATGAGTGTCATATACTTTCTCATGTGGCTATTAGTATGACTATTAGTCCTTAGACCTGAAGTCACCATAGTTCCCTACATAAGGAGTTATGTACTTTGGTTTCGTCAAACGTCACCCGTAAATGGGTGGACTATAAAGGCGATTACTGGGTATGTAACAAATTATGGAGAGGGATGTGAGTGATGTAGATGGGATCTATCCCTCCTATATGACGGGAGCGATATCGTATTCTTGATAGAGTGAGACCACAAAGTGCATGGCCATGCCCAAGTGAGTCAATATGAGATATTGAGCTCACTTGATTAGTGTGAGTCTACTTGGAGTTCAAGATATAGATTGACTCGAGGATGACACGGTCTATGCCTCAATTGAGTCAATCTAGATATCAAGGATAGAGGGACATTATCATATATTGTGAGAGTCACAATTATTAGTCACAAGGTGATGTTGGATCTCAACATTCTTGTAACTTGGGTAGCAATGATGTGTTGCTAGATACCGCTCATTGCTTATGTTTCTAAGAGGTTAGAAGCATTGCCAACGTTACAAGAACCTATAGGGTCACACGCAAAGAACAAATAGATGGAGAAAAATTGAAGTCAAGTTTGACTTGGCTAAATATGGAAAGTCCATAAAAGGCAAGTTTGACTTGACCTAAATCCAAATCAAGTTTGACTTGACTTGGTTCCACTTCGAGTTAGACTCAACATGGGAGAAGAAATGAAGTCAAGTTTGACTTGGCTAAATATGGAAAGTCCATAAAAGGCAAGTTTGACTTGACCTAAATCCAAATCAAGTTTGACTTGACTTGGTTCCACTTCGAGTTAGACTCAACATGGGAGAAGAAATGAAGTCAAGTTTGACTTGGCTAAATATGGAAAGTCCATAAAAGGCAAGTTTGACTTGACCTAAATCCAAATCAAGTTTGATTTGACTTGGTTCCAATTCAAGTTAGACTTGACTTGGTTTTCCCCCCCATTTGAATTTCGAATTCAAATTGATAGGGGATTTGGAAGGCCACCTAATGGCACTTAATGGCCATTATGGCCGGCCACCTAATGGCCATTAATGGCCATTAAGTGGCCGGCCACCCAAGGTGAACAAAAGGTGGGTTTTTGTTTCTTTTTGGTGGCTCTTCTTCTTCTCCCGGTTTTTTTCTTCTTCCTCTCCCTCTCTTGGCCGAAACCTATAGGGGTGCTAGCACACCAAGGTTTCGATCCATCTTCTTTTGTTCGCGTGGATACATATAGAGGAGTGTCTACTTTGATACTCTACGAGATCCGGCGGCCTCTTGGACAAGCGGGAAAGCGAAGGGCTACGCGTCAAGGGTAATGACCTTATCACGTAGATCTAGTGTAGATCTAGATATTAAACTCGTACTCGTATTTGTTTTATAAGTTCGCACGGATCCGTGGCCGAGATTCTGGGGTTTCCGCAACGCAAAAAGCGATTTTTGCGGCCTAGAATTTCCAACAACTACTAATCCAAGACTTAGTCTTGGAACGAGTTTCTTTCTATTATTTATCAGATAAACTCTAATGGTCATGCAAGAGGGATATAGCACCGCCAGACCCCCTCTTTTTAGTGGAGAAGACTTCTCCTACTGGAAAAGCAGGATGGAAGTCCACCTGAAAACTCAGGTGGATATGTGAATCATTATCCAGTCTGGACTGGAAATTTCGAAAAATGCACAAGGCGTGGTGCAACACTATACCGAGTGGGCGACCCACCAAAGAAGAAGATCGAGGATGACGCGAAAGCTACCCAAACTTTGCAATGCGACCTAACAAAAGAGGAGCTGAACCGTGTAGGACCCTTCAGCAGCGCCAAGGACCTCTGGAATAAGCTGATTGAGCTACACGAAGGTACATCTGACACCAGAATCAGCAAAAGAGACCTGTTGCTTAACAGACTCTATACAATAAAGATGAACGACGGCGAGACTGCAGCTCAACTCCACGCCAGGATCCAAGAGCTGATGAACGGGCTGTACACCATAGGTCACAAGGTTGAAAACCATGACCTATAAGGTATACTTTGAATTTTTTCCCCGAGAAACTCACTGTGGGCATCTATGGTGGATGCCTACAAGGTTTCCAGGAATTTGTCTGAAATTAAGTTAGATGAGCTATTTTCCGAATTAGAATTGCACAAACAGACTAATACTACTTTGGTTGAGAAAGGTATAGCATTTCTTGCAGGTAAACCCCAAGGGAAAACACCCAAGAAGAAGCTTCAACCAATACCCGAGTCCGACCCAGACTCGGAATCAGAAGACAGTGAAGGAGATCGACCCAAATTGGTCCGACTAGCTCGTGATTACTACAAAGAACTTAAGTAACAAACGAGCAAGAAGAAGTCAAGCTGGAGAAAGGAAGATCCAGCGGAACCTTCAACAAGTCAGAAGAGCAAAAGCAACATCACCTGCTTCAAGTGCAACCAAAAGGGACACTTCAAATCGGAGTGCCCCAACCAAAAGGAAAACAAGAAGGCGCGGAGGAAGAAGGCTCTTCAAGCCACCTGGGATGAGTCATCCTCCGAAGAAGAAGAAGAAGTCCCGTACACAAACCTACTCACCCTGATCGCCTCAGAAGACGTCAACTCCGGATCAGAATCGGAACCAGACGAGGACGTCAACAACGGAAGACTCACAATCTTGGAGGATGGACAAATCACGGTAAGAGGTTATCCAGAATCTGAATTATCTAAATTAATTTCTTATCTGTCCCGAAACTTGGAGAAAGCCAAAATCCGGGTTGAGTCCCTCCGACAGGAAGTAAAACTCCTGAAAGAGGAAGTCAACTCGAGTCTCTTGACTAAGTCAATTCAAGAAGGAAACTCAACTCAAGTTAAAAACCTTGAGGAAGAGAATTCCTCCTTGAAAACTCAAGTCAAGGAGCTCAGCGTTGCCTTAGAACGATTTACTTCGGGTTCCAAGGGTCTTGACATGATCCTTGGAAAACAGAAGTCTGTTCTCAATCGATCCGGACTAGGTTATCAAACCAAATCGCGACAACGATCATATTATTCTGTATTAAACCAACCTAGAACCCAAGTCCAAGCATGGGTCCCTAAGCTGTGTTTAATTAAACAAGCTGGACCAAACCAGTATTGGATCCCCAATGACAAGATTCACATCTTGCCTAACCCTTATCGAGGCTTCAGTCCAGGGGGAGCCAATATAAACATCATATTTATAATTAGATGATTTTTTGCTTGCTTGCTTGTTTATTTTTTTTAATATTATTATTTTTTTTAATAAACCGTTTAAGGACAAACGGTTTATTTGAAATTTGAACAACATAGTATTAGGTGGAGGTGAGATGATAGTACGTTAGGGAAATCTTTCTAATAAGGTCAAGTAAGGTAAGGCGTACCCTACTCGGTCTGTTTAGTCTGGTGGAACTAGCCGAAGCTACCGATCCAAGACCTAAACTAGTTAGATCAAAATTTTTCAAGAAGTAATTTGAAAATGAAATTTCGATAAAAGGCTTTGTCAAGGAAAGGGTTGTTGCTCCAATAAGGCTACGGCTAAAGAATGCCTCTGTGCCTCGCCAAGACCTGGAAGCCAATTTTCGAAATTCAAATTCAATTTTCTATTTGATAAATTTGAATCTAACACAAGTTTCAATTAATCCTAGATTAAAACATATTTTCAAAATCAATAATCCTAAACTCAACAATTTTGTTTTCAAAATTAATTCAACATTTTCAAAATTAATCGTTTTTCAAAAATTTAAACCTTTTTAAACCAGTCTCACAAAACCCATAAGGTTAACATGTTTGATAACATTAGATATGGGTGAGATGTCTAGGATCTAATATAGTTCATTCAAAATCAACTCAAATTGTTTTCAAAATTTATTCAAAATTACCTCAAATCTTTCAAAATCAATTTAGTTTTTAACCCTACTTTTTCCACTCAACCTTTTTCCAAAGATTGAATTTCGTTTTGTATGTCAAACTTGACTCATCTTGAATGTAATCTAGGGTATGATTGGTTAGTTATTAATTAATCAAACCTAGTCAACAGAGTCAAACTTGGTCAACCTAGTCAAACTTGGTCAACGGTCAAACTTGGTCAACACGGGGCGCCCGAGACCTTATGGGCGCCTCATGCTTTAACGAACTTCAAGGCAACAAAGCTGCCAAAAGTCCTGACCATCCTGACTCAAGCGCCCGAGAAGCTCTCGGGCGCCTCAATCAACACGGGCGCCCTAGAGCACTCACGGGCGCCCGTGAAACCCTTTATAAGTCCTTCACCTCTTCCTCATTTGCTACACCAAACGAATTCCTCTTCCCTTCCTCTTCCTTCTAAGGCGCTCGAAGGCTCTTCTCTTGTCCTCAATCACTCAACTTTCACAATGCCGCCCCGGTATGATTTATTTATGCATTTCTGATTAATTTTTCTTAATTTCTTTTAATTAATGCATAATCTTTCTTACCTGCTTAGAAAACGTCGAGTTACACAAACTACCCCCCAGGCGAGCCTAGCCCGGATCCTAGGTTCCCTACATTGGCCTTGTTTAATAAATTTGCGCAGACCACTTATAAACCAATTAAAACCAGCTTCTTGAATAGACATTTCTTTGTTCAATCTTGCCCAACGGCTATGGATGCAATTAACTTTTATCAACTCAACCATCTTGTTTACTGCACCCACCCAGTCAACACCACCTTATGTGCTAAGTTCTACAATTACTTAGTTAAAATTGATGACTTTTGTTACTCTACTACTGTACAGTCTATTCCCCTTACTATCACACCTACTTTATTTAACTGATTCCTTGGACTACGACTTTCTCAATCCACTTTTGTTGCTATCCTCCGATTGACCTTCCTTTTGCTGCCCCTACTCTCATATCACCCTAGACACTCTTTATTCCTACTTTTACAGAGATGCTCAAAATCCGACGGTACAGAGATTTCAGTCCGTCGATCTCCGCGTCCAGGACTACACTCTCTATAGAGTTCTAGTCCGATGTATCCTTCCGTTGACCACTCAGGATGTCACAACCATGCGACCATTCCACACCTTCCTCCTGTACGCGATGATCCATCATCTGGACAAAGACATTGGTCTCCACATGTTCCAGACGATCACTTACGCGTCGAGCATATTCACCCACTCTCAAGTACGCACACATTACTGTCACATTATCACTTCCCTCCTACACCACCATGGTCGCGACGTCACTGTCGGAGAGGTCATACCAATGACCGAATTCAATGAGATAAGGTCTAGGAACTTTTCCTTAGCGGGCATAGATATCTTGGCCAGGGGGTATTATCGTGGAGGCGACAGAGGGCCCGACACCAGGTCGGACAGAGGGCCCGACACCAGGTCGACTCGGACGAGGAGGTTAAGGTCGACGTAGCCGAGCTCGCCGCCGAGATCGAGGAGCAGTTATGAGAGCCTCCACCCCCGACTACCGACCAGCGCCTGACATAGTTACAGACAGAGGTCCACAGTCTCTGGGAGGAGGTTGAGGCCCACCACGTCGAGTTCATGGAAGCGCTTCAAGCTGAGCACGATGTGAACCTGGCCTATCACGCCGAATACATGGACGCCTTTCGAGCCGAACGCGAATCGAACCAGGCCTGGCACGACGAGATGATGTCCATGTTTCGGTCGTGGCAGCCCGGTCCATTCATTCCCCCTGGACCTTCCTCCTAGACTTGAGTGGTTTTCCCAGCTATCTGATTGTACTCCTGACTATTTGACTTTCCCTACTCAGTAGGGTTGACTTGGTATTGACTTTATTGGTTCGTGTGTTGACCAGTTGACCTTTTACTTAGCTATGTTATCTACTTGCTATTTATTTACCTGCTGAGCTATCTACTTTATGTTATGGCTATTCATTTAGCTGCTAAGTCATTTACTTCATACTTGAATCATCAGTTAGGGTTGTGCTCAGTAGAATAGGACTGTTCTAAATTGTTTTTCAAAAATATTTTCTATTTTCTCAATTTTTTTCGAAAGTTAGAATTTAAAATTGTTGTTAAATCATTTCTTTTATCAAGTTAGTGAAATTCAAAAAGATTTTCTGACTTAGTTTTTTTAACTTGCCCCCTTCAAAACTAGGATTTTTGCGCAAATGGACTTAGCTTAGGCCTTAACCCTAGAACTGCATGCACCAATAGATCTAGAAGCCAGCATCTCACAAGCACCTTAGGATACTTTGATTGATAACTTAGATTGGGTTGAGATGCTTAGGTCTATGTCTTGATTCAAGATGCTTTAAGTCAGTGCATCTGCAATAATTGGGGCAATAAATACAAATTAAACAGCAATCAAGTTAAGTGTTCAAGCTTAGCAAATCTAACTTGATCAGATCACTTAACTTAACTAATCCTAGTGAAAACTGCTATTTTATAACAGTTAGTTAGTAGCTAACTGGGTTAGACAGGACCCAAAAAAGTGCAGATTAATTGGTTTGGTCCTCTTTCTTGCTTGAATTCACTAGAGTTGGTTCAATACGAATTTACAATTTCTTTTAACTAGCTATAAATTCGAAATTGACTTGCAATGATTGTTATCTGTTCTTGTTGATATATGACAAAGGGGGAGAGAGAGAAAAAAAAATCTTTTTAATTTTTTTTCAAAAAGTAAAGTAAATTTCTAAGTGCTTCAAGAATTGCTAAGTGCTTTCAAAATTTTTTCTAAGTGTTAAGTGCTTTCAAAATTTTTCTAAGTGTTAAGTGCTTTCAAAATATTTCTAAGTACTTCGAAAATTTGTTAAAGATTGTTTCCAAGTAAAAATATTATCTTTGCACAAAATTTTCTTTGCACAAAATATTTTTAAGCAAATTTTTCTAAGTGTGCAAAAAGCTTTTAGTAAACAAAATTTTCCCAATTCTCAAAAAGTTGAAACTTTTTAAGGGAAATCTGTGTTCAAAATTTTTGGCTAAGTAAATATTTGGTTAAATAAAAATTCGTTTGGCAAAGCCTTTTAAGTAAAAGCTTTTTAAACAAAATTTAGGCTTGTAAAATTTCTTTTTGGAAAATTGTAAGTGTAAAAAGTTTTTTGTGAGTGCAAATGTTTTTGCTCAATTTTGAAAAACACTTAGTAAAACACTTAAAGCTTTTTGCTCCAATTTAAAGCACTTAGTCAAACATAAAACACTTAGAAGTTTTACAAAAACTGCATATCAGTAAATGTTCAGGGGAGAACGTTTATTTCAGGGGGAGCTAATTAAATATTTTCTCAAGTTTTTCTTAAGATAATCTTGCTTGTTAGATGTGTTATAAAATGTTTTTTACTTAACTTTTTGAACCGTGTTGCCATAAATAAAAAAGGGGAGATTGTTGATGCCGGAAGCACCAAAGTCAAACCTGTGTTTTGATAATGGAAAGGGTTCAGAAGTTAAGGTTTTGTTGTTATCTAACAAGGCTAATCAAGTGTGTAGGTAAAGTCCTAGGTACACTAGGCACTAAGTCCTGGTTCTATGAATTGGGCACTAAGTCCTGGCCGCGGGCTGGGCAACTAAGTCATGACGTAAGGTTGGACACTAAGACCTGGTGAGTGAAACTGGGCACTAAGACCTGGTCGGGGACTGGGCACCGAAGACCTGGTGAGTGAAGCTGGGCACTAAGTCCTGGTCGTGGACAGGGCATGAATACTTGGTGAGTGAAGCTAGGCAAAAGTCCAACCGGAGGAGCCAGTTGGCAAAAAGGTAAACTCTCCCGAGAGGAGTAGGTGAGGACATGTTCCCTCGTCCAGGGAACATTAGGCGTCGGTTCGACGTAGGGTTCCATTTGGGAAGCCCAAAGTCTGAACCAAGACAGCTCAGGCTGTAAATCATACGTTATTTTATAGTAGTTATATGTTTCTTGTGATTTGGAACTAACCCTGGTTGCAAGAATAAAGGAATGACGATTTCTGCTCGCAGGCACCTGAATGGAGTCAGGCGCCTCAATGGTGAGGTGCCTGTGTTGAGACAGGCGCCCCAGTGAAGGGCTATTCCAAGCACTCGAAGCAAACTTCCACGGAAGCCTCTGAATCAGTCATTGAGATGCATGTGTTAACACTGGCAGCTCAGGTGCCCTGGTTGAGGGGATAAGCACTGGCCGAGTCTGCGAATTGAGTTTCGCGCGTAAGGGCACGTGTCAGGCGCCCCTTCAACACA
>JAGFNQ010003682.1:195165-218449 GCA_024364735.1 Boesenbergia rotunda | reverse complement strand
AGGCTCTTCCTTGTACTTCGAGTGGATTGGAGGCTAATGGGATCCTAGGGTAGTTCTAAGCTCGTGCAGTGTTGATCCTCTACTTTTCCATCTTTTGGATTTCTTCTGACCGACTACCGAGAGACACCCCATCTGGTAGTTAACCCTTGAGTTCTATCTATTCTTAGTTCCCCAATTTGGTTGTGCTTTTGGGATTTAATTTCTGTATACATTGGGTCTTGGTACTGGGATGTGAACTTGTAGGATTTGTGTTTGATTCTTGTTTAGTGAGATTTATCTGTGGAGGTTAGTCTTGGATTGGATTTGGTTGGAGTTTTGGAGATTGAATTTGGTATTGTGTGGTTGTTTCGGTCTTGTGGTTTATCTTGTCGTAAGCCTTGTGTGAGCTTATCAGTGAGTTGCTTTACACATGGATTCAGATATGTGGGTTTGTTGTTTTTGAAGGATCTGAGATATTTAAATCTCTATTAGGTTTTAATTGATTGTTACGAGAGGACAATATTTGTTTAGCATATTGAAGTAGAGGTAGGCTTACCGTGAGCTATAATGGAATAGGTGATATGTTTAGCTCGTTTCTAATTTTGGAAGTTGCTTGATTTGGACTAGGAAGGATTTGTGCTATATTTTTGCCGTGAGCTAAATTGCCCTGTTTCATTTGGTAATGCTGAGATGTTGTCGTTAGGTTAGCTATGGCTATTGAGATAGGTTCCAAGAATGGTTCCTGGAGTGGTTAGGTTTGGGTTTAGCTTTGTGGAATTAAACCTAATTGGGATAGTTGGGTTAATCCTAATACGATTGAGTACTTAGTTTGGTTAGTATCAGTTGGTATTGATAGCTAAACTATATCTTTTGATACAGGGCATTGATTTGGACTTTTGGTTGCGGAGTATCAGACGGGAGGTTCTTATTTGATACAGACTACTTCTACATTGAGGCGGGTAGCGCTGACTTATCTTTTTAGATACTGTCTTACTATTATGCATAGTGTGTTATAAATAACAGTAGGTTTATACGCTATGCCTGCCTGTGTGTATTATGATCAGATATCTGTTGTTTACTCCTTTAGATGACTCCTGCATAGTTCCATATAGTCACGATATTTTCCATGCGTACATGTGTGCTTAGATACAGTAATAGGTCATTTTGTACCTGTAGTTGGATTGATTCCTAGATATACCTTGCATGGATACATAGGTTAGAATGGTTAGATCTTGATACATATGTTAGACCTATACCTTTCCTACCGGCCTATGGTTGAGGTTCTGATTAGTGAGGAGGGTGTCGTTAGCATGCTTTACCATCTAGGTCGTATACTGAGCTGTAAGCTCTGTATGATTGCATACTGGCGATCATCGGCTCCCCTAGGGTCTGAGCCCGTCGCGCAGTCAGGTTTCCTGTATTAATTGAGCTATTCGTTCGATGTTATTAGCACGATGGAGACCATCGGCTCCCCTTAGGTCTGAGCCCGTCACCAGTCATGCTTGCATTCATATTTGCATAGCCACGAGTGCTGGACTTCATACTTGCATCGCCACGAGTGCTAGGCGTCATACTTGCATTGCCACGTGTGCTGGGCATCGTATATGCATAGCCACAGGTGCTGGGCTACATACTTGCATTGCCATAGGTGCTAGGCATCATATTTGCATAGCCACGAGTGTTGGGATTCATACTTGCATCGCCAAGAGTGCTAGGCGTCATACTTGCATTGCCACGAGTTCTGGGCATCATATTTGCATAGCCACAGGTGCTGGGCTACATATTGCATCCGCCACAGGTGCTAGGCATCATATTTGCATAGCCACAGGTGCTGGGCTACATACTTGCATTGCCACAGGTGCTGGGCATCATCTTTGTATAGCCACGAGTGTTGTGCTTCATATGTTGTAGGCCACAAGTGTTTTGGCTTCTTTATGGAACCATGAGTGGTTGGCATATCTGGTTCCTGTTCACCTGACCGCCGGTCCGATGGTGGCTGAGGTGCGTCTCTAGATTTGCTTTATCCTCTATACTCGAGACTGTATCAACGTGATTCTTATTGTTATTTATAGCTTACTTTGCATATATGCTTCTGATATCCACTGAGTTTATTTGGACTCTCCCCCGTTGCCTATATTTTTGTTTCCAGGGTGACCGGTCTCCAGGAGAGCCCCAGTTGCCAGTCCCAGGTCCCTACGACTCGAGTGATGGGTGCTTCCGTGGTGCCATGTTTCCTTTACATCGTACTATTTGGTTTGGATTTGTTTTATGTCGTGGAACTTGTATCACATTTTATTTGTCTTGGTATTGTATTTTTGAGTCCTCTGATGGACTATGTGTTGTTGTTTTCATCGTAAGTCGGACCGGTCCACAGTCAGGTATGATTTATTTTGTGTTATGGTCAGTTTATGTCTTGGTTTTGGGGCCTGAGGCCAAATTATTATCTGCGTGTGTGTTTGGATATTGTATGTATGTGTAAATTGTCCGCCGGACAGGGGAGATGCTGTCCGATTTTATATTGGAACAGCGGCTCCTAGCTCTCGGGGCGTGACATGCAGGGTTCTATCACTACCCTGAGTTCACAGTTTCAGATCAGAATGGACCACTTGTGAGGCGTCTCAATGGGCAATAGGGCACCCAAATGCAATGTATAAAAGGTGTGTCGACCCCTCTGATTAGAACAACAATTTTCCCATCTGTCTACTCATTCTCTGTGATGAAATAGTGCAAAAACGAAGTTCTGCGACCATGGAGGCTCCAGAAAGAAGTGTGCGGCGCTCCGGACTTCCAGAGTTGGCCGAGACATTCACATTTGATTTGCATGTTACAAAGTTCTGTTGGGACCGGGTGCATGTTGACATGGATGCGGGTTCGTAATTTTAAAATTAATTACGTGCAGCGGAAGGTTTAGCATAAATAATTTCTCAAATTATTTGACCACACATTTAAGCATGCAACCTTATGTTGTGTAGACATGATCATATATTTAAAATTTTGCAGAAACGTAAACTAATTTACGTATTACCTCGCGTAACTCGAAGGAAGGGACGAGATCCAACCGTAAGCGTCCCTCGGAAGCTCCGCCTCTATTCGCGTCCACGCCGAGAATCTTCGGGATGACTTCGTAAAGCCACGAGTTTCGTGTTCTCGAGAACTACTAGATTCTCCGAGAACGCGACAAGAGAACCAAGAGAGAAGTAATCATATCGGAAAAACTCACCACCAAGGTTGGCCAGAATCACAATTCCGGCGATAAGGAGGAAGATGACTTGCGCCCAATCCCAAGGTAATGATGGCCGGAGAGGAAGATCGTCCCAACGGAAGAACTTCGTCGCCTCGGTGCTTCTCCTTGTGCTCGCGACAAGATGAAGGGAGAAGAGGTGTGGCCGGCAAAGAGGAAGAAGGGAGGAGAGGGCTAGAGAGCCTAGGCAAGAATACTTGGATTATTTCGAATGAATTTCCAAGCCTTGCCTTGGGTCCTTTATATAGTGGCCTCTCAACCGCCAAGTCTCTTTTTTTTTATGGAATAAATTTTCATAAGAAATTTATCATATAAATTTTCTATGACTTATTCCATCATGCCAAGTCTTGATTTTATATCATGGTTAAAATCATATTTTAATTCATGATAAAAATCAACCAAGTCTCCTTTTTCTTATGGAATAAATTTTCATAAGAAATTTATCATATAAATTTCTTTATATAAATTTCTTTATCATAGTAAATCAATCCATGATTAATTTTATAAAATAAAATAAACCAATCCATGGTTCATTTAAATTTCCATGAAAAATAAATTTCTTTATATAAATTTTTTTATCATGGTAAATCAATCCATGATTGATTTTATAAAATAAAATAAACCAATCCTTGGTTCATTTTAATTTCCATGAAAAATAAACCAAACCTTGGTTTATATAAAAAATTTATATCATCCATAATTTTATAAAACAAACCACACTTGATTTATTTTATAAATTGAACCAAATAATTTGGTTTTCTCCTTTGTTGTGGTCGCCCAAGCAAAGAGGGTGGGGACCCTGTTTGGCCAGCCTATCCAAGCCACGCCCCAATGAATTAAACTCATTTAATTGATCTATTAAGTCTTCAAAAGACTTAGCCATTTTACGCTTCCGATGCGTCTCTGAAAAATTGAGATTCAACTTATCGTTTGGCTCAACCAAACCTAATCTCTCTTGATTGGAAAATCCAATTTTCAACTTGTTTTAAATCCCTCGGATTACTCGTAGTGCGTGTGACAAAATAGGCTTTCGATTTATGTTGACCGTCTATAATTAACCAATTATAGAACGATCATGAGTGGCACCTAGTAGTACATCATGTTCCCCAATTAATCGAATGATCAACGGTTGACCTCAGAAACAATTCTGAAACCCTTCAGCAGCAGTAATGAATCGTGCCCCATTCCCTTCACCATCTTATACCCACCTGGTTCAGGACATGGTCTATGTGTGTCAGTCCCCACTAGGTTGACTACGTCACACCTAGCCCAAGTAATGTTTTCTCGTCCTACGTATTCTAATTACTCTCATGTATCTAAGAGATTCATACTCTGAACATGTCATGCTCTGGCCAGAGACTTTGAGTAATAATCCGACGATAGACCTTGGGTATACATCTCCTCGCAAGGAGTGGTGAATCCTTTGTAAGCTGTTCAAACATCTTCGGGCACTTCGGCTTATACCCAATCATTCTGGGTCCACACCTCCTTGGAGATGCTTGCTTAAGATGTCAAAGTATATGTCTCCATGACCAAGATAACTTGAACACCGCAAGTCAAAGGAACATCGCACTTAAGCAGCAGTAAGAACTTCATTAACATATCTATATGCAGACTACCATATGAAGTTTTACAGCCAGTTACTCCAATGAACTAGTTCCCTTAACTAGCATTCATGTTTATCTCCGGACATCCCAATGTCACCAGCCAGTTAGAATCAGCTGATTAGAGAATAACCCATGCTAGTCTCAACAGAATTGATAGTGTCTGTATTTATCAATTCATCGACTAGAGACAATTTCAATACATCACACTTGCACATGTAGAGATAATCACTAGTTGTGAATTCATGACAAATTCTCTCATGTTGTGAATTGTATTGTGGACATTCAGTAAATGAGTTTATGATCTCAATCAAATACATAAACATGTGTACTCAAATAGTGAATATTCATTTATTAAAATAAATGATTACAATCATAAGGCGATTGCCTTAGGACACTTTTCTCATATCACTAACAAGTTCTACTTATTTTATTTTGCTTGTACTCTAACTGTAAGACGGGTTTCTCCTCCTCCAGAAATTCCAGTAAGGATACCACTAGTGGATGGGCGCTACCTGTAATTCGACCATGGATGTACGGACCCTGGGGGCTTGAGAACTATGTAAATCTTGCATGTTATTGTTTTGTTTTCACTTTTTTTTTAATTTTGCTGCTACTAACAACTCTAATATTAAGCGAACGATCAACGAAGATTTGAAGCAAATTAATCAGTCAATATTCACCCCCCTCTATCGACGCCACCAATCCCACACTATCATTCTCTATGATCCCACAAGTGATATCAGAGTGGGGTTTGCTCAGATTCGGTGAAACCACCATTTGAGCTCTTTTTTCGGATTTTATGCCTTTTGAATTAATCAGAAATGATACTCTTGCCTATTTCTGATATTTTTTTTTGTTCGCAAGTTTTTTCATTTCTCGATGTTGGTGCAACACCACTCGAGATTTTTTTTCTTCTTACATTTATTCCCGCACTGTTAATCCATGACTAAGTCTTGGCATGAGTTTCCTTATTTTTATCTTGCAGTATTTTCTCTTACTCTCTTAATGACCCAACAAGAAGGCTACAACACCGCGCGCCCTCTTCTCTTCTCTGGAGAGGACTTTAGATACTAGAAGAGTAGCATGGAAGTCCACCTGAAAACTTAGGTGGACATGTGGACCATCATCCAAGCCGACCTCAAGATTCAAAGAAACACACTAGGCTAGCTTTAGGGATACAATGAATGGGATGCAACTCTGAAAAAGAATATTAAAGCTGACATTAAGGCAACCCAAACTCTTTCGTGTGGCCTCACCAAAGAGGAACTCAACCGTGTCAACCCCTTCAACAACACAAAAGATTTATGGAATAAATTGATAGAACTTCACGAAGGGACCTCCGACACAAAAGTTAGCAAACGTGACTTCCTGCTAAACAAGTTAAACAATATGAAGATGCAAAAAGGTAAGACTGCAACACAATTACATGCTCGAATCTAGGAGCTGATGAATGGCCTTCATGCAATCGCCCACAAGGTAGAGAACCGCGATCTAGTAAGGTATGCACTAAACTCATTTCCAAGGAATACCTTGTGGGAATCCATGGTAGATGCATACATGTTTCTAAGGTTCTTGCTTCAATTAAATTAGATGAACTTTTCTCTGAATTCAAATTACATGAACAAACTAATGTTATACTGACCTAGAGAGGTATTGCTTTTGTTGGAGGTAAACACAAGATGAAAAAGCCATAACCTAAACCCGAGTTTGACTCCAACTCAAAGTCTGACGCTAGAGACAACGATTACTCAGAACTAGTTAATCTATTTCGTTAAATGTACAAAAGGGAAAGGTTCAGAGAATGAAGAAATCATCTCAATCAAAGGATGATCCGACTGAACCAAGCAAGAGCCAGAAGAACAAAATAGAGATCACCTGTTATGGGTGCAATAAGAAAGGTCACTTCAAATCGGAGTGACCCAACTTAAAAGAAGAGAAGAAGCAACAAAGAAAGAAGGCGCTTCAAGCTACCTGGCACGAGTCTTCCTCGAAGGAGTCAGACGAAGAAGAACTGCCCCACTCGAACCTTCTTGTGTTGATGACATCAAGCAAAATCGACACAGAGTCTGAGTCAAAAGTACATCCGTAGTAAAGCAACAAACCAGAATGATCTCCTTGCCGGAAAAAGCCGACTCACTATAAGCAGTTACTCTGAACATGAACTCTATAATCTGATTTCTTATCTATCTCATAAGTTGACTAAATCAAATGTCTGGGTCAAGTCATATAACAACTCAGAAAATTTTCTTAATATTTCTTTAAAATATTTAGCATGTCTAGATAATTTTCTGAGGGACCTAGAAATATTAACACGAATTTTAACCAAGAAATCCATGCTTTTTCCATTTAAATTGGGGAAATAGCCACTAATGGGCCTTATATGGGCTTTCTAGTACCATGATTATTAGTGAATTTTAGGTAAAAATTTATAGTAATATAAAGGGATTTTAATGAGAAATATTAACATAATTATGGGGGAATTTTTAAGGGATTTTCGAAATAATAGAAAATAAAATAAAAAATAAATAGAAAATTAGTGCATGCACTAAGGATTGAACCTTGGACCTCTTGTACAACTATGCATGCTCTAACCAATTCACCTAGCAAGGGAGTGCTATGAGGAAATGAAGTGGATTATGGTTAAGCCTTAGGGAAAATGAAGAGTCACCAAGGAAAGAGACACCATGACTCTTCACTTACCCTCCTTAATGTGTTATAAAGAGGGGGAATGAGAGTTACTTTCTTCTTTCCATCATGTCCACCTTTCTTCTTCCTCCTCCCTCATTCTAGCCGAAACCCCAAGAGGGGATTCTCCTTTGGAAAAGGTTCACCTAAGGCTCCATCTCCAAGATCCAAGGCTTTTACAAGGGTACAAAGGCTAGGGGTGGTCAAGAGGCAACAAGATCTTCATCCTTCTCCCAAATCTAAGGTCTATAATCAAGATCAACCAATGTAAGACTCCCTCACCTGTGGTATAATAGTTCCTTTGTGATTTTTAGCATAATATAAAGTTGGTTTTGGGTTTGATGTTGAGAAAACCATGTTTTGGACCCCTATAGTATTCGGTCCCCATGGGTTTTGGGTCCATGATGATGTTAAAAATCTAAATCATGCTTTCTAATGTGTTCTCCTGATGTTTAGAGAATAAGTATAATTTTTGGGAATTTTTAGAGTACCCTAAGACCCTTTAGGGCTTGGGACCATTATAAGGATTCCATGGCTAGGGTTGGATTTAACCCTTCAATCATGTGTCTTGTGTACCTTTATGATACAAGTGTTGGGACCGGGTGCATGTTGACATGGATACGGGTTCGTAATTTTATAATTTAATTACATGTAGTGGAAGGTTTAGCATAAATAATTTCTCAAATTATTTCAACCATGTATCTAGCATGCAACCTTATATTGTGTAGACATGATCATAAATTAAAATTTTGTAGAAAGTAAACTAATTTACGTGATACCTCGCGTAACTCGAAGTAAGGGACGAGATCTAACCGTAGCGTCCCTTGGAAGCTCCGCCTCTATTCGCGTCCACGCTGAGTTTTCTTCGGGATGACTTCGCAAAGCCACGAGTTTCGTGCCGACAAGAACTACTAGATTCTCCAAAGGCACGACAAGAATATCAAGAGAGAGAGATGGAAACTAACCACCAAACGAAAAACGGAATCAAGATTCCGGGAGGAAGGAAGGAGTCGCGACCCGCTTCTTCTTCTTCTTCGGCACCTTCTAGGTGGAGGTGGCTCACGGCAACCCTAAGGGAGCCCTCTAGGGCCAGCACCAACTAGAGGAGGGAGAGGGAGAGAAGGAGAGGAAAAAAGGCTAGGCAAGAATCCTTGATCACTTGAATTAATTTCCAAGCCTTACCTATGCACCTTTATATAGTAGCCTCTTTATCGCCAAGTCTCCTTTTTAACGGAATAAATTTTTCATAAGAAATTTATCTTATAAATTTTTCTATGAATTATTCCGCTATGCCAAGTTTTTATTATAACTTAATTTATAATAAAAACAACCATGTCTCCCCTTTTATTATGGAATAAATTTTTTACAAGAAATTTATTATATAAATTTTTCTTATCATGGAAAAATCAATTCATAATTGATTTTATAAAATAAAATAAACCAATCTATGGTTCATTTTAATTTCCATAAAAAGAATAAATTTCTATAAATTTCTTTATATAAATTTCTTTATCCATAATTTTATAAAACAAATCACGCTCGATTTATTTTATAATTTAAACCAAAAACTTGGTTCTCCCTTTTTTATTGTGGCCGGCCAAACCAAACAAGGTGGGGACCCTCTTTGGCCGGCCAAACCAAAGCCTATTCCTCACGAATTAAACTCATTTAATTCGTCCATTAAGTCTTCAAAAGTCATAGCCATTTTATGCTTCCGATGCATCTCTGAAAATTCAGATTTGACTTATCTCTCTTGATCGGAAAATCTAATTTTCAACTCGTTTTAAATCCCTCAGATTACTCGTAGTGCGTGTGACTAAATAGGCTTTCGATTTATGTTGGCCGTCTATAATCAACCAATTATGGAACGATCATGAGTGGCACCTAGTAGTGCATCATGATCCCCAATTAATCGAAAGATCAACGGTTAACCTCAGATATAATTCTGAAACCCTTCAGCAGCTCTAATGAATCGTGCCTCATTCCCTTCACCATCTTATACCCACTTGGTTCAGGACACGGTCTATGTGTGTCAGCCCCCACTAGGCTGACTACGTCACACCTAGCCCAAGTAATGTCTTTCTCGTCCAATGGATTCTAATTACTCTCATGTATTTCAGGGACTCATACTCTGAACATGTCATGCTCTGGCCAGAGGCTTTGAGTAACAATCCGACGATAGGCCTTGGGTATACATCCCATCACAAGGAGTGGTGAATCCTTTGTAGGCTGTTCAAACATCTTCGGGCACTTCGGCTTATACCCAACCATCCTGGGTCCACACCTCCTTGGAGATGCTTGCTTAAGATGTTAAAGTATAAGTCTCCATGACCAAAATGACCTGAACACCGCAAGTCAAAGGAACATCGCACTTAAGCTACAGTAAGAACTTCACTGACATGTCTATATGTAGACTACCATGTGAAGTTTTACAGCCAGTCACTCCAATGAACAAGTTCCCTTAACTAGCATTCATGTTTATCTCCAAACATCCCAATGTCACCAGCCAGTGAGAATCAGCTGATTAGAGAATAACCCATGCTAGTCTCAACAGAATTGATAGTGTCCTTATTTATCAATTCATCGACTAGGGACAATTTCAATACTTCACAATTGCACAAGTAGAGATAATCACTAGTTGTGAATTCATCACAAATTCTCTCATGCTGTGAATTGTATTGTGGACATTCAGTAAATGAGTTTAAGATCCCGATCAAATACACAGACATGTATACTCAAATAGTGAATATTCATTTATTAAAATAAATGTTTACAATCATAAGGCGATTGCCTTAGGATACTTCTCTCATATTACTAACAACAAGGGGAGGTTGAAAGGATTTATGTGAATTTTCACAAGGTCTTGTGACCCTAAGGGTTTCGGCCAAGAAGGTTCTAGGGCAAGGAGTTTGGGCTTACCTCAAGTTAGGGCCCTAATGACTCCTATGGTAGGGTATGGAAGGTGTTAGATGATTAATTGAATATTTTATGAATTTATCCATGCACCCATGGCTCTTACATGTTTCGGCCAACCCTAGAAAAATAGGGCTAAAAGTTAGGGTAAACACTAATCATGAGCCCTAATGGCTCCTTATGGCCTTAGATGTATTGTATGGTTGTTTCTTTTTCCTTATGCTACCTTACATGTCATTGAATGATGGAATCCTTCCCTTGTAGGTTTCGGCCAAGCATGGTCACTAGTGTTTGGGTGGAGTTAGGGTTTGAAGAATGATGGGTTATGCTTTATTATGAAGTGTATATAAAGGTTTAAGCATGTGGTAGAAATTAAGTTACCTATAACCCTAACCTTAAGCACCATGTTTCATGTGTGTATGTTTGGATGCATGCTTAATAGGGTTTATTTATGAATGTCTTATGTTCTATGCCATGCACTTGGATAGTAGGTAGCATGTTTATGGAAGTCCTAACTATGCAAGCTTGAGATAGATACCATGCTTATGTATGAAATGCAATGCTTACCTTAGGGATCATGATCATGCATGCTCTATGGATTAGGATAAGGGTCTATGTAAACATGTCATGTTCAATGAATATAATACAATGCTTACCTTATATGCCATGATCATGCAAGCACTAGGAATAAGAATGATGTTTTAGGTAAGCATGTCATGTTTTATGAATGAAGATGCATGCCATATTTTATGAATAATGATGCATGCCATGTTTTATGAAAGAAGATGCATGCCATGTTTTTACGAATGATGATGCATGCCATATTTTATGAAAGAAGATGCATGTCATGTTTATGGACGAAAATAATGATCATGCCTTCCAGGCATCATGATGCTATGCATTAAGTATGAACAATGAAAGGACAAGCATGTTTTAAGACATGCATCATGTAACAAGGTTATGCTATGTTTGAATATGCCATGAATGTCTTATGAATGATGAAGCATATAAAGTATTTTACTTTATGAATGAGCTTGTACCGGACCGGAGTATGGGTCCAAGGGATGGGCACCTTAAGAATGCCCCGGTTCTGGACTACCGATTATGTTGTCCACGGTTTTGGGACTACCGAAGCTGTACAACAGGGATGGGCACCTTAAGAACGCCTCGGTACAGGGACTACCGACTATGCTGTCCTTACCCTAGTAGGTCGAGGCTAGCTACCTAGTATTTACTTAGGGATGCGCGCACATGATGTATGCATGTGGTACAAGCCGGGGACCCCAATGATGTGATGATTATGTTTAAGTATTTAAAAATATGATTTTAAAAGTTAAGCATCCTTATGTATATGCATTAGACTCATGCATTCATTCATGTTATGCACTCTGCCATGATAGTAATGTCTTATGTTTATGTTTATACCAAGTATCATGCCATGCTAAGAATGTTTATTATGTTTATGTTTATGCCATGTATCTGTTAGTGATATGAGAGAAGTGTCCTAAGGCAATCGCCTTATGATTATAAATATTTATTTTAATAAATGATAATTCACTATTTGAGTATACATGTTTGTGTATTTGATTGGGATCTTAAACTCATCTACTGAATGTCCGCAATATAATTCACAGCATAAGAGAATTTGTGATGGGATCACAACTAGTGATTATCTCTACATGTGCAATTGTGAAGTATTGAAAGTATCCCTAGTCGATGAATTGATAAAAACGGACACTATCAATTCTGTTGAGACTAGCATGGGTTATTCTCTAATCAGCTGATTCTCACTGGCTGGTGACATTGGGATGTCCGGAGATAAACATGGATGCTAGTTAAGGGAACTAGTTCATTAGAGTAACTGGCTGTAAAACTTCATATGGTTATCTATACAGATATGTCAATGAAGTTCTTACTGCAGCTTAAGTGCGATGTTCCTTTGACTTGCGGTGTTCAAGTCATCTTGGTCATGGAGACTTATACTTTAACATCTTAAGCAAGCATCTCCAAGGAGGTGTGGACCCAGGATGATTGGGTATAAACCGAAGTGCCCGAAGATGTTTGAACAGCCTACAATGGATTCACCACTCCTTGCGAGGAGATGTATACCCAGGCCTATCGTCGGATTGTTACTCAAAGCCTCTGGCCAGAGCATATCATGTTTAGAGTGTGAGTCTCTTAAATACATGAGAGTAATTAGAAATCCAAAGGACGAGAAAGACACTAATTGGGCTAGGTGTGACGTAGTCAGTCTAGTGGGGACTGACACAAACAGACCATATCCTGAACCAAGTGGGTATAAGATGGTGAAGGGAATGGGGCACGATTCATTAGAGCTGCTGAAGGGTTTCAGAATTACTTCTGAGGTCAAACCGTTGATCTTTCAATTAATTGGGGGTCATGATATACTACTAGGTGCCACTCATGATCATTCTATAATTAGTTGATTATAGACGGCCAACATAAATCGAAAGCCTATTTAGTCACACGCACTACGAGTAATCCGAGGGATTTAAAACAAGTTAAAAATTGGATTTTCCGATCAAGAGAAATAAGTCGAATCTGAATTTATCAGAGGCGCAATGGAAGCTAAAAATGGCTAAGACTTTTGAAGGCTTATTGGGCGAATTAAATGAGTTTAATTCGCGATTAGAGCGGCTTGGTTTGGCCAGCCAAAGAGGGTGTCCACCCTCTTGGTTTGGCCGGCCATTAAAAGGGGAATAAACCAATTTAATTGGTTTAATTAATAAAATAAATCTAGCGCGATTTGTTTTATAAATTATGGATAAATAAATTGATATATAAAGAAATTTATATAAAGAGATTTATAAAGAAATTTGTAGAAATTTATTCTTTTTATGGAAATTAAAATGAACCATGAATTGGTTTAATTTTAATTTATAAAATCAATTATGAATTGATTTATCCAGGATAAGAAAATTTTATACAAATTTTATTCCATAATTAAAAGAGAAAAGTATTTGTTTTATTATAAAGTTAGTTATAATAAAACTTGGCTTAAACAGAATAATTCATAAGAGAATTTATAGGATAAATTTCTTATGAAAATTCTGTTAAGAGGGAGACTTGGCAAGGGAGAGGTTACTATATAAAGGAACCAAAGGCAAGCCTTGAATTCCAATCAATAGATTAATCAAGAGATTAATTCTCTCCCTCTCTCTCTTATTCTCTTTCTCTCCTTCTCCTTCCCAAGCTAGGGCCGGCGCCCCTTGTCCAAGCTAGGGTCGGCGCCCCTTGTCCAAGCTAGGGCCGACGCTCCCTCATCCTCCCTTGAGGTTGCCGTGAGTCACCATCACCAAGGAGAAGCCAACCAAGAAGAAGAAGAAGCGGATCACAACTCCTTCCTTCCCGGAATTTAGATTCCGTTACTTGGTGGTTAGTTTCCTTTTCATCTCTCTTGATCTTCTAGTTGTGCCTTTAGAGAATCAAGTAGTTCTCGTCGGCACAAAACTCGTGACTTTGCAAAGTCATCCCGAAGAGAACTCGGCATGGACGCGAATAGAGGCGGAGCTTCCAAGGGACGCTACGGTTGGATCTCGTCCCTTACTTCGAGTTACGCGAGGTACTTAGTAAATTAGTTTACATTTCCGCAAAGTTTTAATTTATGATCATGTCCACACATCATAAGGTTGCATGCTAGATACGTGGTTAAAATAATTTGAGAAATTATTTTATGCTAATTCTTCCGCTGCACGTAAAAATTTAAAATTTTACGAACCCGTATCCTTGTCAACATGCACCCGGTCCCAACAGTATCATCCAATGCTAAGAATGTTTATTATGTTTATGTCATGTATCATGTCATGCTAAGAATGTTTATTATGTTTATGTTTAAGCCAAGTATCATGCCATGCTAAGAATGTTTATTATGTTTATGTTTATGCCATGTATCATGCCATGCTAAGAATGTTTATTATGTTTATGTTTATGTCATGTATCATGCCATGCTAAGAATGTTTATTATGTTTAGGTTTATGCCATGTATCATGCCATGCTAAGAATGTTTATTATGTTTATGTTTATGCCAAGTATCATGTAATGCTAAGAATGTTTATTATGTTTATGTTTATGCCATGTATCATGCCATGCTAAGAATGTTTATTATATTTATGTTTATGTCATGTATCATGTCATGCTAAGAATGTTTATTATGTTTATGTTTATGCCATGTATCATGCCATGCTAGGAATGTTTATTGTGTTTATGTTCATGCCATGTCAAATATATGCTAAGTGATCCTAGATGCTTATGTTCTAAGTAGAGCACGAAGTAACTAAATGTTTCATGTGCTCATTATTAAGTGATGAATGGTTTTAGTGAGTAGGAAAGAGTCTCACTTGTTAGTAATATGAGATAAGTGTCCTAAGGCAATCGCCTTATGATTGTAATCATTTATTTTAATAAATGAATATTCACTATTTGAGTATACATGTTCGTGTATTTGATTGAGATCTTAAACTCATTTACTGAATGTCCGCAATACAATTCACAGCATGAGAGTATTTGTGATGAATTCACAACTAGTGATTATCTCTACAAGTGTAATTGTGAAGTAGTGAAATTGTCCCTAGTCGATGAATTCATAAATACAGGACACTATCAATTCTGTTGAGACTAGCATGGGTTATTCTCTAATCAGCTGATTCTCACTGGCTGGTAACATTGGGATGTCCGGAGATAAACATGAATGCTAGTTAAGGGAACTAGTTCATTGGAGTGTCTAGCTGTAAAACTTCATATGGTAATCTACATATAGATATGTCAATGAAGATCTTAGTGCATCTTAAGTACGATGTTCCTTTGACTTGCGGTGTTCAAGTCATCTTGGTCATGAAGACTTATACTTTGACATCAGAAGCAAGCATCTCCAAGGAGGTGTGGACCCAGGATGATTGGGTATAAGCCAAAGTGCCCGAAGATGTTTGAACAGCATACAAAGGATTCACCACTCCTTGCGAGGAGATGTATACCCATGGCCTATCGTCGGATTGTTACTCGAAGCCTCTGGCACGAGCATCACATGTTCCGAGTATGAATCTCTCAGAAACATGAGAGTAATTAGAATCCGTTGGACGAGAAAGACATTACTTGGGCTAGGTGTGACGTAGTCAGCCTAATGGGGACTGATACACATAGTCCGTGTCCTGAACCAAGTGGGTATATGATGGTGAAGGGAATGAGGCACGATTCATTAGAGCTGCTGAAGGGTTTCAGAATAATTTCTGAGGTCAACCGTTGATCTTTCGATTAATTAGGGATCATGATGTACTAGTAGGTGCCACTCATGATCGTTCTATAATTGATGAATTATAGACGACCAACATAACTCGAAAGCCTATTTAGTCACACGCACTACGAGTAATCCGAGTGATTTAAAATAAGTTAAAAATTGGATTTTTCGATCAAGAGAGATAAGTCGATTCTGAATTTTTCAGAGACGCATCGGAAGCATAAAATGGCTTAGTCTTTTGAAGACTTATTGGACGAATTAAATGAGTTTAATTCGTACGGTTATGGCATTGGTTTGGCCGACCAAAGAGGGTCCCCACCCTCTTTGGTTTGGTCGGCCACAATAAGAGGGAGAACCAAATTGTTTGATTCAAATTATAAAATAATCCGCGCGTGGTTTGTTTTATAAAATTATGGATAATGAAATTTATATAAAGAAATTTATATAAAGAGATTTATTTTCATGGAAATTAAAATAAACTTTGGATTGATTTATTTTATTTTATAAAATCAATAATGGATTGATTTACCATGATAAAGAAATTTATAGAAATTTATTCTTTTTATGGAAATTAAAATGAACCATGGATTGGTTTATTTTATTTTATAAAATCAATTATGAACGCCTTAAGAACGCCTCGGTACAGGGACTACCGACTATGCTGTCCTTACCCTAGTAGGTCGAGGCTAGCTACCTAGTATTTACTTAGGGATGCGCGCACATGATGTATGCATGTGGTACAAGCCGGGGACCCCAATGATGTGATGATTATGTTTAAGTATTTAAAAATATGATTTTAAAAGTTAAGCATCCTTATGTATATGCATTAGACTCATGCATTCATTCATGTTATGCACTCTGCCATGATAGTAATGTCTTATGTTTATGTTTATGCCAAGTATCATGCCATGCTAAGAATGTTTATTATGTTTATGTTTATGCCATGTATCTGTTAGTGATATGAGAGAAGTGTCCTAAGGCAATCGCCTTATGATTATAAACATTTATTTTAATAAATGATAATTCACTATTTGAGTATACATGTTTGTGTATTTGATTGGGATCTTAAACTCATCTACTGAATGTCCGCAATATAATTCACAGCATAAGAGAATTTGTGATGGGATCACAACTAGTGATTATCTCTACATGTGCAATTGTGAAGTATTGAAAGTATCCCTAGTCGATGAATTGATAAAAACGGACACTATCAATTCTGTTGAGACTAGCATGGGTTATTCTCTAATCAGCTGATTCTCACTGGCTGGTGACATTGGGATGTCCGGAGATAAACATGGATGCTAGTTAAGGGAACTAGTTCATTAGAGTAACTGGCTGTAAAACTTCATATGGTTATCTATACAGATATGTCAATGAAGTTCTTACTGCAGCTTAAGTGCGATGTTCCTTTGACTTGCGGTGTTCAAGTCATCTTGGTCATGGAGACTTATACTTTAACATCTTAAGCAAGCATCTCCAAGGAGGTGTGGACCCAGGATGATTGGGTATAAACCGAAGTGCCCGAAGATGTTTGAACAGCCTACAATGGATTCACCACTCCTTGCGAGGAGATGTATACCCAGGCCTATCGTCGGATTGTTACTCAAAGCCTCTGGCTAGAGCATATCATGTTTAGAGTGTGAGTCTCTTAAATACATGAGAGTAATTAGAAATCCAAAGGACGAGAAAGACACTAATTGGGCTAGGTGTGACGTAGTCAGTCTAGTGGGGACTGACACAAACAGACCATATCCTGAACCAAGTGGGTATAAGATGGTGAAGGGAATGGGGCACGATTCATTAGAGCTGCTGAAGGGTTTCAGAATTACTTCTGAGGTCAAACCGTTGATCTTTCAATTAATTGGGGTCATGATATACTACTAGGTGCCACTCATGATCATTCTATAATTAGTTGATTATAGACGGCCAACATAAATCGAAAGCCTATTTAGTCACACGCACTACGAGTAATCCGAGGGATTTAAAACAAGTTAAAAATTGGATTTTCCGATCAAGAGAAATAAGTCGAATCTGAATTTATCAGAGGCGCAATGGAAGCTAAAAATGGCTAAGACTTTTGAAGGCTTATTGGGCGAATTAAATGAGTTTAATTCGCGATTAGAGCGGCTTGGTTTGGCCAGCCAAAGAGGGTGTCCACCCTCTTGGTTTGGCCGGCCATTAAAAGGGGAATAAACCAATTTAATTGGTTTAATTAATAAAATAAATCTAGCGCGATTTGTTTTATAAATTATGGATAAATAAATTGATATATAAAGAAATTTATATAAAGAGATTTATAAAGAAATTTGTAGAAATTTATTCTTTTTATGGAAATTAAAATGAACCATGAATTGGTTTAATTTTAATTTATAAAATCAATTATGAATTGATTTATCCAGGATAAGAAAATTTTATACAAATTTTATTCCATAATTAAAAGAGAAAAGTATTTGTTTTATTATAAAGTTAGTTATAATAAAACTTGGCTTAAACAGAATAATTCATAAGAGAATTTATAGAATAAATTTCTTATGAAAATTCTGTTAAGAGGGAGACTTGGCAAGGGAGAGGTTACTATATAAAGGAACCAAAGGCAAGCCTTGAATTCCAATCAATAGATTAATTAAGAGATTAATTCTCTCCCTCTCTCTCTTATTCTCTTTCTCTCCTTCTCCTTCCCAAGCTAGGGCCGGCGCCCCTTGTCCAAGCTAGGGTCGGCGCCCCTTGTCCAAGCTAGGGCCGACGCTCCCTCATCCTCCCTTGAGGTTGCCGTGAGTCACCATCACCAAGGAGAAGCCAACCAAGAAGAAGAAGAAGCGGATCACAACTCCTTCCTTCCCGGAATTTAGATTCCGTTACTTGGTGGTTAGTTTCCTTTTCATCTCTCTTGATCTTCTAGTTGTGCCTTTAGAGAATCAAGTAGTTCTCGTCGGCACAAAACTCGTGACTTTGCAAAGTCATCCCGAAGAGAACTCGGCATGGACGCGAATAGAGGCGGAGCTTCCAAGGGACGCTACGGTTGGATCTCGTCCTTACTTCGAGTTACGCGAGGTACTTAGTAAATTAGTTTACATTTCCGCAAAGTTTTAATTTATGATCATGTCCACACATCATAAGGTTGCATGCTAGATACGTGGTTAAAATAATTTGAGAAATTATTTTATGCTAATTCTTCCGCTGCACGTAAAAATTTAAAATTTTACGAACCCGTATCCTTGTCAACATGCACCCGGTCCCAACAGTATCATCCAATGCTAAGAATGTTTATTATGTTTATGTCATGTATCATGTCATGCTAAGAATGTTTATTATGTTTATGTTTAAGCCAAGTATCATGCCATGCTATGAATGTTTATTATGTTTATGTTTATGCCATGTATCATGCCATGCTAAGAATGTTTATTATGTTTATGTTTATGCCATGTATCATGCCATGCTAAGAATGTTTATTATGTTTAGGTTTATGCCATGTATCATGCCATGCTAAGAATGTTTATTATGTTTATGTTTATGCCAAGTATCATGTAATGCTAAGAATGTTTATTATGTTTATGTTTATGCCATGTATCATGCCATGCTAAGAATGTTTATTATATTTATGTTTATGTCATGTATCATGTCATGCTAAGAATGTTTATTATGTTTATGTTTATGCCATGTATCATGCCATGCTAGGAATGTTTATTGTGTTTATGTTCATGCCATGTCAAATATATGCTAAGTGATCCTAGATGCTTATGTTCTAAGTAGAGCACGAAGTAACTAAATGTTTCATGTGCTCATTATTAAGTGATGAATGGTTTTAGTGAGTAGGAAAGAGTCTCACTTGTTAGTAATATGAGATAAGTGTCCTAAGGCAATCGCCTTATGATTGTAATCATTTATTTAATAAATGAATATTCACTATTTGAGTATACATGTTCGTGTATTTGATTGAGATCTTAAACTCATTTACTGAATGTCCGCAATACAATTCACAGCATGAGAGTATTGTGATGAATTCACAACTAGTGATTATCTCTACAAGTGTAATTGTGAAGTAGTGAAATTGTCCCTAGTCGATGAATTCATAAATACAGGACACTATCAATTCTGTTGAGACTAGCATGGGTTATTCTCTAATCAGGTGATTCTCACTGGCTGGTAACATTGGGATGTCCGGAGATAAACATGAATGCTAGTTAAGGGAACTAGTTCATTGGAGTGTCTAGCTGTAAAACTTCATATGGTAATCTACATATAGATATGTCAATGAAGATCTTAGTGCATCTTAAGTACGATGTTCCTTTGACTTGCGGTGTTCAAGTCATCTTGGTCATGAAGACTTATACTTTGACATCATAAGCAAGCATCTCCAAGGAGGTGTGGACCCAGGATGATTGGGTATAAGCCAAAGTGCCCGAAGATGTTTGAACAGCATACAAAGGATTCACCACTCCTTGCGAGGAGATGTATACCCATGGCCTATCGTCGGATTGTTACTCGAAGCCTCTGGCACGAGCATCACATGTTCCGAGTATGAATCTCTCAGAAACATGAGAGTAATTAGAATCCGTTGGACGAGAAAGACATTACTTGGGCTAGGTGTGACGTAGTCAGCCTAATGGGGACTGATACACATAGTCCGTGTCCTGAACCAAGTGGGTATATGATGGTGAAGGGAATGAGGCACGATTCATTAGAGCTGCTGAAGGGTTTCAGAATAATTTCTGAGGTCAACCGTTGATCTTTCGATTAATTAGGGATCATGATGTACTAGTAGGTGCCACTCATGATCGTTCTATAATTGATGAATTATAGACGACCAACATAACTCGAAAGCCTATTTAGTCACACGCACTACGAGTAATCCGAGTGATTTAAAATAAGTTAAAAATTGGATTTTTCGATCAAGAGAGATAAGTCGATTCTGAATTTTTCAGAGACGCATCGGAAGCATAAAATGGCTTAGTCTTTTGAAGACTTATTGGACGAATTAAATGAGTTTAATTCGTACGGTTATGGCATTGGTTTGGCCGACCAAAGAGGGTCCCCACCCTCTTTGGTTTGGTCGGCCACAATAAGAGGGAGAACCAAATTGTTTGATTCAAATTATAAAATAATCCGCGCGTGGTTTGTTTTATAAAATTATGGATAATGAAATTTATATAAAGAAATTTATATAAAGAGATTTATTTTCATGGAAATTAAAATAAACTTTGGATTGATTTATTTTATTTTATAAAATCAATAATGGATTGATTTACCATGATAAAGAAATTTATAGAAATTTATTCTTTTTATGGAAATTAAAATGAACCATGGATTGGTTTATTTTATTTTATAAAATCAATTATGAATTGATTTTTCCATGATAAGAAAAATTTATAAGATAAATTTCTTGTAAAATTTATTCCATAATAAAAGGGGAGACATGGTTGTTTTTATTATAAATTATGTTATAATAAAAACTTGGCATAACGGAATAATTCATAAGAAATTTATAAGATAAATTTCTTGTAAAATTTATTTCATAATAAAAGTGGAGACATGGTTGTTTTTATTATAAATTAAGTTATAATAAAATCCTGGCATAACGGAATAATTCATAGAAAAATTTATAAAATAATTTCTTATGAAAAATTTATTCCGTTAAAAAGGAGACTTGGCGATAAAGAAGCTACTATATAAAGGTGCAAAGGTAAGGCTTGGAAATCAATTCAAGTGATCAAGGATTCTTGCCTAGCCTCTCTTCCTCTCCTTCTCTCCCTCTCCCTCTTCTAGGGCCGGCTACCCTCTCCCTCTTCTAGGGTCGGCTGCCCTCACCTCCTTTGCCGTGAGCCACCTCCTTTGACGCAACTCCTTCCTTCCTCCCGGAATCTGGATTCCGTTCTTCGTTTGGTGGTTAGCTTTCATCTCTCTCTCTTGATATTCTTGTCGTGCCTTTAGAGAATCTTGTAGTTCTTGTCGGCACGAAACTCGTGGCTTTGCGAAGTCATCCCGAAGAAAACTCGGCGTGGACGCGAATTGAGGCGGAGCTTCCAAGGGACGCTACGGTTGGATCTCGTCCCTTACATCGAGTTACGTGAGGTATTAAGTAAATTAGTTTACTTTCTGCAAAATTTTAATTTATGATCATGTCTACACAATATAAGGTTGCATGCTAGATACGTGGTTAAAATAATTTGTGAAATTATTTATGCTAAACCTTCCGCTGCATGTAATTAAATTTTAAAATTACGAACCCGTATCCATGTCAACATGCACCCGATCCCAACAGTGGTATCAGAGCCGGTTAGTGTTCGACATAATCATATAATTGTGTTGTGGAAAACTTTGTCATGATCTCAATTTTGGAAAATTTTCCAATTATAGAAACTTTCCAATTATGATAAATTTTAGATTTAGGAATTTTAAAGTTTGGAAATCCTCATGAAATTTCACAAACTTTTGAAATATCCTAGTTTCTGAAATTTTATGATAATTGTGAAAACTTCCCATTTTTGAAACTTTCCAATTTTGGAAATTTCCTATTTTGGAAATTTTCTAATTTTGGAAATATGTAAGTTTTCTTTGTACCAGAAACTTACAATTATTCTGAAACCTATTATGAAATTCGTCAATTTTGGGCACTTTCTTTCAAGAAAGTCTAGACAAATTTATGGATTATTAATGACAATTAAATTCGAATTGGTTTTAAATTATTAACAAAATTCTTTATTTGGATTGAGCCTCGGGGAGCCGCCCAATTTAAAGTTAGTTGTTGTAATTTAATTTCCTATTTTGAATAAAAATTGTCATGTTTAATTTGGTTACGCCTCGGGGGCGGACCACCAAATTAGATTTACAACAAATTCCTTTTTTTGGGTATCTGAGCCTCGGGAGCCATCCAAAGAAAATAATTTGTTGAAATTAATAAATCCATAAATAAAATATGTAATCAAATCTTGGAAATTTTGAGGTGATTCTCAAACGATAATTTCCTTATTTGATTTAAGAGTGATGCTCTTACATATTTTGTCTCCAAAATTAATTAGGAAAATGGTTTCCTATAGAGTTTCTTAAATAAATTTTCATGAAAATAATATGTGGTTGAATTAAGGGAATCTGTCTCTTAATTTAATAAATTTGATTAGAGAAATCAAAGTCTTAAAACATATTATTTCCGAAATTGATTATGATAATTTAGGAATTGTTTCCCAAAACAATTCCTTAAATAAAGTATAAAATTAGAATTAGAAATCCGGTTCCTAATTCAATTAATGAGACTTGATAAATTAAGTCACATACATACTTTATTAAGGAAATCGTTAGTACATGACATAATTATATGTCATGAATGTGCTTAGAAAGAAAGGATGAGACCCAAAACCCCCTTACAAAATATTAAGGCCAACACCTTCCATTAATATGGTTAGAACCGGAGTTTTGTTTCTCGTTTGGGTTGATGGACACATCCATGCCCGGCTTGAACCTCAACATGTTCAAACCATGGAATTAGTTTATGATTAATATAGTTGAGTCAGAGGTCAATCCTTAGTTTTGGTTGTTGGACACATCCAAGCCTGACTAAACGGTTGAATGAGCTCCAACCATATTAAAACTATTTCTTGATTAATGGTCAGCCTT
>JAGFNQ010003682.1:43931-187720 GCA_024364735.1 Boesenbergia rotunda | reverse complement strand
GGATAGTCCTCAAGGCAGAGATGCTTGCTTATGTCATTGAAGATCAACTTCCTAACCATCCTCCAGCAGATGCAACTCCAGACCAGTTAGTGGCCTATTAGAAACATGTGACCGATTCTGAACTTGCGAGTTGCATCATGCTAGCCTCTATGGTACCTGAGCTGCAAAAGCAGCATGAGCATATGGATGCTTATACCATCATCTTCCATCTTCATGAGTTGTTTGAAGAGCAGGCGAGATCCGAAAGGTTCGAAGTCTCCAGACTCCTCTTCACCACTAAGATGCAGGAAGGTACTTCTGCCTCGCAGTTTGTGTTAAAGATGTTGGGGTACATTGAGCGACTGAGCACACTCGGTTTTGCAATGGATCATGAACTAAGTATTGACTTAATTCTGAATTGTTTGCCCAAAAGTTATTCACAATTTGTGATGAAGTACTATCGGATGAACAAACTGGAAACTACCATTCCTGAGTTGCTCAACCTACTGAAGACTGTAGAGCCTTCTGTAAAGCCGGATCAAAAGGCGGTACTGTTAGTTGGTTCCTCGAAGAAAGGTTCTAAGAGGAAGGCCAAAGAACAGAATAAAGGAAAGAAGAAAAAGGCCAAAAAGACTGAAAAGAAACCAAAAGGAACTTGCCATCATTGTGGCAAGGAGGGTCACTGGCGAAGAAACTGCAAGGTTTATCTTGAGTCCTTGAAGAATAAGGCATCTGATGCCCCATCCTCTTCAGATATCTTCGTTATTGAATGTCACTCTATTTCCTCTAATACCTGGGTACTTGATACTGGGTGTAGCTCACATATATGTAATGACATACAGGGGCTAAGGAATAGAAGAAGACTCGTCAAATGAGAGGCAAATTTGCGAGTTGGAAATGGAGCAAAGATTGCTGCTGTTGCCATCGGAACATATTTGCTAAAGCTCCCCACTGGACGTGTCTTAGAATTGGATAATTGTTATTTTGTTCCTTCGTTAATAAAGAATATTGTATCTATTTCATGTTTGAATGAAAAGGGTTATCATTTAACTTTTAGTAACAATTATTGTTACATAACTTTAAATGGCGTTCTTTATGGGAATGGAACTTTGTGCAATGGTATCTACACGTTAGATTTATCCAGTGACGTTTTCAATATCGAAGTTATCAACAAACGTGCTCGAATAGATAATCGAATAGACTCCTACACTTGGCATTGCCGTCTTGGCCATATAAGTAGGAAACGCATGGCCGAATTACACCGATGTGGAATTTTGGAATCATTTGAACCCGGTTCATTTGATACATGCGAATCATGCTTAAAAGGCAAGATGACCAAATTACCCTTTTCCGGAAAAGGTAATCCAGTGGGAGAATTGCTTGGTCTAATACATACTGATGTATGTGGACCAATGTCAACTCTTGCACAAGGAGGCAATAGCTACTTCATCACCTTTATCGATGATCACTCACGATTCGGGTATGTGTTCTTGATGAAACACAAATCTGAAGCCTTTGAGAAATTCAAAGAGTTCAGAAATGAAGTAGAGAAACAGCTTGGCAAAAGTATTAAGATACTTCGATCCGATCGAGGTGGTGAATACTTGAGTCAAGAGTTTCAAGATTATCTTAGCGACAATGGGATATTGTCCCAATGGACTCCGCCGTATACACCACAGCATAATGGTGTATCTGAGAGGCGCAACCGAACCTTGATTGACATGGTTAGGTCTATGATGAATCATGCAACTCTTCCAAAATCCTTTTGGGGTTATGCACTTAAGACAGCTGTTTACTTGCTAAACAGAGTCCCGACCAAGGTAGTCTCCACTACTCCATTTGAGACATGGAATAGTAAGAAACCCCACTTAACTCACCTTAAAATATGGGGTTGTCCGGCCTATGTGAAGCGGACTGTATCAGACAAATTGGATGCTAAGTCTGATAAATGTCTATTTATTGGATACCCTAAGGAAACGAAGGGTTACCAATTCTATCATCCCTTGGAACAAAAGGTGTTTGTTTCAAGGTATGCTGTATTTCTGGAAAAAGAATTTCTTTTACAAGAAAACAGTGGGAGTGGCATTGAACTTGATAAAATTCAAGAAACTCCAATAGACATTACAGAGACACCTAGTCTAGACCCACAACCAATACCTCATAATGATGAGCTATCAGTTGAACCTAAAACTACACCACCTCTTCGTAGATCTGATAGGACACGCAATATTCCAGAGAGATACAGATTTCTCATAAGTGAATCGAACGACGTGTTACTCATAGGCGATGACGAACCTATCAGTTATGAAGATGTTCTGAAAAGTTCAGAAAGGGACAAATGGCTTGAGGCCATGAAGTCGGAAATGGATTCCATGTACGAAAACCAAGTATGGGACTTGGTTAACCCACCTGAAGGGATTAAGCCCATAGGGTGCAAGTGGGTTTTCAAAAAGAAAACCGACATGGAAGGTAATGTTGTTACCTTTAAGGCTAGATTAGTGGCAAAAGGATATCGTCAGAAGCAATGAATTGATTATGACGAAACCTATTCGCCAGTAGCTATGCTTAAATCCATTCGGATGCTCCTAGCCATAGCAGCTCATTATGATTATGAGATATGGCAAATGGATGTGAAAACAGCTTTCCTTAATGGAAACCTGCTTGAGGATGTATACATGATACAACCTGAAGGTTTCACATCGGTTGATAAAACCAAAGTATGCAAGCTTCGACGATCCATATATGGACTGAAGCAAGCATCAAGGAGATGGAATATCCGTTTTGATGAGACAATCAAAGAGTTTGATTTCTCACAAAATCCTGACGAACCTTGTGTGTACAAGAAGGTTAGTGGGAGTGCAGTCGTATTCCTAGTATTATATGTCGATGACATATTACTTATAGGAAACGATATATCAGTTTTACAGATAGTTAAAATTTGGTTATCCAAAACTTTCTCCATGAAAGACCTGGGAGAAGCAACCTATATCCTTGGGATTAGAATCTATAGAGATAGATCAAAACGGTTGCTTGGTCTTTCGCAGTCTACATATATAGACCGAGTGCTAAAAAGGTTTTGCATGTCGGAATCCAAGAAAGGTTACCTTCCCATCAGGCATGGGATCAACCTTTCAAAGTCTATGTGTCCGCGCACAGAAGACGAGAGGATTTGCATGAATAAGATTCCCTATGCATCCGCGATAGGATCTATCATGTATGCTATGTTATGTACTAGGCCCGATGTATCATATGCTTTGAGTGTCACAAGCAGATACCAGTCGGATCCAGGAATGGATCATTGTGCGGCTGTTAAGACAATCCTTAAGTACTTAAGAAGAACTAAGGATGTGTTACTAATATATGGAGAAGGAGATTTGGTAATACGTGGGTATACAGATGCCAGTTTCCAGACAGATAAGGATGACTCCAAATCTCAGTCTGGATACGTATTTACAATGAATGGAGGTGCAGTAAGTTGGAAAAGTTCCAAACAAGACACCGTAGCGGATTCTACCACGGAAGTGGAATATATCGCAGCTTCGGAAGCAGCAAAGGAAGCAGTCTGGATCAAGAAGTTCGTCTCCGAACTTGGCGTGGTTCCAGCCATTGATGAAGCAGTGCCGGTTTACTACGACAACAATGGAGCTATTGCACAAGCAAAGGAACCAAGGTCTCATCAGCGATCCAAACACGTGCTTCGCCGATATCATCTGATCAGAGAGATTATAAGTAGGAATGATATACAAATTGAGAAAATCCCCACTGAAAGGAATTTAGCGGATCCTTTAACTAAGGCCTTACCTCAGAATAAGTTTGAGGGTCATGTTAGAGCCTGTGGTATAGGATACCGTAGCGATTGGCATTAGGCAAAGTGGGAGTTTGTTAGTGATATGAGAGAAGTGTCCTAAGGCAATCGCCTTATGATTGTAAACATTTATTTTAATAAATGATAATTCACTATTTGAGTATACATGTTTGTGTATTTGATTGGGATCTTAAACTCATCTACTGAATGTCCGCAATACAATTCACAGCATAAGAGAATTTGTGATGGGATCACAACTAGTGATTATCTCCACATGTGCAAATGTGAAGTATTGAAAATATCCCTAGTCGATGAATTGATAAAAACGGACACTATCAATTCTGTTGAGACTAGCATGGGTTATTCTCTAATCAGCTGATTCTCACTGGCTGGTGACATTGGGATGTCCAGAGATAAACATGGATGCTAGTTAAGGGAACTAGTTCATTGGAGTGACTAGATGTAAGACTTCATATGGTTATCTATATAGATATGTCAATGAAGTTCTTACTGCAGCTTAAGTGCGATGTTCCTTTGACTTGCGGTGTTCAAGTCATCTTGGTCATGGAGACTTATACTTTAACATCATAAGCAAGCATCTCCAAGGAGGTGTGGACCCAGGATGATTGGGTATAAGCCGAAGTGCCCGAAGATGTTTGAACAGCCTACAAAGGATTCACCACTCCTTGCGAGGAGATGTATACCCAGGCCTATCGTCGGATTGTTACTCAAAACCTCTGGCCAGAGTATATCATGTTAATAGTGCGAGTCTCTTAAATACATGAGAGTAATTAGAAATCCAGAGGACGAGAAAGACACTAATTGGGCTAGGTGTGACGTAGTCAGTCTAGTGGGGACTGACACAAACAGACCATGTCCTGAACCAAGTGGGTATAAGATGGTGAAGGGAATGGGGCACGATTCATTAGAGCTGTTGAAGGGTTTCAGAATCACTTCTGAGGTCAACCGTTGATCTTTCGATTAATTGGGGGTCATGATGTACTACTAGGTGCCACTCATGATCGTTCTATAATTAGTTAATTATAGACGGCCAACATAAATCGAAAGCCTATTTAGTCACATGCACTACGAGTAATCCGAGGGATTTAAAAGGAGTTGAAAATTGGATTTTCCGATCAAGAGAAATAAGTCAAATCTGAATTTATCAGAGGCGCAATGGAAGATAAAATTGGCTAAATCTTTTGAAGGCTTTTTGGGCGAATTAAATGAGTTTAATTCGCGGCGGTTCGGCTCGGTTTTGGCCGACCAAAGAGGGTGTCCACCCCCTTGGGTTGGCCGGCCACAAGAAGGGAAGAAACCAATTTAATTGGTTTAATTAATAAAATAAATATAGTGCGATTTGTTTTATAAATTATGGATAAATAAATTTGGGTAAAGAAATTTATATAAATAAATTTATAGAAATTTATTTCTTTTATGGAAATTAAAATAATCCATGAAATGGTTTATTTTAATTTTATAAAATCAATTATGATTTGATTTTTCCATAATAAGAAAGTTTATAAATTTCTTATAAAATTTATTCCATAATAAAAGGAGAGATGAATTAGTTTTATTATCACTAGTACAAAAAAGACCTTTAACAACGGCTTTTAACACCGGTTGTATTAAAACCGGTGCTAAAAAAAAGGCGGTGGCATTTTTGTAATTATTTGAACTTTAAAATACTTTTAACACCGGTTCTTTTAACAACCGGTGTTAAAAATATATTTAACTACGATTTTATAAATAACCGGGGTCATATGTTATAATTATTTGAACTTTAAAATACTTTTAACACCGGTTCTTTTAACAACCGGTGTTAAAAATATATTTGACTATGGTTTTGTAAATAACCATGGTCATATGTTTTTCGCGGGCATGCCTTGTTCTTAATTAAGACATACATGTCAATTATAATAGTCTAACTTTTGGTCGGTCATATATTTCCTCTGCTTAATTTGTTTCTTGCAACCCTAGCGGGCTGTGTGCGACACTCGGAAGCGCGCGCAGAGGAGGAGAGGAGAAAGAAGGCGCGCAGACGGCGCGCAGACGAGGAGAGGAGGAAGAAGGTGCGCAGACGAGGAGAGGAGGAGGAAGGCGCGCAGACGACTGCATCCCCGGCTGAAGGAGAGCTCGAGACGACAAGGGAAGGCAAGTATATTCTACTTTGTAAGTTCGAGTAGGGTGGGTTGGGGGGTGGGGGGTGTAAAATACGGTAAAAAAAAAAATAAATCTACAAAATAAAATATATATATATATATACATTCACCATAAATAGGAGATTAAAATTGAAAGCAATCATATGAAAAATTTTGAAATTATTTTTCTAAATTTTTGGAAATATTAGTGGGGAGAATTGGAGTTAGTTTTAAATTATTTAAGGGAAAATTTGATTTTTTGGAATATATATATATATATATATTTAAATTATATTTATATATAAATATCCTTTGGTTTTTTTTTCTCCTCACCTCACGTCCGTGCCCTAGCCTCTCTCGCCGACCCCTTCTCTTTTTTCCCCACGGTGTCGCCGCTCAACCCACAGCCGGTCGCCGTTCGCCGGAGTTGAGCCATCCCTCCTTGAGCCGCCGCCGCCGCCGCCCTTGTCTCTTCCTCTCTTCGCGTTCGCGAAGACAGCCGAAAGGGCGCCTCTTCTTCTCGCCCTGGATCCTAGACCTAGCGTCGCCCGCGGAGGAACTGCCGGCGCCGCTCTACCGTTGTCGCAGCAGGGGACTTCAGCTGACCTTGCCCTCTGTCGAGATTTCCCGTCGGCAAGCATTGGAGAGCATCACCGAAACAAAGCCGCAGGTTAGGAATAATTAAAGCTTTGAATAAATCTTCGTTAGTATTGAGGTTGTTTTAGTTTAGATCTGTCGGTAATAGATGGATTTGGTAATTCGGTTAGATGGCTTAGATGGGTGTTCTGGTTTCTCTTTTCCTACCATGAGCTATTGGAGTATATGGAGTTGTGATTTTTTTTGGTTTGAACATTGGGAATTAGACTTGGTTTCGGTCTTGGTTCGATGCTGCTTACTGTTAGGTTTTGGTGTAGAATTGAGTTGAAATTTTGGATTTGCTCTGGCTTAATACTTTGAGCTTCTCATTGCCGTGAGTTTTCCATAAGCACTGTTTGGGTGGGTAAAGCTTTGCTGTGTGCTCCGTGAGATTTGGAAATTTAAATTCGCGTTATATTGAGTTTCGGTCGGTTTTGGTTTGTTTGGAGAGGATCACTATAAATCGATGAAGATTTACTCTGATTATGTAATTAAGGATTGATTAAGGGTTAGCATAGAGTTCACCTATTTGTAGGTTGTAGCGTGGGAGTTAGGGTTAATTAAGTACATAGTGTAATTTAGTTTGATCCTAAATATGTTTAATAGCTAGTTTAGCTAAATTGTAAATGTATAAAAATTGTATTTGATACAAGACATTGACTTGGTATGGGCGTTGGACGAGAGTTCTCTGCATTTACGAGCATATATTTCAAAGGCGGGTACTTCTCCCTTGATTCTTGTAGTTTCGTTTACCTTAAATGCATGGTCGTTTTACTTCCTGAGTAGGTTTGCTTTATCTTAAATCTATTTGCCTTGTTTTCCTGCTTCATACTTATTCGTGCTTGACCTTTGAGTGATAATTCCAAATTGTTCAGTTGTGCAGTCTCATCACTTGACTTCTGATCTAAGAGTACCGCGGGTACTATAGAATAATCATTTGACCTATCTAGGGTTTGATTGACATTAGATAACCCTACCCAGTAGAGTAGTGCATGTTTATGTACTTTGGTGTTGATTGTGCTTTTCGTATGCTTACTTACTTTGGTGTTATTGGTGTTTTTTTTCTGTTTTCGCATGGTTTTGGATTTAATTGAGGAGGTGGATATTAGTGACATGCATTATAGCATTGAGGTCGACGATCACGGGCTCCTTGGTGGTTGAGACGGGTCGTCGGGTATATTTTCCTGTTGCGCCATGCTTGGTCGGAGTTGTGTGCCAACAATTGATACTCCCCAGGTATTTGGAGTTCCCACAGGTATTTTGGGATTTTAAGCCACAAGTATTTTGGCATTTTCATATCAGGGCCGCGGTTGTCGTGGTGTATTTGCATAGCCCCAGGTATTTGGTCATTTTGATATTTATTTGTAGTGCCAAAAACAAACTGACAATACAGAGTGTGGATATTATCTAATGAGACATATGCTCAACATTGTCTCAGAGATCATAGTTGATTCATGGGACAAGGTAATTGAAGTTTTTTTAATTTTATAGATTTAATTATGTCTGGTTGAGTTGATAAGCTATTTTTTTATATAAATGTACCTTGCAGAGATTCACAAATAAGGATCCATTCTCCGAAGATGAGATTGATGACATCAAAAGATGTTGGGCAACTTATTTGTTAGAGGTTGCCAATGTAAAAGTTTAGGATAGTTTAACGTAAAAGTTAGAGGTTGCTAATTTTGACAGCTTGCAGTATTACTAATTAATGTAAAAGTTAGAGACCACTAGCATTGATACAGGAGCATGTAATTTGTTGCATGTTCTTAATGGGGCCAAAGGATTGCTCTACAGAAGGAGTTCAATCTGAGAAAGCCCCCATCATTCATTATGATTTACTGGTTTTGGGATTCTTGGTACTATACCTTAATCTATCTGCCTCTAGCTAGTTCTTTGGTTAAATCTCAAATAACATCTGACTCCTGAATAATTTACTTGGTTTTGCTGGCCAGACCTTGTTATGTGGTCTTATTGGAGTTCCACCCTCAAATGGTGTCATCCCACAATCTCCAATGCACACGAAAAGTTTGGCCACCCTCAAACACCAAGTAAGCTCCAAATTGTGAATGATTGATTATATTGCTTCTCTCTCCGTAGCATTATTTGATATTTTTTCATTGGAATTTTCTCACAGTTGCTTCGCAATCGACTGGTAGCCACTGCACGCCAAAGCATGAAAAGAAATTCAAGCTTGACTCAAGTACTGTATGGAAATATGCAAGACGCTTATAAGAGATGGAATGATAAGCTGGTCGAAGTTCTGCAACGTACTCCTCACTATTTGATCTTGGACTAGACCGTTTACTTGCAAACTCGTGTGGCAAGCTTCTACATTGTCTTTGCTTGGAAAATCACATAGCGAGTAGAAGTATAATGTGTTATTTGATTTACATTTTGCTTTTGTTGAAAAAAAATGGATAGTTGTAAAATACATGGATTGTTTTGTTTTTGAAACTAATTGGATGTTGCATTTACTTAATTCATGGTGTGTTATTGATTATGGATAAACTATTATATTATTGTGTTCTTTTATATGTCTAAAAAAATTATAAATAAAAATAAATATGAAATTTATATAAAAAATTAAGACTTTTGACACCGGTTGTTTCTAGAACCGGTGTTAAAACATCATTTTTAACACCGGTTGTTTCTAGAACCGGTGTTAAAAATGATGTTTTAACACCGGTTGTTTCCAGAACCGGTGTTAAAAATGATGTTTTAACACCGGTTGTTTCCAGAACTGGTGTTAAAAATGATGTTTGAACGCCGGTTATTTAAAATAACCGGTGTCTAAAATGGCTTTCCCGCCTCATAATTGAACTTTTAACAACGGTTATTAACCGGTGTTAAATCTATATATTACACCGGTTTGTTAACCGGTGTTAAAAGTCTATACTTACAATGCCGGCTGGATCAACACCGGTTCCGGAACCGGTGTTAAAAGTCGAAAATAACCGGTGTTAAAAGCCTTTTTTCCACTAGTGTATAAAGATTAGTTATAATAAAACTTGGTTTAAATGGAATAATTCATAAGAGAATTTATAGGATCAATTTCTTATGATAACTAATTCCGTTAATTCCGTTAAGAGGGAGACTTGGCAAGGGAGTTGATACTATATAAAGGAACCAAAGGCAAGCCCTTAATTCCAATCAATTGATAGTGTGATCAAGAGATAATCCTCTCCCTCTCTCTCTTATTCTCTCTTCTTCTTCCCTTAGGGCCGACGCCCTCCTTAAGGATTAGGGCCGGCTCCCCTTGTCCAAATTAGGGCCGGCGCACCCTCACACCTCCATGTTGGTTGCCGTGAGCTATCAAGAAGAAGGAGAAGCCAACCAAGTAGAAGAAGAAGCGGATCACAACTCCTCTCTTCCCGGAATTTTGATTCCGTTACTTTGGTGGTTAGTTTCCTATCTTTTCTCTTGTTCTTCTAGTTGTGCCTTCTGAGAATCTAGTAGTTCTCGTCGGCACAAAACTCGTGGCTTTGCGAAGTCATCCCGAAGAGAACTCGGCGTGGACGCGAATAGAGGCGGAGCTTCCAAGGGACACTACGGTTGGATCTCATCCCTTACTTCGAGTTACGAGAGGTACTTAGTAAATTAGTTTACTTTTCCGCAAAGTTTTAATTTATGATTATGTCAACACATCATAAGGTTGCATGTTAGATACGTGGTTAAAATAATTTAGGAAATTATTTTATTCTAATTCTTCCGCTGCACGTAAAAATTTAAAATTTTACGAACCCGTATCCTTGTCGACATGCACCCAGTCCCAACAGTATGGAAGGTGTTAGATGTTTTATTGGAAATTCTATGAATTTATTCATGCACCCATGACCCCTTATATGTTTCGGCCAACCCTAGGAAATAGGGCTTGGAGCTAGGGTGAACCCTAATCATGTGCCTAAATGGCTTCTTATATATGACCCTATAGGTAATGCATGGTTGTTACTTTTCCTTATGCTACCTTACATGTTATTTGAATGATGGTACTCCCCCTTTTAAGTTTCGGCCAAGCAAGATAAATAGGGTATGGGAGGAGTTAGGGTTTGAAGAATGATGGTTTATGGCTTATTATGAAGTGTATATATATATATATATATATATAGGTTCAAGCATGTGGTAGAAATTATGTTAGCAATAACCCTAACCTTAAGTACCATGTTTCATGGGTGTATGTTTATGCCATGCTTAATAGGGTTATTCATGAATGTCTTATGTTCTATGCCATGCACTTGGATAGTAGGTAGCATGTTTATAGAAGTTCTACCTATGTATGCTTGTGAGAAATATCATGCTTATGGATGAAATGCAATGCTTACCTTATGTATCATGGTCATGCAAGCTCCATGGATTAGGAAAATGGTCTATGTAAATATATCATGTTCAATGAATATAATGCAATGCTTACCTTAGATGCCATGATCATGCAAGCACTAGGAATAGGAATGATGTTTTATGTAAGCATCCCATGTTTTATGAATGAAGATGCATGCCATGTTTTATGAAAGGAGATGCATGCCATGTTTTATGAATGAAGATGCATGCCATGTTTTATGAATGAAGATGCATGCCATGTATGAATGAAGATGCATGCTATGTTTTATGAATAAAGATGCATGCCATGATGTATGAATGATGAATCATGTGAAGTATTTTACTTTATGAATGGGCTTGTACCGGACCGAAGTATGGGTCTAAGAGATGGGCACCTTAAGAACGCCCCGGTTCTGGACTACCGACTATGCTGTCCACGGTTCTGGTACTACCGAAGCTGTGCAACAGGGATGGGCACCTTAAAAACGCCCCGGTTCTGGGACTACCGACTATGCTGTCCTTACCCTAGTAGGTCGGGGCTCGCTACCTCGTTTTTACTTAGGGATGAGCGCTTATGATGTATGTATGTGGTACAAGCCGGGGACCCCCAATGATGTTATGATTATGTTTAAGTATTTAAAAGTATGATTTTAAAAGTTAAGCATCCTTATGTATATGCATTAGACTCATGCATTCATTCATGTTATGCATTTTTGCCATGATAGCAATGTCTTATGTTTATGTTTATGCCAAGTCTTATGCCAAGCTACGAATGTTTATTATGTTTATGTTTATGCCAAGTCTTATGCCATGCTACGAATGTTTATTATGTTTATGTTTATGCCAAGTCTTATTCCATGCTACGAATGTTTATTATGTTTATGTTTATGCCAAGTCTTATGCCATGCTATGAATGTTTATTATGTTTATGTTTATGCCAAGTCTTATGCCATGCTACGAATATTTATTATGTTTATGTTTATGCCAAGTCTTATGCCATGCTACGAATGTTTATTATGTTTATGTTTATGCCAAGTCTTATGCCATGCTACGAATGTTTATTATGTTTATGTTTATGCCATGCTACGAATGTTTATTATGTTTATGTTTATGCCAAGTCATATGCCATGCTACGAATGTTTATTATGTTTATGTTTATGCCAAGTATCATGCCATGCTAAGAATATTTATTATGTTAGGTTTATGCCATGTATCATGCCATGCTAAGAATGTTTACTTTGTTATGTTTATGCCATGTATCATGTCATGCTAAGAATGTTTACTTTGTTATGTTTATGCCATGTATCATGCCATGCTAGGAATGTTTATTAGGTTTATGTTCATGCCATGCCAAATATATGCTAAGTGATTCTAGATGCTTATGTTCTAAGTAGAGCACTAAGTATGTTAATGTTTTATGTGCTCATGATTAAGTGATGAATGGTTTTAGTGAGTAGGAAAGAGTCTTACTAAGCCTGTGTGCTTATAGTCTTATTTCCTTATACTGCAGATATCGCAAGGGGACAGTAAGGAAGCAGCAGGAGAGCAAGAATGCATGTGTGTGGTAGTGACTTGGCCAAGAAAACAATATGTTTACTCGTCTTATGCTAGAACTTTACCTTTACTACTTATGTGCTTGAATGGTGACTTATGTGACTCTATGACATGATGATAAGTATGACATGATATGATGCTAAGTATGAAGTTAATATGCCAAGTTCCCATGTCATGATCTTAGGAATGGTAGTAGGTGCATGCAGGTGTAAGTTTAATGTTTTTCCGCTGCATTATGATGTCCACCGGCCCTACTCATGTTAGCGTAACGCCGCTTTATGGAAAAAAAAGCGGGCGTTACACAAAGACCTAAGCATCTCAACCCATTCTAGGTTATCAATCAAAAGAACCCTAAGGTGCTTGTGAGATGCTGGCTTCTAAATCTATAGGTGCATGCAGTTCTAGGGTTAGGGCCTAGGCTAAGTCCATTTGCGAAAAAGCCCTAGTTTTGAAGGGGGTAGTTTTGAAAATAAAACTAAGTCAAAAAATATTTAAAATTTTTTAAAACTAAGTAAAATTTGATTTTGAAAACATTTAACAATTTAAAAACTGATTTTAAAAACATTTAAAAAAAATTTAAAGGCCAAATAAAACGAAAAGCAAAGTAGACCTATTCTACCAAGCATAATCCTAACTGAGAGCAGATAATCAACCAAACAAGTAGTCAACTACATAAGTTAGCTGATAAGAGAGAGAACCAGCATAGTCATACATGTCAAACATGAGTAAACCCTACGAAGTAGGGGCAGTCGAATAGTCACTAGTACAATGCAACTCAAATCTAGGAAGAGGATCCAGGATGATCAGAGGATCCTGGCTGCCAGGATCGAAACATCGCCATCGTCTCGTGATACTGAGCATCTCTGGTCTCCCTCTCAGCTCTAAGGGCACTCATATAGTCAGTGTAATATCCTAGATTTGTTTCCATATCCTCAGCATGGTTTGCCTCCACTTCCTCTCGGAGGCTCTGGACCTGTGTCTCTAGGCGTGTCACTCTCTCGTAGAGTGTCAGTGGAGGGGGCTCGTCTATGTGTGCTAGGGCCTCTGCTGCCAGATCTGCAACGTCAACGTCGATCTCCTCGTCTGAGTCAATCTGTGCTCCGGCTCGCTATCGTCTCCAAGTCAAAACCCCGGTGGCCGATACATCTATCCCAGCTAAAGAGAAGTTCCTAAACCCTATCTCATCAAAATCGGTCAGCTCGGATATCTCACCTACGGTGATGTCACGACCGTGGTGATGAAGGATGGAGGTGATGATGTGGCAGAGGGGAGTGCGCATTCGTCCCTGAGTGGTAACACTGGACGCGTGCAGAATAGCGTGAAACATGTGTAGTCCAATGTCAATGTCAAGATGATGGATCAGGGCATACAGAAGAAATGTATGAAAAGGTCGCATAGTCATGACATCCCTAGAGGATAGTGGTAAAATGCAGCGGACCAGGACTCTGTACAGTGCGTAGTCCTAGGCCTAAAGCTCGACGAACTGAAACCGTCTAGCTGCGGGGAGTCTAGCTTCCCTATAAAATATGAGTGGAGAGTGTCTAGAGTAATGTGGGAGTAGGGAGCATCAAATGCAGGATCCCTAGGTGGATAACAATAAAAGGTGGACTGGGAAGGTCGTAGTCCAAGGAATCTGTTTAGCAAGGTAGGAGTGATCGACAAGGGTATTCCTTGAACAGTAGTGACAAACATGAGATCGTTCTGTCGAACTATGTTATTATAAAATTCTGCACACAAAGTTGTGTTAATGGAGTGAGTGCAGAACACTAAATTATCTAATTAATAAAAGATTATGACATTCATGGCTAGGGGACAAGATTGGGTAAAGAAATGTCTATTAAGATAGCTAGTTTTGATAGGTTTATAAGTTGTTCGAGCAAACTTATTACATAGTTCTAGAATCGGGAACCTATGGTCGGGACTCGGTTCGGCACCGGGGTTCGCTTGATTTGCTCGGCGTTTTCTAATTTAAGAAACATGCATTTATAAGGAAGAAATTTAAGAAAATAATTCTAAATGCATAAAAGAAATTATATCGGGGAGGCATAGTTGAGATTGAGGAAGCACAAGGGTCACTTGATCTTCTTGGAAGAAAGGAAGTGAGGAAGGAGGATGGTTTTTGGTGTGGGAAGAAGGAGGAGTTCAGATGCCCTTTTATAGGTTGTCCATTGGGGGCGCCCGGGACAGTGCTTACTGCCATTGGCAGTGGCTTAGGGCTGGTCGGGGGCACCCGGGACACTCCGGGCGCCCCAGTCAGGCTAGTCTTTGCAGCTTTTGCTGCTTTAACTGAAATGGGGGCGCCCGCGTGGTTCCGGGCACCCTAGTCAAGGGTCAAAGGCAGCTTTTTGCCTTGAGGGAAGATAAAGGTATGCATGGGGGCGCCCGAGGAGTCACGGGCGCCCGGAGTGTGTAGGAGGTGATAGATTTAATGTCTTGTCATCGTTTGACCATGATTAAGTTGGATTGACCACGGTTTGACTGCTTTGACCATGGTTTGACTACTTTGACCATGGTTTGACTACTTTGACCATGGTTTGACTACTTTGACAATGGTTTGACTACTTTGACCATGGTTTGACTACTTTGACCATGGTTTGACTTATTGTTAGGTCAATGCCTTTCTAAACTAAAACAGCAATCAACAACAATCCAGTTATGAATTTTGATTAAGTTAAATTTACTGTCTCACCTAATCTAGGTTTTTCAATCACGTTAGCCTTATAGGTTTTGTGAGACAGGTTTTGATAAAAGAGTTTTTGAAAAACATGATTTATTTTGAAATACTTGAATTAATTTTGGAAATATTTGAATTTATTTTAAAAATTATTTGAATCTATACATAACTGAAAATTTGTGTTAGATTTAAATTTTACAAAGACTAATTTGAATTTGAATTTCAGAGATTGGCTTCCAGGTCTTGGTGAGGCACTAGGCCTTCTTTGGCTGTAGTCTTATTGGATCATCAACCCTTTCCTTGACAAAGCATTTCAATGAAATTTCATTTTCAAGATTATTCTTTGAAAAATTCTAGTCTAACTAGTTTGGGTCTTGGATCGGTAGCTTCGGCTAGTTTCACCAGTCTAAAGAGACCAAGTATACTTGATCTTATTAGAATTGGTTTCCCTAACGTACTATCATCTCACCTCCTCCCAATACTATGTTGTTAATTTTCAGTTAAGTTTGTTCTGTCCTTAAACTAACCATTCCTAAGTCTAAGCATGATAAATTACAGAAATTAAATAAACAACCAACCAAGCAAATTGCAACCAAGAATTAAAATTTATCTAATAATAACTATTGTTTTCAATTTGGCTCCCCCTGGACTATAGCCACGATAATGGTTTGGCAAGATGTGAATCTTGTCCTTGGGGATCCAATATTGGTTTGATCCAGTTTGTTTGTTCAGGCATAGTTTTGGTACCCATGCCTGAACTTTAGGTCTGGACTGGTTTAGTATAGCAAAGTAGGATCTTTGTCGAGACTTGGTTCTATAACCTAGTCCGGATCGATTTAGAACCGATTTCTGTTTTCCAAGAATCATGTCAAGATTCTTGGAACCAGAAGTAAATCGTTCTAATGCTGATCTAAGATACTTAACCTGAATTTTCAAGGAGGAATTCTCTTTCTCAAGTTTTTCAACTTGAGTAGAGGTTCCTTCTTGAACCTTCTCAGTTAAGGGTTTAGGGTCATCTCCCTCTTTCAGGAGTTTTACTTCCTATCGGAGGGATTCGATTCGGAGTTTGGCTTTCGCCAAATCTCGAGAAAGGTATGATATTAACTCGTTTAATTGACTTTTAGTAAATCCACTTACCTTGATTTCGCCATCCTCTGAGAATGTCAGTCTGCCGTCGTCCTTTTTAGATTCTGACTCGGTCTCGACTTCTTCTGAGGCGGTTAGTACGAGTAGGTTCGATTGTGGGACCTCTTCTTCTTCGGAGGAGGAGGACTCGTCCCACGTTGCTTGAAGTGCCTTCTTCTTCCTTCTATTCTTTTTGGTCTCCTTTAGGTTCGGACAGTCCATCTTGTAGTGACCTTTCTTCTTGCACTCGTAGCAGGTCATGTTGGGCTTGTTCTTTTCGTTTGCGGGTTCAGCTGGTTCATCCTTTCTTCTACTAGCTCTTCGTTTGTTGGTTTGGTTCTTTAACTCCTTGTAGTAGTTTCTTGCCAGTCGAACCAGCTTAGGTCTATCTCCTTCTTCGTCTTCTGAGTCTGAGTCTGAGTTAGACTCGGGTTCAGGTTGAGGCTTTTTCTTTGTTGACCTTCCAGTTGTACCTGCAACAAAGGCAATACCTTTCTCGGCCATATTGTAGTTAGTCTGTTCATGTAATTCTAATTCGGAAAACAATTCATCTAATTTAACTTTTGAAAGGTCCCTTGAAACCTTGTATGCATCTACCATAGATGCCCACAAGGTGTTTATAGGGAAAGCATTTAAAGTGTACCTTATTAAGTCACGATTTTCTACCTTGTGACCGATGGTGTGCAAGCCATTCATCAGTTCCTGGATTCGGGCGTGAAGCTGAGCTGCTGTTTCGTTGTCGGCCATTTTAATTGTATACAGCTTGTTCAGGAGGAGATCCCTCTTGCTGATCCGAGTGTCTGATGTTCCTTCATGCAGCTCGATCAGTTTTCCTCATAGCTCCTTGGCACTGTTGAAAGGGCCCACCCGGTTCAGCTCTTATTTTGTTAAGCCGCATTGAAGGGTTTGGGTCGCCTTTGCATCCGCTTCAATTCTCCGTTTCAGAGCGGTGTCCCATTCTGTGTAAGTCTGAGGTACTCCTTTAGCATTTCTTGGAATCTCCAGTCCGGACTGGATGATTATCCACATGTCCACCTGAGTTTTTAGGTGGACCTCCATTCTGCTCTTCCAGTAGGAGAAGTCTTCTCCACTGAAGAGAGGTGGTCTTGCGGTGCTGAAGCCTTCTTGCATGGCCATTTTACCAAAAAAAACTAACAAAAAAAAGGAATGTCCCAAGACTAAGTCTTGGATTAGTAGTGCGGGATCAAGAAAAAAAATATTTGTCGAGGGGTGTTGCACCAACCACGATTAACGAGAAGAAAATTCAAAAAAAAAATATTAGAAGAAATTAAAAAAAATAAAAAATCCGAAAGATTTTCAAACTGGTGGTTGCACCAAATTTGAACTTCCCCGCTCTGATACCACTTGTCGGATCGAGAGAAACGATAGAGGGGGTGAATATCGTTAAACGCTTTTCGGATGAAAACTTAGAGCGAATACGCAGCGGAATAAAATCAATCGCGAACACAAATAGTTTTACTTGGTTCGGAGCCTAGGTCGACTCCTACTCCAAGGCCCATGGTCGTTGACCGTTTTCTCCGGGCAATTCTATAAGTGTGCAATTCAGTTTACAAGATTGAATTTACAAGTATAGCAAAGTAAACTTTAAAATGAAAACTCTTCTTTTACCGACGTCCGATGTAGGTTGTCTTTTCGGAGCAGCGGGACATCGTCGGCTCTTGAGTCTTGAATCGGGAGGTTTCCGGAGTAGAGTGCGGGAGAAGAAGAGAGTGTATGCGTTGGAAGAAGTGTTGTTCGAAGCCTTGGGGTCGAGAGCCCTTTTATAGGCCCTGGGGGCGCCCGGAACGACGGGGGCGCCCCCGCCCGTGTCGGTCGATCCAACTTTCACTCGGTCAGCTTCTGATCACTTCAAACTCGGGATCAGATCTTGACCGGGGCGCCCGGGACGCTGGGGGCGCCCGGGTTGACCGGGTCAAATCTTATCCCTTGGCTTCGCTGGCTTCTCTTCGTTGTCTTGCACTGCGGGTGCCCGGGTAGCTGAGGGTGCCCGGGAGAATGGGGGCGCCTGGGAGCACAGGGGCGCCCCGCCCTTGAGCTGTCGAAGCCTTCCTTTGCTTCATGTGTTTTGTGTTCACCTTGGGGGCGCCCGGGACACTCCAGGCACCCTGGTCAGCTGCTGTCTCACTCCATTAAGGCTCTCTGAGCTGCAGACACTCGTTTCTTTGGTCCTGCATCCAGGGTTAGTCCAAAACACCATAAAGCAATAAGATGTTAGTTTATACAGCCTTAGCTGTCTTGGTTCTGACTTTGGGCATCCAAAATGGAGCCCTAGGTCGAACCGACGCCTACTGTTCCCTCGACGGGGAACGCGTCCTCACCTACTCCTCTCGGGAGAATGTACCTGATGCCAACCGGCTCCTCCGGTTGGACTTTTGCCTACCGGTCCTTCGCCAGGTCTTGGATACCAAGCTGTCCTTCGCCCGGTGCCTAGCATTCCTTCGTCAGGTCTTCAGTCCCAAGCTGTCCTTCGCCTGGCGCCTAGAGTCCTTCGCTAGGGCTTCAGTACCCTGGCATTCCTTCGCCAGTGCCTAGCAGTCCTTCGCTAGGACTTTTTACCCTGGCATTCCTTCGCAAGTGCCTAGCAGTCCTTCGCTAGGACTTTTCCTGCACACTTAAATAACATGTTAGATAACAAATAAGACTTAACTTTTTAACCCTTTTGCCATTATCAAAACTCAGGTTCGACTTAATTGGGTGCTTTCTGCACCAACAGACTTCATTCCCTAGCAGTTCTTCGCCAGGTGCCTAACAGTCCTTCGCCAGGTCTTCATTCCCTAGCAGTCCTTCGCCAGGTGCCTAGTAGCCCTTCGCTAGGTCTTCTATGCCTAGCAGCCCTTCACTAGGTCTTCTATGCCTAGCAGCCCTTCGCTAGGTCTTAGGGTTACGATACCTAGGTTAACTAGAACATTTCTTCAACTTAGGTTACTTCTCCTTTGCTCCCCTTTGTCTGTTCAATATATTACTGACTTAAGTATATTGTCAAACATTAAAATACTTAAAGAAGAACATCATTAATGCAACTTGCACCAACACTGTGTGCAGTGCCGGTCGGAATTGCAGAAAGGGAACTCTACTGCGATCTGATAGTACTCGACATGCAAGATTATGATGTTATAATGGGAATGGATTTTCTGGGTAAATACGGTGCTTCTATTGAGTGCCGTAAGCGAAAGGTGGTCTTTCAACCTGAGGCAGGTTCTATGTTTGAATTCATTGGAGAGCCAAGGAAAAGAACCGGGAAATGATTATCAACTCTCCAAGCTTAGAAGATGTTAGACAAAGGATGTACTGGATTTCTAGCATATGTGGTTGATGCCAGTCAAATGAAGAACTAGAAGCTGGAAGAGGTCAGGGTTGTATGCGATTACCCTGAGGTATTCCCAGATGAATTACCAGGATTAGCTCCTGATAGAGAAGTGGAATTCGAGATCTAATTGGTTCCTGGTACTAACCCGATCTCCAAGGCACCTTACCGTATGGCGCCGGTTGAATTAAAGGAGCTTCAAGAACAGCTACAGGAGTTGCTGGATAAGGGACTTATTCGCCCTAGTCATTCCCCCTGGGGAGCTCCGGTACTGTTTGTGAAGAAGAAAGACATATCTATGCAAATGTGCATAGATTATCGAGCGCTGAACAACGTAACGATCAAGAACAGGTATCCCCTTCCGAGGATAGATGACTTGTTTGACCAATTAAAGGGAGCCACTGTTTTCTCAAAAATTGATCTGAGGTCCGGTTATCATCAAGTTAGAGTAAAACAGGAGGATATTTCGAAGACGGCTTTCCGAACAAGGTACGGGCACTTTGAGTTCGTTGTTATGCCCTTCGGCATGACAAATGCTCCTGCTATGTTTATGGACCTTATGAATCGGGTATTCTCGTCTTTCCTCGACAAATTTGTGATCGTCTTCATCGACGATATCCTTATTTATTCGAGGACCCAAGAAGAGCACGCCGAGCACCTGAAGATAGTATTACAGATTATTCGGGAAAAGCAACTGTACGCAAAATTCTCCAAATGTGAGTTCTGGCTCGACCAAGTGGGCTTTTTGGGCCATATTATTTCCAAAGACGGGGTTATGGTAGATCCAACAAAGATTGATGCTATGAATAACTGGAGCCGGCCAAAGAACGCCAATGAAATCAGAAGCTTTCTCGGGCTGGCGGGCTATTACCGAAAATTTGTGGAGGACTTCGCGAGAATTGCAACTCCTCTAACGGCTCTCACCCGGAAAGATAAAAAGTATGAGTGGACGGAGAACTGCGAAAGGATTTCTTGGAGCTAAAAAGGAGACTTACCAGTGCTCCAATTCTTACCCTTCCGGAACGTAATCAGGACTTCGATATGTACAGTGATGCCTCCAATCTAGGACTTGGAGCTGTACTTTTGCAGAGTGGTAAGGTCATTGCTTATGCCTCTAGGCAATTCAAGGAACATGAACAGAACTACCCCACTCACGATCTAGAACTGGCCGCGGTGGTCTTCGCTCTTAAGATATGGAGGCATTATCTGTATGGAGCACAGTGCAGAATTTATACAGACCACCAGAGTCTGCGATACTTCTTCACTCAGAAAGACATGAATATGCGACAATGCCGATGGCTTGAGTTGGTGAAGGACTATGACTACGAGATCTTCTACCATCCAGGGAAGGCAAACAAAGTGGCCGATGCACTCAGCCGAAAGTCAAGTGCCACCTTGATGTCCATATCTATATTACCCCGGCCACTTGAAAGAGAAATTATTAATTTTGGAGTCGAGGTCATCTCCGGACGGCTTTCCACCATGACACTAGCACCGATGTTGTTTGAGGACATATTAGAAAAACAAAATGGTGATCCGAGTCTTCAGAGAATCAAGCAGGAGATCCTAGAAGGAAAGGGCGATGGTTTTCATATCGCCAACGGGGGGAGTACTCTACCTTAGGGATCATCTATGTATCCCTAATGATCCGGAGCTGCGGAGAGAAATATTAATAGAAGCTCACGAAACCCCTTATTCGATGCATCCGGCATCCACCAAAATGTATCAGGACCTGAAGGAGAAATTCTGGTGGTCCAGTATGAAGAGAGATGTGGCTCGGCATTTTAGTACTTGCCTGACTTGCCAACAAGTGAAAGCAGAACACCAGCGACCCGGAGGAGTTCTGTAGCCACTTCCAATTCCGGAATGGAAATGGGAAGATATCTCTATGGATTTCATTTTAGGACTTCCTAAGACTACGAACGGATATGATGCAATATGGGTAATAGTGGACATGTTGACGAAGTCTGCTCACTTTTTAGCAATCAAGATGACTTATTCGATTGAGTAACTGGCTCAATTATATGCTAAGGAGATAATCAGACTTCATGGGGTTCGCAAGATCATCATCTCAGATAAGGATGGTCGCTTTACCTCACATTTTTGGGAGTGCGTCCAGAAGTCTCTCGGCACTAAATTACGATTCAGTACCGCTTTTCACCCTCAGACTGACGAGCAAACTGAACGAGTGAATCAAGTACTGGAGGATATGTTGAGATCTTGTGCCCTGGATTTCAAAGGAAGTTGGTGTCGATATTTATGTTTAGCGAAATTCACATACAATAATAGCTACCAAGCTACTATCGGAATGACACCCTATGAAGCTTTGTACGGGAGGAGATGTAGGTCTCCGATCTGTTGGTATGAAGGTGGTGAAAGGAAGGAAATGGGGCTTAAGACGGATCTCATCGACGACACCACCCGAGCTATACAGAACATTCGACAACGGATAGAAGCTGCTCAGAGCCGGCAGAGGAATTATGCGGATGTTCGGCGTAGGCCACTGGAATTTGAGGTTGGAGATTTGGTATTCCTCAAGGTGGCTCCTATGAGAGGGGTAACGAGATTTGGGAAGAAAGGAAAACTAAGTCCGCGTTATGTGAGGCCGTACCCGATTCTGAAAAGAGTTGGCAAGGTGGCATATGAACTAGAGCTGCCTCAAGAGATGTCGGCTATCCATAACGTGTTTCATGTGTCGTTGCTCAAGAAGTGTATTCTAAACACAGACCAGGTGATCGAGCCACAGACAGTACAATTTCAGGAGGATTTAAGTTTTGAAACTCCACCTATCCAGATCTTGGATTGGGAAGTCAAGAAGCTAAGGAACAAGGAGGTACCTTTAGTCAAAGTCCTATGACAAAGTCAACGGTTCAAGGAAGCTACCTGGGAACGCGAGGACGAGATGAGACGCAAGTACCCGGAGCTATTCTAAGTTCGAGGACGAACTTTCACGAGGTATGGGGGATTGTAACGACCCGAAAAATTTTCTACATATTTTTTTTAAATATTGATCATGTCTAGATAGTGTTTGAGGAACCTCGAGATATTAGTACGAATTTTAGCCTAGTTATCCATGATTTTCCCATTTAAATTGAGAAGCTAAGTACTAATGGGCCTTATATGGGCTTTTCTAGTACCATGGTTATTAGTGGATTTTAGGTAGAATTTAATATAAATATAAATGGGTTTTAATTAGGAATATTAGCATGATTATGGGTGAGTCTTAGGGGAATTTTCAAAAATAAGGAAATAAAAATAAAATAAAATAAAAATAAAGTGCATGCACCAAGGATTGAACCTTGGACCTAGTATATCATCATGCATGTACTAACCAATTCACCTAGCAAGGGAGTGCTATGAGGGAATGAAGTGGATTTTTGTTAAGGCTAAAGGAAGTAATGAGTCACCATGAGAGGAGGCACCGTGTCTCTTCACTTTCCCCTCTTCATTGTGTATAAATGAGAGGGATGATAACTTAACACTTAAGATAGTTATTCCTCTTCTCTTCATCCACCAAGCCTCTCCTCTCCTTCTTCTTCCTCCTTCTAGCCGAACCCCATAGGAGGGTTCTCCCTTGGGAAAAGTTCACAAGAAGACCTCTCCTTCAAGATCCAAGGCTTTTTACAAGGTTACAAAGGCTAGGGGTGGTCAAGGGATAACAGGGTCTTCATCCTCCTCCCTATCTAAGGTCTATAACCAAGATAAACCAAGGTAAGACTCCCTCACTTGTGGTATAATAGTTATGTGTTTATCATGATTTAAGATGATTGTTTAGGATTTGTATTGAGGAAAAAACCATGGATTATGACCTTGTAAGTTTCGGCCACCATGCTTTTTGGGTCTAAAAATTATGTTAAAATCTCACTCATGTTTTCTAATGCTTTCTTATGATGAATAAAGAATAAAATAGGATTTGGAGAATTTTTGGAGTACCCTAATACCCTCTAGGGTTTCGGCCACCACCCTGGTTTCATAGTTGGGTTTAGATCTAACTCTTCAAGCAAGTTTCTTATGTTTCCTCATGTTACAAGGGGTGTAAATGGTGATTGATATGAATTTTTATAAGCCTTGTGACCTTTGTAAGGTTCGGCCAAGATGAGTTTTAGGGCAAGGGGTTAGGGTTAACTCCAAGCAAGGGTTCTAATGGCTTCCTATAGTATTATATGTAAGGTATTAGATGTAAAATAGGAATTATATGAATTTTTCCATGTGCTTGTGACTCTCTAGGGTTTCGGCCAAGGTCAAGGGTAGGGCTAATAAAATTAGGGTTAGCTCCAATTATAAGGTCTAATGGTTCCCTATGGCTTTGTATGTAATGTATGAATTTCCTTTTTCTTATGGAATCTTTCATGTTGATTGAATAAGGGAGCCTCCACCCATGAATTTTCGGCCAAGCCAAGGAACTAGGGTTTGGGTTGGGTTAAGGTTCCAATAATACTTGTTTATAGTTTGTTATGATATATGTATATGTTAAGTATGTTGCAAGAATTTTTATGCTACCTACAACCTTAGCCTTATGGGTTATATGCTATGACCTTGTATGTTTAAGTGATATGCTATGTTCATTCATGAATGTTTTAACCATATTCCATGACCATGAACCTAAGTCGTATGTATCCCGTTCACATGAATTCTACCCATGCATGCTCTATAATGGATACTATGATTATGTATGTATGTCATGTTTTATGAATAAAGAAGATGAATGAAGATAAGGTTTATGCTTTAAGTATGAATGATGAAATGCCAAGTATGTTTATGTCATGCTTCATGTAATAATATTATGTACGAAGGATAAGTATGAATGATAAGTATGAATGATAAAGGCATAATGATGATATGAATTAAGTATGAATGATGAAATGCCAAGTATGTTTATGTCATGCTTCATGTAATAAGATTATGTACGAAGGATAACTATGAATGATAAGTATGAATGATGAAGGCATAATGATGATATGAATTAAGTATGAATGATGAAATGCCAAGTATGTTTATATCATGCTTTATGTAACAAGAGTATGTTCATATCTTTAAGTATGCAATGTATGTGCTATGAATGATGAAGCATGTGAAGATATTTTACTTTATGAATGGGCTTGTACCGGACCGAAGTATGGGTCCAAGGGATGGGCACCTTAAGAACGCCTCGGTGTTGGACTACTGTAGCTGTCCACGGTTCTGGGACTACCGAAGCTGTCCAACAGAGATGGACACCTTAAGAACGCCTCGGTTCTGGGACTACCGTAGCTGTCCTTGCCCTAGTAGGTTGAGACTAGCTACCTCATATTTACTTAGGGATGCGCGCATATGATGTATGTATGTGGTACAAGCCGGGGACCCCAATGATCTGATGATTATGTTTAAGTATTTAAAAGTATGATTTTAAAATTAAGCATCCTTATGTATACGCATTTGACTCATGCATTCATTCATGATATGCATTATGCAATGATAGTAAACGTTTTATGCCTATGTTTTATGTTAAGAATTAGGCCATGATAGTAAACGTTTTATGCCTATGTTTTATGTTAAGATTATGCCATGATAGTAAATGTTTTATGCTTATGTTTATATTAAGAATATGCCCATATTTTGTGTTAGGAATCATGTCATATTAAGTATATTTATGTTTATATTTATGCCATGTATCATGCCCTGTTAAGTGTATTTTACGCTCATGTACTATGTAAGAACTATGTCATGCTAAATGATTTTATATGCTTATGTTCTATGTAAAGCACCAAGTCATGTTAATGTTTCGTGTGCTTATGATTAAGTGACGAATGATTTTAGTGAGTAGGAAAGGGTATTACTAAGCCTATGTGCTTATAGTCTTATTTTCCTTATACCGCAGATCAAGCAAGAGGACAATAAGGAAGCAGCAGGAGGGGCAAGAATGTGTGTGTGGTAGTGACTTGGCCAAGGAAAGATATACTTACAAGTCTTATGCTAAACCTAGGATGGTGTTGTCAAGAACAATTTACACTTGCTACTTATGTGCCTAATGGATGACTTATGTGATTTCATGACATGATGTTAAGTATGAGGTTAATATGCTAAGTTCCCATGTCACCCTGTTAGGAAGGATAGTTAGGTGCATGTATGTGTAACTTTAAATTATTCCGCTGCATTACGATGTTCACATGCCCCTACGTATGTTAGCGTAAGCCCGCTTTACGAAAAGAAAAAAAAGCGGGCGTTATATCAGGATGATGCATTGGATGTATCATGCCTCATGCTTGCCACCATGAACTCTGAGCTTCAGAAGCAACATGAGAACATGAATGCACATGATATGGTTGAGCATCTAAAACAACTGTATCAAGGGCAAGCTAGGCACGAGCGGTTCGAGGTGTCCAAAGCCCTATTTGCATGCAAGATGCAAGAGGGAACTCCTATAGGAACTCACATACTCAAGATGATTGGGTATGTGGAGAACCTTGAAAAATTAGGATTCCCACTGGGCCAAGAATTGGCTACTGACCTTATCCTGCAATCATTGTCGGAAGGGTACAATCAATTTGTCATGAACTACAACATGAATGAAATTGATAAGCCTTTGCCTGAGATGCTCAGCATGTTGAGAACTGCTGAACCCAATCTCAAGAAAACCAAGACCAGTAATGTACTGATGGTGAACAAGGGCAAAGGCAAATGGAAGCCTAAAGGCATGGGTAAGACCCATGCCAAAGGCAAGGCCAACTCTTCTGCATCCAAGGCTAAAGGTAAGGTGCCTAAGGAAGGGACCTGCTTCCATTGTGGTGAGACCGGACATTGGAAGAGGAACTGCAAACATTACCTGGAGGAAGCAAAGAATAAAAGAAGTGAGAGTTCTACCTCAGGTATTTTTGTTATAGAAGTCAATCTATCTATCTCTTCATCTTGGGTATTAGATACCGGATGCGCGTCTCACATTTGTACTAATGTGCAGGGCCTTCAAAGAGCTAGATCATTGACCAAGGGCGAGGTTGACCTACGAGTAGGCAACGGAGCAAGAGTTGCTGCTATTGCTGTAGGAACTTATTCCTTGTCCTTGCCCACTAGGCTTATCCCAGAACTAGAAGAGTGCTTTTATGTACCCGCATTAACTAAGAACATTATTTCAGTCTCTTGTTTGGACAAGAAAGGGTTTTCATTTACCATAAAGGACAAATGTTATTCTATCATGCTGAATGATATGTTCTATTGTAATGCACTATTGATGAATGAACTCTATATTCTAGATCTAGAGAACCCAATCTATAACATAAATACCAAACGGTTCAAAACAAATGATTTGAACCAAACATATCTCTGGCACTGTCGCATAGGATATATAAATGAGAGTCGCATATCCCAGCTCCATAAGGATGGATTACTGGACTCATTTGATTTTGAATCATATGAGATATGTGAATCTAGACTTCTAGGCAAGATGACCTAGACTCCATTTAGTGGTCACGGCGAAAGAGCAATAGAGTTGTTAGGACTCATGCATACTGATGTATGTGGCCCTTCCAATGTCACAGCTAGAGAAGGCTATCAGTACTTCATCACATTCACTGATGATATCAGTAGATATGGCTATGTGTATCTTATGAGACACAAGTCAGAATCCTTTGAAAAGTTCAAAGAATTCAAGAGTGAAGTACAGAACCAACTTGGCAAAAGTATTAAGATGCTTCGATCAGATCGAGGTGGTGAATACCTTAGCCAAGAGTTTCGTGACCATCTAGCAGAGTGTGGGATTGTATCCCAACTCACTTGATAAGCACCTTGGAATGGATCGCCTTGAAATTCAGATGTAGGGAAGGATATTGACGCCACACTCAAGAAAGATGAGAGGGTGAGTGATAAGTCATGGGGGTTTCGATCGCCACAAGTTGCCTTGATAAGATCACGATTAGTTCTTTGCCTAAGAACCAAAGGAAGCTCTCACAATAGAGAAAACTCTGATTTCATTCAAACTTAACATGCCTTGGCCATGCAAGAGTTCTCCTATATATAGACTTAGTGGAGGTTGAAACATTAACCTCTACCACACTTCCCACTAAGCACTAATTATGCACCATTATCATGCATGCATGCATGCATGATATTTATTTCCCACAATTCCCTAATACTAGCTTAGGAACTCCCAAAAGCATTAAAAACCCACCAAAAGACATCAAAGATAACTTCAGAAAATTCCCCCAAAAATACCCACGAAAATTGGACACTTGTAGCCCTTGAATGCATCTTGGATCATGTGGTTTTGGGCCTTCAAGTTTTGTCTTCATGTGGGCTCAATTTCTCTTTCAATTTGAAGGAATGTGATCCATTTAGTTGTTGCCTCCATTGTGCATTGATCCTTCTTCTCCTTGAGCTCCATTATTAAGCCTTCCAAAGCTTGCTTCATTCTCTTAGTCTTGGATCTTGTCATGGGTCCTCCAATTCCTTTCAATGCCTCTTCCTCTATGGCTTTGTCTTGTAAGCTTGTATCCCCTCCTTGGTCCACATCATTCCCTCCTTCTTTAGGTGAATTCGTCCTCGAATTTAGATCTTCATCACCTACATCAAATGGACGCAAATCAGCCACATTAAATGTTGCACTAACACCATACTCACCGGGCAAGTCAATTTTGTAAGCATTGTCATTAATTCTCTCCAACACTTGGAATGGTCCATCTCCTCTTGGTTGAAGCTTTGATTTCCTTTGGGCAGGAAACCTTTCCTTTCTCATATGAACCCACACCCAATCACCGGGTTCAAGGACAACTCTTTTTCTCCCTTTATTGGCTCTCTTCGCATATTGCTCCATTTTCTTCTCAATTTGAGCTTTAACTTGCTCATGAAGCTTTTTCACATATTCTGCCTTTGCTTGACCATCCTTGTGAACTAAAGAAGAAGTGTTAGGTAAAGGAAGCAAATCAAGAGGTGTTAGCGGATTGAACCCATAAACAATCTCAAAAGGGAAAAATTGAGTAGTAGAATGGACAGCCCTGTTATAAGCAAATTCAACATGAGGTAAACATTCTTCCCAAGACTTAATGTTCTTCTTAATAATTGCTCTAAGAAGAGTAGAAAGAGTCCTATTTACCACCTCAGTTTGGCCGTCAGTTTGAGGGTGACATGTAGTGGAGAAAAGAAGCTTTGTTCCTAGTTTGTTCCATAAGGTCCTCCAAAAATGACTTAAGAATTTGGTGTCACGATCTGAAACAATGCTCCTAGGCATGCCATGAAGTCTTACAACCTCTTTGAAAAACAAATCTGCCACATGAGTTGCATCATCCACTTTGTGGCAAGGTATGAAGTGTGCCATCTTAGAAAATCTATCAACTACCACAAAAATGGAGTCCTTACCTTTTTGAGTGCGTGGTAGCCCTACAACAAAATCCATAGACAAGTCAATCCAAGGGGAATCAGGAATAGGCAAAGGAGTGTAAAGTCCATGAGGTGCTACCTTAGATTTTGCTTTTCTGCACACAATGCATTTTTCACAAAATTTTTGCACATCATGCCTTAAGTGTGGCCAATGAAAATGTTCATGCAACATTTCTAAGGTCTTTTGAACCCCAAAGTGTCCCATTAGACCCCCCTCATGTGCTTCCCTAACTAGCAATTCACGCATGGATCCTCTAGGCACACAAAGTCTATTGTTCTTAAACAAGTAATTATCATGCCTAACAAACCCATTTTGTGATTTCTTTTCACACGCAGCATATAATTCAGAGAAGTCACTATCATGTTCATACAACTCTTTGATATGTTCAAAGCCAAGTAATTTAGTTTCAAGTGTAACAAGCAAATTATACCTTCGTGAAAGTGCATCTGCTACAACATTTACCTTTCCTTGCTTATGCTTAATCACATACGGAAATTGTTCAAGAAATTCAACCCATTTGGCATGCCTTTTGTTGAGCTTCCCCTGCCCTTTCAAATCACTATGAATAACAAATTCTTTAGGCAAAAGATAGTGCTGCCATGTTTGCAAAGCTCTAACAAGTGCATACAATTCTATATCATAAGTGGAATAGTTGAGAGTGGCGCCACCTATCTTCTCACTAAAATATGCAATGGGATGTCCATTTTGAAGTAAAACAGCCCCAATACCCACATGAGATGCATCACATTCAATTTCAAATGATTTGGAAAAATCAGGCAAAGCAAGAATGGGTGCATGTGTGAGTTTGTCCTTAAGTGCTTGAAATGCATTTTCTTGATTCTCTCCCCACTTAAAACTCATTTTTTCTTGACAATTTCATTTAGGGGTGCTGCCAGTGTGCTAAAATCCTTCACAAACCTTCTATAGAAACTTGCCAACCCATGGAAGCTCCTAACCTCACTCACAGTTTTGGGGGTTGGCCAATCTCTAATGGCCTTAACCTTCTCTTCATCAACCTGCACTCCTTTAGAACTTATGACAAATCCAAGAAAAACCACATGATCAGTGCAAAAAGAACACTTTTCTAAGTTAGCATACAGTCTCTCCTTTCTAAGGACATGCAAGACAGATTTGAGATGTGCTACATGCTCAACCAAACTCTTGGAATATACCAAAATATCATCAAAGTATACTACCACAAATTTTCCTAGGAATTCTCGTAAAACATGGTTCATAAGCCTCATAAAAGTGCTTGGCGCATTAGTTAACCCAAAAGGCATTACCAACCATTCATACAATCCATATTTAGTTTTGAAAGCAGTTTTCCATTCATCCCCTTCCCTTATCCTAATTTGATGGTACCCACTTTTCAAATCAATCTTAGTAAAGAAGCAAGCACCATGCAATTCATCAAGTAAATCATCAAGTCTAGGGATAGGATGTCGATACCGAATTGTGATGTTGTTGATAGCTCTACAGTCCGTGCACATCCTCCATGATCCATCCTTTTTAGGTACCAAAATTACTGGTACAGCACAAGGACTTAAGCTCTCTCTTACCCATCCTTTTTGTAATAATTCCTCCACTTGATTCTGTATCTCCTTTGTTTCTTGAGGGTTGCTCCTATAGGCAGGCCTATTGGGAAGAGAAGCACCAGGAATAAGGTCCATTTGGTGTTCTATTCCCCTCATTGGTGGCAAACCGTGAGGTACTTCCTGGGGAAACACATCCTCAAAGTTCTGCAAAATAGCAACAACATCACTGGGCAAGGAGTTAGTATTAGTTTCCAAGCAAGTTTCCTTGCACAAAAGAAGAAATATAGGTTGCCTTGTCAAATAAGCTCTCTTCACCTCACTTCCTCTTGCAAACAGATTTTCTATTCTTCTCTCTTTCTTTTCCTCGTTCTCTCTTTTCTTTTCCTCATTCTCTCTTTTTTTTTCTTTCCTCATTCTCTCTTTCTTTTCCTCATTCTCTCCTTTCTTTTTCTTAAGCACTCGCTCTTCTTTTCTCTTTTCTCTCGCATTTTTTTTTGATCCGCACAAACCTCCTAGGTGATAATGGTACAAGTATGACTTTGTGGGAATTGTGAAGAAATGAGAACTTGTTGGAGAATCCATCATGGTGAGCTCGCCTATCAAACTGCCAAGGTCTTCCAAGAAGAATGTGGCTTGCCTCCATAGGTACAATATCACATAGAACTTGATCTTCATATTTTCCAATGGAGAAATTAATCATCACTTGTTGATTCACCACCAATTCACCACTATTACTTAGCCATTGGAGTTTATATGGTCTTGCATGCGGTGTAGTCTTGAGGTTGAGTTTGGTAACCAACCTAGTGCTTGCCACATTGGTGCAACTTCCACCATCAATGATCATAGAGCATGTTTTACCTTGAATAAGGCAACGAGTATGAAAAATATTCTCTCTTTGGTCCTCCTCATGCTCCTTGGCTTGACTTCCTAATAACCTTCTAACCACCAAGAGATCGCCATCTTGCGCATAGGCTGCTCCATCATGTGCCTCATCGCTTGAAGAAGAAGAATGAGAAGAAGTTTCTTCACTAGAGATGCTCCCATTATCCCTAACCACCATAGTCTTCTTATTCGGGCATTCGGATGCGATATGTCCTTTTCCCAAACACTTGAAGCACTTGATATCCCTGCTCTTAGAAGTAGAAGAAGTAGTAGTAGGAAAAGGCTTCTTAGCGCTTGTTACCTCCTTTGAATTAGAAGAGGAACCCTCCTTCTTTGGCTTGTCCTTCCAATTTGAAGAGTAGTTTGAAGAAGATGGTCTTTTCATAACGCCCTTTCTCTTTAATTGTTGCTCCACTTTCATTGCTTAATGAACTAAGTCTTCAAGCTCCACATAATGTTGTAGCTCTACAATGTCTCCAATATCTCGGTTTAGGCCATGGAGAAATCGAGCCATAGTTGCTTCTCTTTCCTCCTCAATATTGGCCCTAATCAAAGCCACCTCCATCTCCTTGTAATACTCATCCACACTCCTACTCCCTTGGATGAGTCTTTGCAATTTGTTGTGCAACTCCCTATGGTAGTGGGAAGGCACAAATCTCCTTCTCATCAAAGTCTTCATTTTACCCCAAGTGTTGATAGGGTGCTCTCCATACCTTCTTCTCTCCTTTTGCATTTGATCCCACCAAATTAAAGCATAATCGGTGAACTCAAGGGCAGCCACCTTCACTTTCTTTGCATCAGGGTAATTGTGGCATGAGAAGATTGCTCTATTTTCATTTCCCACTCAAGATATGTGTCGGGGTCATTCCTCCCTTGGAAGGAAGGTACCTTGACTTTCACCCCTCTTAGATCGTCTTCATGTTGATGGTTTCTACCTCCTCTTTCGTGTCTTCGTCCCCCTTCACGCCTCCTTCTTTCTCTTGGAGAACTATAGAATAGGTCACTTCCCGGATGAGATTCTTCATGATTAGAATTTCCCCCATGGTTGGAAACTCTTCCTCCTTCAAGTCGGTCCATCCTTTCATGTAAGCCTTCAAGTTGTCTTTGAAGCATTCTCTCAAAGTGTTGAGTAAGCGCCTCCATTTGAAGCCTATTAGGATCTTGCCTAGGGGAGTTTTCCCCACTCATGCTTGCAACAAAAAAAAAAAGATGACAAGGAAAATTACACAAGAAATGTTAGAAAGACCTCACCACTCGCCTCACGTGGTTGCACTCAAATTTATCCACTCAGCTTCCTTTATAAGCCCTTAAGAAAAGAACCTTATCAACGATTTTCTCAAGACAACAGTAGACATCAAGTGAGCAAGAAACCAACAAGAGAATATGAGTAGAACAAGAGAAATAAACGGTTAGAACAAGAAATTCAGCAACGATCAAGAGCAATGAGAGAAATATTGGTCCTTTCAATTCGCCGATCTTCCTTCTTTTTTTTTGTTTTTTTTTCGAATTTCCTTTTTGTCCTTTTTTTTTTCTTCAGTCAAAAAACACAATGACTCAAGTAACACCTTTTTTTTTTCAACTTTTTTTTTTTTGAGTTTAGGACCCAAATAGAGAAGCGATAAATAGAGTTGGAGAATGAAAACACCAATGGAATACTATGGATGAGAGATTAACAAAGATGAACAAGAACACAAATGAAGAAGAACACAACGCAAACCTGAAAATCAAGGAGCCAAGGCTCTGATACCAAATGATAAGCACCTTGGAATGGATCGCCTTGAAATTCAGATGTAGGGAAGGATATTGACGCCACACTCAAGAAAGATGAGAGGGTGAGTGATAAGTCATGGGGGTTTCGATCGCCACAAGTTGCCTTGATAAGATCACGATTAGTTCTTTGCCTAAGAACCAAATCTCTGATTTCATTCAAACTTAACATGCCTTGGCCATACAAGAGTTCTCCTATATATAGACTTAGTGGAGGTTGAAACATTAACCTCTACCACACTTCCCACTAAGCACTAATTATGCACCATTATCATGCATGCATGCATGCATGATGTTTATTTCCCACAATTCCCTAATACTAGCTTAGGAACTCCCAAAAGCATTAAAAACCCACCAAAAGACATCAAAGATAACTTCAGAAAATTCCCCCAAAAATACCCACGAAAATTGGACACTTGTAGCCCTTGAATGCATCTTGGATCATGTGGTTTGGGCCTTCAAGTTTTGTCTTCATGTGGGCTCAATTTCCTTTCAATTTGAAGGAATTGATCCATTTAGTTGTTGCCTCCATTGTGCATTGATCCTTCTTCTCCTTGAGCTCCATTATTAAGCCTTCCAAAGCTTGCTTCATTCTCTTAGTCTTGGATCTTGTCATGGGTCCTCCAATTCCTTTCAATGCCTCTTCCTCTATGGCTTTGTCTTGTTNGAATTATAATGTTAATTATTTTCCCATTCATAATTTATGATTTTATATATTATGATAAAAATTGGGTTAATCATGTAGTTCAAAACCGTAAGAAATCATATTATGATAAAACCAAGGCTATTAGACCTAAGGACTAAGGCATTAATCCCAATAAGGGGAGACACATACCTAGGAAGGTGGGTAGGTCTAGGAATGTCCAAGGTGTCGATTCTAGGTTTAAGAACCTAGAAAGGAAAAAATCAAACTTTGAGGGCAAAGCTTGATAAATTATAGAAAACCCTAGATAGATTCTCTATTGGATGAAAGAGTTTAGGTATGGTGTTGTGTGGTTAAAAATCTAATAACGATAGATCGGGTCTGGGATATCGATCTATGTTCTCAAATGCTATGGAGATGTCATATGCAAGGGTGTTATATGACTATAGTAAAAGGAAGTCTAAGAATGACAAGAGAATGCTATTTAAGGACAAAAATACCTTGACCAAGGACAAGATATCTAAGGTTAAAGGGAAGAAAATCTTAGCTAAGGACAAGGTATCCAAAGTTAAGAAGGTTAGGTTTGTAAGCCAAAAGTCACCGGAGGTACATCGATGTAGCCTTGTATTTGTAGAAGAGTCACCTAGGGAGGTGACTAAGGCTAAGAGCTCAAGGGGAAGCTCTAGAAACTATGTTGGGACCCATGGTCAATGGATTTTGGGAGGAATTCTCCTAAAAGTCTAGATAGACCATGAAGTGTGTGAAAGGATTTGGAGACGGATTTGAGTCTCAATCTTAGGGATTTGGCACATTAGAATTGAGTTTATGAATGAAAATATGACATTAGGATCATATTGCATGAAAATTGATTTTTGATGTATAGATGTCATATAAACCAATGCTAGGGATGCATTGTGGTTTGGTATGGGCAGATACATTAAGAGGAGATCAAAATTAGGACTTTAGGTCAATGTTTAATTGAACCATTTAGATAATTTTGAGTTTTATGTCAATCTTGCGATTGGTGATAGATATATTTTTGAGTTTTATGTCAATCTTGGGACTTTTAGGCAGTGTTGGGGAGAACTTCTCCTAGCTGCTTTTTAAATTCTAACTACACAGAAGCACTTTTGAGTGTTTGTGAATGTTAGATTCTGCTTTAACTTCTGCAACTTTTACTCAAAAGTTGAAAGTAAGAATTTGATATTTTTTCTGCTTCTGCTTTTTTGCTTATGGTCCAGAATTAAAAGTTGACATTTATACCTTTAATAAATTTATCATTTTACATAATTGTCACCCTACTTTTAAATAAAATTTTATATTTTTATATAATTTATATTTTTTAGAATTTTTTATACTATTTTTTATAAATTTATATAAATTTCATCATTTTAAATATTTTTATATTTATTAATTTTATATATTTTTTAAACATATATATTATAAAAAAAATTAATTTGATATAATATTTAAAATATAATAATAAATATATAAAATATTAGATAGTGTATCAAAATTAAAATTAGATAATTAAAAAAATTAATTTATATATTTTAAGGATCTTATTATCATTTAACTAAAAATTAAGTTTAAAGTAATTATTCATTAAACATTTAAATTTTATCTTGTATCAACTTTTAGTTCTATTTTTAAATACTCCATGTTTTAATTTTTTTAATGAATTCGAGATAATCTCTGTAAGAATTATTTTTTAATAAGTAAAAGCTCTCTTAAAGACTTTTTTAATTCTGCTTATTCTAGAATGCTACCTAGACAAGTCAGAATAAACCAAACCCAAACCGAGCCGGTCAGTCCAAACAGATGACTTCCCTCATTCCAGCAACAACAAGCCTCGCTCAACAGATCATTCCCAGCCGAAGCAGACAGATCATTCCCCTCCGGCTCCAACAACAATCAATCAGTTACTCCATAATTATCCGATTGTTCATCCTATAAATAAGATTCCATTTAATTCCATTCCATTCCATTCTTCATTCCCGATCAAAGAATGAAGCCAAGTTTCAGTTGTCTCTTCTTCTTCTTCCTCCTCTGTTTCTTACACTGCATAGCTTCTAGTACAGTGCGGCAGGGAGATGCGCTGAACAAGTTCTACTTTAACAACAGAGCAGGGAGGTCGTCTTCTTCTTCTTCTTCTCCTTCTTCTTCATGGGCTAGTAGTCTCCTTTCGGTATCGGACCTGGAGTCGAAGGTCTATGACAATAGCGGGCTGAAGGAGGACGACAAGGTCATTCGGCTGCCCGGCCAGCCGGACGGCGTGCATTTCGATCAGTACGCGGGGTATGTCACCGTCGACAGCGCCCACGGCCGGGCTCTGTTTTACTACTTCGCCGAGGCTGCCGAGAACAACGGGTCGAAGCCTCTTGTGCTCTGGCTCAATGGAGGTATATAATTTGTAGAAAATGAATCGATCGAACCATGAGATGCTCTTCGATAGAATGGTGATTGTTGTGGCGTGGGTGGGTGCAGGGCCAGGATGTTCGTCGTTGGGGTATGGTGCCATGGAGGAGCTCGGGCCGTTTCGGGTCATGAGCGACGGCAAGACTCTGTATAGGAATCCGTACGCGTGGAACGACGGTAGGAATTATCAAAGTTATTTACTAAAGTTTAAGGGGGTAGGGTGAAAAAAGGTTTCTGCTTTGGCATTCCCTCGAACTGACGGGCACCGTGCAATGCAGTGGCAAACGTCTTGTTCCTGGAAAGCCCCGCCGGCGTCGGTTTCTCCTACTCCAACACCACGTCGGACTACGCCAAGAGCGGCGACCGTAGGACAGCGATTGACGCGCTGGTTTTCCTCGTCAACTGGTTAGAGCGGTTCCCGGAGTATAAGGGGAGGGACTTCTTCATCACCGGCGAGAGCTACGCCGGGCACTATGTCCCCCAGCTCGCCCATGCCATACTCCATCACAAAGATCGCCTCATCAACCTCAAAGGAATCGCGGTAAGACATGGATCCCGAAATCAATCAGTCCGACCGATCCCCAATCATTTTGAATGCTAATTAAATCGAGAAGGATCGATCCCATCTGATTCATAATCGAAAATTCCCAATTCAATTGCAAATTGATTTGGGAAGGATCGATCTCCTCTAGTTCCCGATCGAAAATCTCATTTTGCTTTCGAACGACCTAGATCGGGAATGCGGTGATCAACCAGGAGACGGATGGCAAGGGGCTGCTCGACTACTTCTGGACGCACGCGTTGATCTCCGACGAAACCATCGTCGCGATTCACAAGTTCTGCAATTTCTCACCCGACGCCCAGCGGCAACATCCGGAGTGCGACCGAGCGACCGCCGAGGCGAGCCACGTCTTCAACGAAGTCAACATCTACAACGTATACGCGCCGCTGTGCTTCACGTCGGGCGTGACGCCGACTCCAAAGTTGCCTTCGGTTTGTCTCTTGCAAGCTTCTTTATATATTTATCCTAATTTTCCTGCTACTTTAAGAGTCAATTTAGATCGATCAATTCAACTGTTAACTCAAGAATCAGAGTTCAAGGAGCAAATTAAATTAGGGGGAAAAAACTATATTGGATTTAGGGGTAATCAGACTAAAACTGGTAACTCCTAGTCTTCTACCGTGTTGAATTGTATCCCTTCTTGATCCCATTTAGAAATGGAATAACAACTAACTTGATGCAACCCCTCATATCAAAAAACTTGCATGAAAACCAGACTTTCGATTGAGCATGATCGAGATCTGCACTGGAATCTTGTTCCCTTTCCAGGTGCCTCCACCAAATTCATTTGAATGTTAATCACTAACATTACGTAGTTTTCGTTCATATCGTTTTATGGTTCTCAGTCACTGGATAAGGTTAAATTGCACTAAGGGAGACCTATATGCTACATGATCGATCGAACAGGACTTGATCTCAGCCATTCCAGATGTGAGTGAGCGAGATTATAAGTTCCCCTAGATCAATCATGTGGTGCACAGGCTCCCCTTTCATGCAAAAAACCACCTGCAAGAGCTAAGATTTGCACACTAGCTTTGCTTCCCTTCAGAGGCTCCCTGTTTTTTACTGAACTATTTTTATTCAAATCATTTTATGGTTTCTGAGTTACACAATGTAATTAAATTGCACAAATGGAGATGGGAGGCTTATGCTTTACATGATTAGTTGAGCAGGAATTGTTCTCGGCCATTCTACATTCGAGTGAGCTAAATTCCTCTTGATCATGGGTTTCACAATCTCCTCCTCCACTTGCAAGAGCTGGAACTTACATATTATTTTTGTTCACCTTAGGAGGCTTCTTTTTGTAAACAAACTTATTCAAAATTTTCACTCAATCATATATCAATTGTGAATAATAGAGATATGGTTTATAGCCAAGTTAATTGTAAAAAATCATAGAACTAACCGATTCAATCTTGACTGTTTTTCAAAATATGACAACTTTGCTCGATCGCTTCCTGTCTATCAATTGTTATGTTTATGTCCTGAATTTTTTTTTTTCAAATTCTGACACAGATTGAGAATTTTGATCCTTGTACTTCTAATTATGTGGAGGCATACCTTAACAATCTTGAGGTGCAGAAAGCTCTACATGCCAATGTGACAAAGCTCAATTACACCTGGTCTGGTTGTAGGTATATATCCATATCTCATATAAGCTGTCATTTGATAATTTGATTTTTCTTTTAAAGAAAATAATGAAAATTCAGCTTATTTATTTATATTTTTGTCTCAATGCAGCCAAGTGATACAGGGTTGGTCAGATCAACCTTCCACAATGTTGCCAATTATCCATGAGTTGCTATCTAATGGGATTAGGGTTTTGAAGTACAGGTAAAAAAATTATATCCTCATCATTAAATTATATAACTAACCTAGTTGATGAGTTAAAGTATGGCAAAATTTAAATGAAATGCCCCTTCACAGCCATCTATATCTTCATCATATGACAGTAGTTTTGCCGAAGTGAATAGAGATTTTCATCATAATATATGGCATATCAGCTTTATATTTCAATACTTTTTTATATAGATAGGTGCATCAATTTTGTGTTCATTATATACATTGTGTAAGTGTGATAACAGATATAGATATCTTAGTTTTTCATATCAAGGCCTATTGATTTAGTAGCTATAGGTGTACAGTTATAGCTTTCTGATTTCTGCATATCATGTCATACGATAATGATAGAGATAAAGACATTGTTCATCCGATTACGAGTGAAGGGGTTTTCAATTAAATTTTGTCCCTAAGAAAACTTTGACCTGGTTCACTTTCATATGCATGCATGCAATTGTCCAGCGGTGACTTTGATGGAAGAGTTCCTGTTACTTCCACAAGATACTCTATAATGAGTTAAAGCTTAAAGTGAAGGTTCCATGGAGAGCTTGGATGCTTAACAGTGAGGTAGACAATTATGTTGTTTTAAATCTTTTCGTAATAATATATACATATATTTTGTATTTAATTATTCTTGAATCCATCTTCACTGATAGATAAAAGAATCAAAAGTATTTAAGTGAAATGTGTCAAAACTCTTTTCTTTACTCGGACGATAATGACGACTACTAAAACGATATAAATTTTGATGGTGTTTTATTGTGAATATGCAGGTTGGGGGATACAATGTGGTATATAATCACAATTTGACATTTGCAACTGTTCGTGGAGCGGGGCATGAGGTTCCAAGTTATCAGCCAGCTCGAGCTCTGGAAATGATCAAGAATTTTCTTCAAGGGGCGCAACTCCCTGCTGTTGAAGGGTTTCAATAGAGAACCAATGCTCGAGCTGTGGAAATAATTAAGTGTTTTCTTTAAGGGGTGCAACTCCCTGCTGTTTAAAAGTTTCAATAGGGAATCAATTGAGTTATTGTTGTTCATTGTGATCTCAACAATTGAATAAAATTCAATCTATGCTATTTAAATATTGTCTCTGGCTCAAGTTAAGCATGGTTTGACTTCAATTAGTAATTTAGAAATTTCGTATTAAGTGATCGAATTTTTATGTTCAAATTAAATGTAAATAAATTTCATCCAAATCTCGGTCCAGCGCTTTAGCAAATTCCTTACCTTGATCTACGTTTACAACCGGGAGAGACAGAGAGATTCAAGATACTGGAGAAACTCATAAGGAAACGCTCCTAACCACCGCCGCAAGCCGATTTCTCTTGCGATTAAAGAGATCATCTAGTACCGTATGACTTCTACCCGTCTGCTCAATTATAAATGAAAAGGGATTAATATACAGGTTGATAATTGGTTGTTAATCATGGTCAATCATAGTAGACACCATAATAATAAACCATGCTTATTATAAAATTAAAAAATAAATAATTGTTAAAAAAACGTGAATTTTAAGAAAAATAATAAATTATTCACAAATTAAAAAAAAATCCAATAACAAATAAAATAAACTAATTAAGCTTCTCCTCGCTAGGTGGGAATCAACTTGGGGAGTGCTTAATAGAACTTATACCAAGCGCTTCTTAGATTTTAATTGCATGGAAAAATATTTGAATATTTGTGAATGCCAAATTATGATTCAACTTATATTACTTTTATATAAAAAAACTAGAGGCAAGAATTGATTATTTTTCATGATTTTGGTTTTTTTTCATGCTTTAAAATTAAAGTTGATATTTATATCCTTTATAATGATAATCATACCTTTGACTTTTATGACTTTTCGATCATATTTTATCATGATTATTTATTTTTTAAATAATATTATTTATTTTTATATAATTTGTATTTCCGGAAATTTTTATACATATTTTTTTCATATTTATATAAATTTTGTTATTTTTATTAATTTATATATTTTTTCAAACATTCATGTTATAAAAAAAATTAATTTGGTTATGATATTCAAAATATAATAATAATTATATAATTATCAAAATTATATTTAGATAATTAAAAAATTAATGTATATAGTCTAAGGATATTATTATCAATTAATTTAAAATTAAGATTGAAAATAATTATTTATCAAATGCTCAAATTTTAACTTATATATTTTTATTTTCAAACATTTCATACGTTAACTTTTTACTAATTTTAAAATAATCTCTATAATAATAAATTTTAAATAAATAAATAAAAGCTCTCAAATATTTGCTCATCATGTAGTCATTCAAGTCTTTATATATCTTTCATGAGTGCTCCCATATAAGTACACTCATCCACCTAACTTTCTCATCAAAATAGTATTTACACCATGCCTCAATTTACATCACGTCCTTGATAATTTTTAATAAAAAATAAACATCTCATATCATTAATTAAAATAAATAAATGAATGAATATATATATATATATATATATATATGATATAATTATGAAAATAAAATGTCAATATAGCACAATGTTTGCCGATAAGCAAATCAATATTTATGAGAAGAAAATAACATACATTATGATTAAGAAGTAAAAATAACATTGAAACATAAATCGAAAATGCAGATGAGTAAGATTCGTAGTAATGAGTCTGCTATGAGTCATTCCGTTATGAGTCTGCTATGAGTCATCGGCTTTCGACGGTGCATTTGATTTAAATTATCATATATAATCCTGATTATGTTATTATCAAGTAATTAGTAATATGGAATGAACATAGGTTGTTAAAATAGGAAGACAAAGTAAGATTCGTAGTATTTCGGGAAATCTTCTTCGTCCGACAACAGGCCCAAGCTCCGCCTCAGGTTCGCTTCGTCGACGTCGCACCACGCAAGCAACTGAAGTTTCTCACCGCTATCTCTCCCATCGTCGGAGGCAGAGTAGTCGTGTGGCCACAGCCCCAACCTCAATTTGTCGCCGACGTGGCACAATGTGAGCAGCTCTAGTTTCTCACCGTTATGTCTCTCCTGCAGCAGGTACATCCTTCTCTCATCGTCGGCGGCGAATCTGGCAGCCGCCACCGGGTATAAGTGCTTTGGAAACCCCTCCGTGTATAACTCCCGGCTCCCCCACCGGGTGTCCAGGTCGTATTCCACCCACGCGTCAGTCGCCGTGTCAAACGCCAGCGTCGAAAATAGTTTGTTATTTGTTGCCACGTCCCACCCGCCGGCCACGAACACGGTCCGTGGCCCAGCGACGCAGGCGTAGTCCAACCGTAGCGGGGGCGGCATCGGCGACCCTGGGCGCCAGTCGCCACTAACTAGATCGTAGATGTTGACCTCGCCGGTGGGGCGAAAGGCGGAATTGTCCCACCCGTTGATCAGCACAAGCTCTCTCCCGACGACCACAACATGGGAGCAGCCCTGAATGGCCTGGGAGCGTTCGGTGGTCATCCGCAGCATTGCCCTGGCGCCCGTGGCTGGCTCGACGAGGACTAGATAGCACTGGTAGAAGCGCTTGCTCTGCAGGAGCAACACGATGACGGGGCGCACGAGGCCGGCGGCCTTGTGAAGGCTATAGAAGGACGACGAGGCGAGTTCTTGCTTCCACCGCCTGCAAACACCCCGAGCGACGAGGATGGATTGGAAGGGGAGGCGGAGGAGACACTGGAGAGCCACTTCCTCCGGCAGCCCTGGAATTAGCTCAGACACCATGGTGGCCGGCCGACGATCAACCTTTCTCCGATTGGATTCTGGAACGTATGCTAGAGGAAACAGGAGTTTGTTGATTAATATATTTATAATTGAGTCCGTTTTAGGAAACATTTATTTTCGGCAAAACTTTCAATAATTTATTTAGATATTATCTCTTTTAGTCAATTATTAATATAGAGATAAAAAATAATTAAATCTTAAAATTTTAAATTCTTAAAGATCTAAATACTAAGAAAAAATTATTTTCATCCAATAAGATACACTGCATTACCTGTTCTTAACGATAAAAATGTTAATAAAAATATCTAATTCAGTTTTCTGTTTAGATAAATAATATTTCATGTTATAAATTTTATAATATCAATAGAGATAAGATAAATTTGAATATAAAATTAAAATTTTGTTGTCAAATATACTTATTTAGTAGCAGACTATATATCTTTATTGTTAGTTCATTCTTACTATTTTAAAAACAATAAAATATAAAATGATTTTTTCTCTTATTTTGACACACATCCAAATTTTGAATGCTAAAAGATAAAGTCATACACTAAATATATAGTAATAAATTTTAAATTTTTATATATTTATTTAGAATCCTATCAATATTTTATAGAATTAATATTATTTGGTTAAATTGTATTACATTTAATTTATATTTTATGAATTTAAAAAATATTTAAGAATTTTTCAAATTAGTTTTAAAAAAAAATTCAAGCTCGAGCCATATAAGCAATGTCAATCTGACCCTGACCCGGATCCATGCTATGAGCCTTTGATTTTATGAGTCTTTGCGACCATCAAGTCTCGTGTTGGGTTTATCTTGGCACGACGAATTAGTCTACCGACACAAGCCATGCTTAACATGAGAGTCCCGAACTGCCATCATAATTAATCATTTATTAAATTTTTTATTAGAAAAATTATTTATTTATTTATTGACGGATTTGTGCATTGCATACATAAATTATTTATTATTAATATTGAGCGAATTAGTTCTAAAATTTCAGATATCTAAATTCCTCTTCTTAAATAATTACTCTTGGAAATAAATTAGTATCGTTCTTCATCATAAAAATCTTAATTAAAAAAAATAAATTCTCGAAATTTAATTACGTAGAGATTTTATTTTCGACTTATATTATACACTATATTATCAGAATAAAAATATTATCCTGAAACGGTTATAATATAATTTGAGAAAACTATATCACAAACTAGATTATCGGTTAGGTACTAACCATTTAGATCGATATTTTTAAAAAAAATATTAAATACTATTGATTTAAATATGTATCTCCAATCAGAGAAGGAGTAGGTTGCCAAAGACTTTTCGAAAAGAGTGGAGAGAGTTATCACAAGAAAGACAAAGGCGAAGTCGTGAGAGGCAATCCTCTCTAAGGTTGACTATGTAGTCTCAAGGAAGATGAAAGGATATGACTCTTCATCTTCTCTATTAATTATCATAATTGCAGCTAATTAAATTTTCCATTGATAGATTATTCATCTTTTCCATTAATGATAGTAATTATGACTTTTCAAATTTTCTAAACAAAATAAGAGAAAAACTACAGTCTTTCTTTCCTAGATCAAATAAATTCATATTTAATTTTGATCTGTTCTAGTTTTCGATATGTCAGAAATAATTAATAATACAATTAATTCTTATTTAGAAATAATAAATTGGTTAATTTTAGTATCCACTAAAATAATCAATTACTGATACTGTTCATGTCTATGTACTGTTAGTGTGATCATCTAAGTTTTATACTTGAAGGTAGTGTAAATTCATTCACAGACTAAGGTAGCCGTCTAGCAACAGTTTTTAGCCACCCAACATGATAGAATATTAGTCATAAACTAAAAATCACTATGAACCGATTACTGTGTAATTTAATCATTTGATCTCTACTCTATATCCCAATTAATTTGGTGCACTATGCATTATCACCAAAATAATTATTTTATTTAATTTCCAAGATATAGTAGACTCATCTTGAATAATAATCATTCCTCTCATAACCATGGATTTTGAGTCACTAATATCTTTATCAAGCGGTTAGGATGTTAAGTCCCTAATTCAAGAGATCAATGAATCCTCTATTGACTTAAACACTATTAATTCTATCTACGTTTTGTCATACACCCAACTACTGTATGAATCATAATCCGATTAAAGACTGCTTTTAATGGCGTCAAAGTACATAACTCCACGCATAGAATAAATGAAAGTCTCAAGTCAAAAGATCAGTTACACTCATTCATTAAGACGAACGGCTAATGATACTAATATGTGGTGTTCTCTTAAGCGGGTCATATCCAATGTACCTTAAACTTAAGGCACTCCCAAGTACAACTTGAATATTCATCCCTCGGTCTATCTTGACTTAGTTATACTTAGTGTTGATCTTGATCTCTATATCCCCTCTAGATATCTATTCGATCAAGGACTATTTTCAGAATAATATAACAATTAATCTATGAAACTTTATTATTAATAATATACGTACAGAAAAGTAAATAATTAACGATAAATAGTTACTTTTATTAAAATAATTATCCATATATACATAAAAGCGTTTTGGCACATAAGTACACACACTAATAATCTTCTCACTTATACTGTTACCAAACTCTATGGACTCTAAGTCCTAAGCTCCTCACATGGATCTCATGTTTCTGTAGAGGTAAGACCTTTGTGAGTGAGTCAGCGATGTTCTCGCTGGTGTCTACTCTGCTAACTAACACGTTACCCCTCTAAATAATCTCTCTAAGGAGGTGATACTTCCTTATCACATGCTTAAATCATTGGTGAGACCTTGGCTCCTTTGCCTGCACTATGGCCGCATTATTGTCACAATATAGCATAACTGGATCAATAATGCTAGGAACCACTTCAAGCTCTACTATAAAGTTCTTGATCCACACAACTTCCTTTGATGCCTCCGAAACTGCTTTGTACTCGGACTCAACTGTTGAATCTATAACAATCTTCTGCTTGAAACTCCTCCAGCACACCATTCAAGCAAAACAAATGACCTTGTTGCGATTTTAGATCATCCCGAACTATCTGAAAACTGGCGTCAGTATATCCTCTAACGATCAATTCTTCATCTTCTTCGAAAACTAAGAACATGTTCTTTGTTCTTCTAAGATACTTAAGGATGGTGTTTATCGCAGTCCAATGACCCTCTCCATGATCTGATTGATATCTACTTGTCATGCTTAAAGCATACGAGACATCTGGTTGAGTGCATATCATGACATACATTATGGACCTTATAGCCAAAACATACGATATCTTGCTCATTCTACTTCTCTACTCTTGTGTCTTTGGACACATAGCCTTGGAGAGATGTTTAACTTGTGACACTGGCAAAAATCCTCTCTTGGAGTCTTGCATGCCGAATCTATTCAATGTTTTATCAATATATGTACCTTGACTCAACCCTAGTAACCTTGTTAACATTTGAAAATTTGGAGGGCTAAAAAGCTAAATACACCCAAAGCAAGGGCTAGCGAGCGAATAGCTAAAATAGGAGGGGTTCTTTGTAAAAGACCAAACCTATTAAAAGCCTTTCCTTTCCTCTTTCTCGCGAATTTCGCCGAAGGTCGATTCCTCTTCTTCGTCTGTTCTTCCTCCGCTCGCCCACAACCGACGAAGTTCCCTTTTCTTTTCTTTATCGAGAGCCACGATTTCAAAACCTTGCCGGTGTCGGGGTCTTCCTGCTCCAGTCAAGCCTACTCAAGCCAACGGGGTGCGTTCGCCCTCTTTTCTGACGATGCTGCGCAATCCAACCTCACGCCGGCGATCTAGGGCGCAGCGTTGCTTGTGGCGCAGTTGTTCTACTTCTTCCTTTCTGAGCTAGGTGTTTCCCTTCTTCCACGATCTCCTTCGTGAGCAAGTGAGACCGTCGGGCTTTCCTCCTTCCAGATTGTGGCGAGTCGGGCAGGGATCTAGGGTTGCAACGGTAAGAATTCTTAGATTCGGATTATGCTTAAGTGGTTGATGATTCGATTGGTTTGTGAATGCTTCATCTTTGTTTAGAATCAAGATCTTGTGTTGGATGTTAGACATCGGCTGGATTGGTAGGTTTCTGTTCGGATTCTTCTTGGATGTTTAGATTCGAATCATAGTTCGTTTCGAATTTGTAGTTTACAGATCTATGGGATTTGCTCAGCTTTGGATCTATGGTTTTGTATTGGTTGTTGTGTTGGTTTTGTTTTAGGAGGTTTGTTGGATCGCTATGCTGGTTGGAGATTTTTGTGTGGGATTTGATTAATCGATTATACTCTGTTATTGGAATGGATGGTTTAGTTCTTGTTTTGATTGTATTTTCTTTCCCTGCTGAGATGCGATTCTGGGTTCTTGTTGTGTGAGTAATTATGGGTTTGATGTAGTCTTTGGGTTTGGCAGATTATTTTACTCAGCATGTTGTTTAGAGATTGGGGATGTGTTCGGTTGGTGATCTACCATAGAGGAGGTCTGTTGCTTTCGATTCATGGTGAAGCAAATTGTATTGTTTAAGTTATGGTTGGAAGTTTCCAAGTTCACTTGAGCTGTGAGTTATAATCTCGGAGTCGTAGTGTCAGTGTTGGGGTTTGCTTTGAGCTGCTGTGGACACTGCAGAGAGCTTCTCTTGAAGCTTTGTGTCATGTGACAGTTAAGAGCTTGATGGGGGTCCATCAATTAAAGGTTTAGGGTGGATTTTGGGTTGAACCTAATCTTAGCTACTCACAGCCAATCGGGTTATGGATTAGATAAGGGATTAAATTTGATATTGATTGTTGGATTAATCCGGATACGACTGAGTATCTAGTTTAGTTAGTATCATTTATTATGACAGCTTATACTATGTTCCTTGACATAGGACACTGATTTAGTTTCGGACTTTTGGACGGGGGAGTTCTCGTCACGCGGACTTCTACATCGAAGGCGGGTACTTCTGACTTATCTATTTTAGATATTGTCACAGATTCTATGCATAGTTAGATATAGATAGCAGTAGAGTTTTACTTATTTCCTGCTTTCATATTTCTACCCTTGATATTAGCTGTGTGTTTAGACGATAGACTTATTTCTGTACTGCTTCGAGGTTGGACCTCTTTACTCTTTATTGTCGCATGTGATGTATATTGTGATTAGAGATAGGATACCTTATACCCAGCACTATAGTTAGGATATGGTGCATACCGGCTATTTGGACCTCTGCATATCATGCTGATGATTGGTAGACTAGCTAGGTAGGTGTGGCGTATGATATGGCCATGCTTCGTTCTTGCATGCGCATGGGCTGGTAGTATAGAGCTCCCAGTCATGTGGTTGAGACACATCATCTGTTATGACGGCCATGATCTGCACACATTGTCATACGCGAGTAGTGGCTATCGGAGGGTACTCACAGTTGCCCTTTCGAGACTCTGCCCGGTCACTCCTGAGGAGTGAGTCCGGTGCATCGTAGCAGTCAGGGACACCTCCGGGTGTGGATAGTAGTTTGTTGTATCCCCGTTCGATCACTCATAGGTAGTGTTGCTGGAGCATGGTAGCAGACACTAGTGATATTCGGTGATCATGATTTGTGCACATTGTTACTAGCGAGTAGTAACTATTGGAGGGTGCGTATAGTTGCCCTTTCGAGGCTCCGCACGGTCACTCATGAGCAGTGATTCCGGTGCATCGTAGCAGTCAAGGACCCCTCCTGGTGTGTGCAGTTGTTCTGTCGTATCTCCGCCCGGTCACTCTTGGGTAGTGATGCTGGTGCGTGGTAGTAGGCAGAGTTGGTATAAAGATCAGTTGCCTTTCCCTTTCCGGCTTTGAGTACATGTCATGATGGGTTGTGTGACCCGCGAGCAGTTAGCTCCCCCTTTGTTGGCGTAGGGGTACATGTCATGATAGGTTGTGTGACCTGCGAGCAGTTGGCTCCTCTCGTGCCTGGTGTTGGGGTTAGGGTTGTTGGAGCAGTTGGCTCCCTGACATCCTGTACACTCAACCACCCAATATAGGGGTAGCTGGAGTGCGTACAGATATCATGTGCACATGATGCATCATTGCATTGCTTGTTGTTGTTTGCATTATTGCGTTTGCTCGTATTTGCTATATCTGGTTATAGTATATGTGTTTGATCTGCACCTTCAGGAGGTATGTGTACATAAAGTCTGGTGACCTTATCTTACCCGTGTGATATTTGGACCGTTACATCTTCAAGTTTGTATGACTCTGGTGACCCTACTTTACTTGTGTGATAATTTGATTTTCACATCTTCAGGTTTGGCTCTGTTATGTGTCCTCTATTCAGTATTCTGGTTTTAACATTTTCTACTGTTATTACTGTTACTGTTGCCAATTTGACTCTTACTGCTAGTAAGTTTACTATGCATATCAGATAGATATATTCGTTGAGTTCTTGGACTCACACCATCAGCCTTATTTTTTCATTTCAGGTTGATCGTCTGGAGTGCCCGGCAGCCTGTCCCAGTCCCTCTATTTCGGAAGCGACTCGTGTCTTGGTTTGTGTTGTATTATAGTATTTTTCATTTGCTTTCGCTGTGTCAATTTATGTGGTGTTGTTTTTGTACGGCAGTATAGTTGTACTTTTGTGTACTATAGAGGTCTTTGTTTCATTTTATTTTGTCGTAAGTCATACCGGTACACAGTTTTTATCGTCGTCTTCGTTTGCTTTACATTCAGTGGCTTGTTCCAGTCTTATAGATTGTGGTACAGGCGGACTAAGAGAGTCGTATATGTTAGGTTTCTGGATTGTCCGCCGGGTCGAGGGAGAGGCAGTCCGGTCAGTATCGGACGGGCAGCTCCTCGGGGCATGACAATTTATTTGGTATCAGAGCTCAGGTTGCGAGATACCTTATGGTCTTGTGGGTATTTTCGGATTTTATGTCGGAGTCGCTTTCCTCGATGTGGACGTGTTTGGGACATGGCGGCGGCGGGACATCTCCAGGCGACTGAAAGGATATGGTAAGTTTTGCTAGTAGTTCTAGGAATAATCTTATTAATACTGGGTCATATCTATACAGGTATGCCCTATCGTATCGAGCTGACCCCACCCCGCCGACGTGGTGGCCTGGGGCGACCACGTAGGACGACTCAAGTGTCCGAGAGAGCTGCGACCGTCAGGTTAATTGGAGATAGAGTCTCTAGTGAGACGACCTGGAGTAGAGGCACGCGGTCGGGGTCAGACTCCTCCGGAGATACTGGGTGGTCAGGGACCTCAGCCATCGAGGGTACCACCACCGTATCTGACGGCACTCCCTGTAGTACCTCCGGTAGTATCTACTTTTACACCCCCGGTGGTACCTATCGTAGAACCACCGGAGCCATCACCAGCGGTACTCACTACGGTACCCCCAGCGGAGTAGAATACATCGCAGTCCATTCAGTTGATACTTCAGACCCTTCTGTAGCTGCTACAGTCGATACGACCGGTTCATCCACCAACGCAGCCAGTACCTTTCTCTGCACCACCAGCTCCTTAGACAGTTCAGCCGGCACTCTCAGCGGGACAACCAGCATGTCCGTCAGTACAACCGATGCAGCCAGCACCCTCAGCATTACCGCCAGATTATTCAGCAGTACCACCTATCGTACCTATGGCTCTTGCGGGCCAAACCATGGACAGGTCACGGATCCCAGCGTTGGCTGCATCCGTGAAGGGTCAGTTCACCTTGTTCCACGGGAGTACTGACCAGTACATAGCTCGGTCCTGGCTTGAGACTTTGGAAGACACCTTTCGATACATGTCCTGCTCAGACTGGGAGAAGGCTCAGCTGGCGGCCTACCACATGTGCGATAAGGCGTCGACTTGTTGGACGACCCAACAGACTATTTTAAGCGAGCGATCAGTTACATGGGCTTTGTTCAGAGAAGCCTATGAGAGGAAGTATTTTCCCATCGCATTTCGGATGACTCGCCGACAGGAGTTCCTGAGTCTCCAACAAGGAGATCGGTCTGTGCTAGAGTACGACGCAGAATTCAACCATCTGGTAGAGTATTGCCCTCAGATGGTTGCAAATGACTCAGAGCGGATGATGCTGTTGGTGCCCCAGTTGGTTTTGATGTGATCAACCAAGTTAGGTTAGGCCCTGTTGGTTTTAATCCCTCTGCTAAGTGTGCAGGAGCTTAGGTACAGAGGAAGTCGAGCCTAAGACGTAGCGGACGAGAAGGATTGTGCGGGGAAGTGAGCCGACGGGCTCGGTACAATCCGAGGAACGCGGAAGCTGCGGAAGAGTACACCGGTGGAGCGAGAAGGACGTGCGCGGTGTCCAAGGGACGAGAAGCCGGGAGGAAGGACGCTCGAGGGGCGAAAGGCCAGAGTCGGGTTCGGGTGAGCCTAACTCCGGTTGGTCGGAAATCACCCAGAAGACGAAGAATCAAAAAGACTAGTCCAAGCGCCTAAAAGAAAAGGGAAAATTATTTAGTGCCACGAAGGATCGAACCCAAGACCTCAACAACACACACTAACCCACTTATCATTTGGACTAAAGGGCGATGGCAGTAAAATGTTGCTGATATTACTACTTAGAGATTACAACAGCGACATGGAGATTCCAACAGCCATCTCGAGGAAAGATAAAGTTTTAATTAAAACAATTAAAACTTAAAGGATAATGTTACATTATCCTTTAATCAAATCCAATGGATACAGTTTAATCCCATCCAAGATCAACTATCCAGATTACATCCATGGATCAACGGCCAAGAGAAAAGTGATCAACAATCAACAATCCAGATATATTCTCTTAGGCTATAAATAGACTTAGAGGTTTTGCTTTAGAAATCAATAATTCAATTCATTCTTGTAATTCTCTCTAAAGTCTAGCGATCTTCAGTTGTAAGGCTTCTCCGCCACAAGGAGATTTTTTTTTGAGCTTTAACCGTCTTGGAAGCAACGACCAAGTTGCAACCAAGTTTTTTTTAATAGACGAGTTTCCACCACTTTTATTTTATTAGCCGTCTATTCACCCCCTCTAGCCGGACCAACCCGATCCAACAAGTGGTATCAAAGCGAGGCCGCCGCAGAAGGACTAACCGCCAACTGCAGTAAATTTTAAGATGGTTGGACCAGCGATATAGCCGCCTAAGTTTGAGGGGGAGTTCGTGGCATGGAAACGGAAGATGCAGGTATTTTTTACTACGGATTATGAATTATTAATTATTATGAAAAATGGCTATGTAGCTCCCAAAGACAATGAAGGAAAGATCATGGATCCTGATTCTTGGAACAAGAAGGAACAAGTTGATGCTGTAGCAAACGGAAAGGCAGAATTTCATCTGCTGACCGTCCTCCCAGAGCAAGATGTGAACCGGATCGGTAAGTACGAATCGGCGAAGAAACTTTGGGAAAAGTTCTTGGAACTGCACGAAGGAACCTCAGAAGCAAAACTTGCGCGACGAGATGTTCTTCGAAGCCGACTGACCAATCTACGGATGGAAGACGGAGAATCTGTTACGAGATTACATGCAAAGGTAAAAAAACTAATCACAAGTCTTGAAAATCTCGGAGAAAAGGTAACTAACCGCGATGCTCAAAGGTACGCTCTAAACGCGTTTCCGAGAACCCCGGAGTGAACCTCGGTAATCAATGCGTATTATATTTCAAAAGATTTAGAAATAATTGTTGATGCAGTCTGGCCCTGATTGCTGTTTTAGTGTTGACAACGATTTTAGTTTAAGAGAATGATTATGATATGGAAAATCCTAATCTGGGAGGTTAGGTGGATTATGATTAAGTCCTGATCGAGGATTAGGCATGATATGGAAAACCCTAACCTGGGAGGTTAGGTGTGATGATTGTGATGATTGTGATGATTATGATTAAGTCCTAATCGAGGATTAGGCATGATGTTGGAAAATCCTAACCTGGGAGGTTAGGTGTGGAAAATCCTAGCTTGGAGGGCTAGGTGTTGAAAATCCTAACCTGGGAGGTTAGGTGTTGGAAAAGTCCTAATTCGGAAGGGTTGGGTGAAAAGTCCTAGCTTGGAGGGCTAGGTGAAAAGTCCTAACTTGGAGGGTTAGGTGCAAATTCCCATCCTGGAGAATTAGGTGAAAAAGTCCTGGCTTGGAGGGTCAGGTGCCTAGCTTGGAGGGCTAGGTTGGATGATGTTCTAACTCGGAAGAGTTGGGTGAAAAGTCCTAGCTTGTTGGAGGGCTAGGTGAAAAGTCCTAACTTGGAGGGTTAGGTGCAAATTCCCAACTTGGAGAGTTAGATGGAAAAATCCTTAGCTTGGAGGGCTAAGGTGGATGAATCCCTAGCTTGGAGGGCTGGGTAGAGTCACTGGATCGGTCTGGTGACCGATCAGGGACTGTTGGCACGCTGCTCCTTAGTGGATCGGTCTGGTGACCGATCCAGCTATGTCTGATCGGACTGGTGACCGATCAGGGAGTGCACAGTGAGATTGGGAATCTACTGTGTGGCTCCTGATCGATCCGGAGACCGATCAGGGAGCAGGCTGCTTCCTTGCTGTCTTGCTCCTGATCGGTCTGGCGACCGATCAGGGAGCAAACAGTGAGTGAGTTCCCATGCTGATCAGAGCCTTGGATCGGTCCGGTGACCGATCAGGAATCTTGGGTTTGATTAAAAAGTAACTGTTCATCTGCTTTGATCGGTCTGAGTGACCGATCAGGATCCAATCTGATCGGTCTGGTGACCGATCAGGATCAACCCTGATCGGTCTGGTGACCGATCAGGCGTGTATTGCTGCGAGAGCTGGGAATCCCAGCAAAGCAGTGGATCGGTCTGGTGATCGATCCACGCACCCTGGATCGGTCCGGTGACCGATCACTTTAATTCAAATTTCACTGTCAGACGTCGTCAGAGCGTCTGATCGTATCCGATTTGCTGATGTATGTGATATGCTTTGTGATCTTCTGCTCTAATACTCTGATTGAGTTTCAGGTGACAGGGGAGGATTCAAACACTCAAGGAGAAGTCAGAGAGTGCTTTCCTTGGAGCAGGTTTGTCCCTTTTCCCATCTCAGGTTGCAACGGCGAGCTGCGGACTGGAGCTAAGACTGGAGCTCGACTGAGGAGCTCAGTGAGTCCAGAGATAGCTCAGTAGAGGCTGGCGTTGGCAGAGGAGTAGCTGGGAGCTACAGAGATGGTGTCACCCGTCGCTTGGCGGAGAAACAAAAAGAAACGCGAGAGTTGGTTTCAGTATCAGATTCAGTTTTTGAAAACCTGTGTGTTCTTGCGTTCTGCTGCGAGAAGCTTGCTGTTCTTGAGTTCTTCATCCATTCTAAGCAAGCTATTGAGAAGCATACATCATACTTGAGCGCTTGAAGGAGAAAACAAGAAGCTTGGAGTCCGACAGTGGGAAGACACGAAGCAGACGGGGTCTGCGTGAGATCGCCACTGGGTGGAGCTCGGGAAGCTTGCTGTGTTTAATCCTTGCTAAGTGTTTGAGTAAGATCTTTCTTGTTGTTGTTTCATTGTACTCATTATATATCATTGTTTGAAACACACTGTGGAGAGGTTTCTCCACCGAGAAGGAGGTTGCTTCATATCCGGTGTTAACCGGGGCTTGATCTGCCGACGATCAAGGGATCGCCCACCTCAAGGGCACGCCAAGGAGTAGGGGCAAGTTATCCCCGAACCTTGTAAACCTTCCTTGTTAGCGATCTTGCTAGTTGTGTGTGCTTTGCAATCATTTGTTTTCTGCATACTCTGTTTTTCCATTCTTTCCGCTGTGCTACTGATATTTGAGTTGCAGAAATCGTGATTAGTTTTCAAGGGGCAAGCGATTGTCTATATTCACCCCCCCTCTATAGCCATCTCGTTCCCAACAATAAGTACTTTAGAACAGTTATTTTCTACTTTGGAACTTCACGAATCTCGCTTTGTAGAAAAGAACAGGAAAGCTAACAATATTGCGCTAAAAACAAGGAAGATCCAACTCGACGAAGAATCTTCAGCGGATGATGAAGAAATAGCACTAACGGTAAGAAAATTATGTAAATTTATTAATACTAACCGCTCAAAAAGGGTGCAGAGAAAGAAAAAACGAACGGCCCGATGCTACAACTGCAATGAGGAGGGACACCTGAAAGATCAGTGCCCTAAACTCAAGAACCAGCCAAAGAAGAAAAAGGCACTAAAAGCCACCTGGGACGAGACCTCGTTAGATGAATCGGAAGCCGAAGAGTTCGTCGGACTTGCATTGATGGCAAGCCACCAAGACGAAGATGAAGAAAGCACCTCGGGAGAAAGCAGCAATGAAGAGGAAGGTCCTAACTTCGAAACCGACCCGGTAAGTGAGGTATGTCTACTTCCACCTGCTCGAATCTACTCGGTAATAAAATCCATGCTTAAGTCGATGAATAAATTGGAGATAGAAAACTCTGAGTTAAAAGAAAGATTTGGCACTGTATGCTTATCTGTTCTATCCGACCAATTAAAAATAGAAAATGAAAATTTGAAGAATCTAGTAGAGAAATTAGAAAATGATATTGCATGTTTAAGAATTAAAAAGAATTTTTACCCTGAAAATCTAAATTGGTATGTTAAAAATCATAAGGGTCAGATTAAGAAAATTCCTAGAAATTATATTCCTCCAAAGTTTTTGATTAACCCCGTAGATGAAAATTTATTTTGGGTTCCAAAATTTATTTTAAACTGATAAGTTTTTTTTGTGCAGAATTCTTTTACAAAAGTTATGTTAATATTTTTCAAATATTTTCGATCAAAATTTGAAATTAAAATTTAAAAAAAATAGATAAATAATTTATTTTTATTGATCTAATTTTTCATGATTCAGATATAGTGGAAAAACTCATTATAATTTTTTAAAAAAAATATTTGAAGTATTTTTTGATTTTTTTTAAAAAATTATTCTTCAAAAACTCGTATCTGTTATTTTCAGACTTGATAAACAAATTTAAAGCTGAAATTTTTTGTCTAAACTCATATCTTCATCTTCGACTTTGACAAAAATATTCAGATTTTTTTTATAAATGTTCGACTTTTTATGAATCGTTTATTGAAATCAATTTTTTTCGATATAAAAAAAATTAGAATTAACTTCGGAAAAAATATGCCATTTTAAATTTGAAAAATTTGTGGTAATACGATTCTTTTTACTTAGAATATTTGTTATCACACTTAAAATTTTTCTTCTTCCCTAATTATATTTCTTCATTTTTTTGATGTGATCAAAGGGGGAGGAATAGTATTAAGTTAAGGGGGAGAGTAGTTTATGTTCGGGGGAGGTTATGTACATGATTACAAAATTTTTTATTCTTAATTCTGTTACAATACTATTATTGTTTGTTGTTTATCCCTAACTAAAATTGGGTTGATGCACATCAAAAAGGGGGAGATTGTTGGTGCCCCAGTTGGTTTTGATGTGATCAACCAAGTTAGGTTAGGTCCTGTTGGTTTTAATCCCTCTGCTAAGTGTGCAGGAGCTTAGGTATGGAGGAAGTCGAGCCTAAGACGTAGCGGACGAGAAGGATTGTGCGGGGAAGTGAGCCGACGGGCTCGGTACAATCCGAGGAACGCGGAAGCTGCGGAAGAGTACACCGGTGGAGCGAGAAGGACGTGCGCGGTGTCCGAGGGACGAGAAGCCGGGAGGAAGGACGCTCGAGGGGCGAAAGGTCGGAGTCGGGTTCGGGTGAGCCTAACTCCGGTTGGTCGGAAATCACCCAGAAGACGAAGAATCAAAAAGACTAGTCCAAGCGCCTAAAAGAAAAGGGAAAATTATTTGGCGCCACGAAGGATCGAACCCGAGTTTCCACCACTTTTATTTTATTAGCCGTCTATTCACCCCCCTCTAGCCGGACTAACCCAATCCAACAGATGCAGTTCACTCAGGGATTAGCCGAGTATATTTAGATTGGTATGTCTTCATCTGTTATTACTTCCTATCGAGAGGCATTGGAGCGGGCCCTTATCATTAAGACGACTTATCAGAGGTTATACGGCAGTAAGAAATTTATATAAAGAAATTTATTTTTCATGGAAATTAAAATGAACCATGGATTGGTTTATTTTATTTTATAAAATCAATAATGGATTGATTTACCATGATAAAGAAATTTATGTAAAGAAATTTCTTTCCATAAGAAAAAAGGGAGACATGGTTGTTTTTTATCATAAATTAAATTATGATAAAAACTTGGCATGATGGAATAAATCATAGAAAATTTTATATGATAAATTTCTTATAAAAATTTATTCCATAAAAAGGAGACTTGGCGATTGAGAGACTACTATATAAAGGAACCAAGGCAAGGCTTGGAAATTAATCTAAGAGATCTAGGAATAAGCCCTCTCTCTCTCTCCTTCTCTCCCTCTCCCTCCTCTAGTGCCGCCGGCCCTAGAGGACCCCTTTGTTGCCGTGAGCTTCATCCACCAAGCAGCTGCCGTGAGAAGAAGAAGAAGCGGGCGCAACTCCTTCCTCCTCGGAATCTTGATTCCGTTCTTCGTTTGGTGGTTAGTCTTCCCATCTCTCTCTTGGTATTCTTGTCATGCCTTTGGAGAATCTAGTAGTTCTTGTCGGCACGAAACTCGTGGCTTTGCGAAGTCATCCCGAAGAAAACTCAGCGTGGACGCGAATAGAGGCGGAGCTTCTAAGGAACGCTTACGGTTGGATCTCGTCCCTTCCTTCGAGTTACGTGAGGTAATAAGTAAATTAGTTTACTTTCTGCAAAATTTTAATTGTATGATCATGTCTACACAATATAAGGTTGCATGTTTAGATGTGTGATTAAATAATTTGGGAAATTATTTATGATAAATATTCCGCTGCACGTAATTAATTTTAAAATTACGAACCCGCATCCATGTCAACGTGCACCCGGTCCCAACAGTGGTATCAGAGCCGGTTAGTGTTCGACATAATCATACAATTGTTTTGCGGAAAACTTTGTCATGATCTTAATTTTGGAAAATTTTCCAATTATGGAAACTTTCCAATTATGATAAATTTTAGATTTAGGAATTTCAATGTTTGGAAATTCTCATGAAATTTCGCAAACTTTTGAAATATCCCAGTTTCTGAAATTTTATGATAATTGTGAAAACTTCCCATTTTGGAAACTTTCCAATTTTGGAATTTTCCTATTTTAGGAAATTTTCTAATTTTGGAAATATGTAAGTTTTCTTTGTACCAGAAACTTACAAATATTTTGAAAACCTTTTATTTTTGGAAACTTTCCATTTATGGAAAGCTCGCAATTTTGGGCACTTTCTTTCGAAAAAGTCTAGACAAATTTATGAAAAATTAATTGACAATTAAATTCGAATTGGTTTTTAAATTATTAACAAAATTCTTTACTTTGGGAGTGCCTCGGGGAGCCACCCAAATTAAAGTTAGTTGTTGTAATTTAATTTCCTATTTTGAATAAGAATTGTCAAATTTAATTTGGCTACGCCTCGGGGAGCGGGCCAAATTAGATTTACAACAAATTTCTTTTCTTTGGGGAGTGCCTCGGGGAGCCACCTAAAGAAAATAATTTGTTGTAATTAATTAGTCCATAAATAAAATATGTGATCAAATCCTGGAAATTTTTTGAGGTGATTCTCAAACGATAATTTCCTTATTTGATTTATGAGATGATGCTCTTACATATTGTTGTCTCCAAAATTAATTAGGAAAATTGTTTCCTATATAGTTTATTTCCTTAAATAAGATTTTCATGAAAATAATATGTGGTTGAATTAAGGGAATCTGTCTCTTAATTTAATAAGATTTGATTTAGAGAAATCAAAGTCTTAAACATATTATTTCCGAAATTGATTATGACAATTTAGGAAATTGTTTTCCAAAACAATTCCTTAAATAAAGTATGAAATTAGAATTAGGAAATCCGGTTCCTAATTCAATTAATGAGACTTGATAAATTAAGTCACATACATACTTTATTAAGGAAATCGTTAGTACATGACATATTTAGATGTCATGAATGTGCTTAGAAAGAAAAGGATGAGACCCAAAACCCCTTACAAAATATTAAGGCCAACACCTTCTATTAATATGGTTAGAACCGGAGTTTTGTTTCTCGTTTGGGTTGATGGACACATCCATGCCCGGCTTGAACCTCAACATGTTCAAACCATGGAATTAGTTTATGATTAATATAGTTGGAGTCAGAGGTCAATCCTTAGTTTTGGTTGTTGGACAGATCCAAGCCTGATTAAACGGTTGAATGAGCTCCAACCATATTAAAACTATTTCTTGATTAATGGGTCAGCCTTAAGCTTGGAGCATCGATTTGTTGTGCCACAGCCAAGGTCGATGTAAAGAGAGGTGCAGTTGGGTGCTATGTATATTGTTGCATACTTGTTAATGAGTTAACAACCCAATGATTTATGCAAACATTCAATTAGTTGATAGCATAATGTGATAGTTACATATATGTAATATGTAATCGGTATAATTACCTACCTTCATAGCTAAGAATAACTTGATGGCCACAGCCATGGTTGTTCTTATCTATGGTTGGATATCAACCTATTTGGAGATGTTCCTACGATCTCCCGAATTGATAAAAAGGGTTATTCAATTCGAAAAATAAATAGGATTTAATCAATGTATGTTGATGCATTCTTTATCATTCTTCTCACATAAGCTCAATTTGTATTCCTAAGATAATCACTTGATCATGTCTTCTCTGAATTTGCGTTCCATTTTGGACACCAATAAGTTAACTAAGACCAAAAAGACTGAAAAGGCACCAAAAGGCACTTGCCATCACTATGGCAAGGAGGGACACTGGCGAAGAAACTGCAAGGTTTATCTTGAGTCCTTGAAGAAGAAGACATCCGATGCCCCATCCTCTTCAGGCATCTTCGTTATTGAATGTCACTCTATTTCCTCGTACACCTGGGTACTTGATACTGGGTGTAGCTCACTATATGTAATGACATACAGGGGCTAAGGAATAGAAGAAGACTCGTCAAGGGAGAAGCGAATTTGCGAGTTGGAAATGGAGAAAAGATTGCTGCTATTGCCATCGGAACATATTTGCTAAAGCTCCCTACTAGACTTGTCTTAGAATTGGATAATTGTTATTTTGTTCCTTCGTTAATAAAGAACATTGTATCTATTTCATGCTTGAATGAAAATGGTTACCATTTAACTTTTAGTAACAATTGTTGTTACATAACTTTAAATGATGTTCTTTATGTGACTCGAACTTTATGCAATAGTATCTACACGTTAGATTTATCCGGTGACATTTTCAATATCGAAGTTAGCAACAAACGTGCTCGAATAGATAATCAAATAGACTCCTATACGTGGCATTGTCGTCTTGGTCATGTAAGTAAGAAACGCATGACCAAATTACACCGATGTGGAATTCTGGAATCATTTGAACCCGGTTCATTTGATACATGCGAACCATGCTTAAAAGGCAAGATGACCAAATTACCCTTTTCGGGAAAAGGTAAACCAGTGGGAGAATTGCTTGGTCTAATACATACTGATGTATGTGGACCAATGTCAACTCTTGCACAAGGAGGCTATAGCTACTTCATTACCTTTATCGATGATCACTCACGATTCGGGTATGTGTTCTTGATGAAACACAAATCTGAAGCTTTTGAGAAATTCAAAGAGTTCAGAAATGAAGTAGAGAAACAGCTTGACTAAAGTATTAAGATACTTCGATCCGATCGGGGTGGTGAATACTTAAGTCAAGAGTTTCAAGATTATCTTAGGGACAATGAGATATTGTCTTAATGGACTCCGTTGTATACACCACAGCATAATGGTGTATCTGAGAGGCGTAACCGAACCTTGATGGACATGGTTAGATCTATGATGAATCATGCAACTCTTCCAAAATCCTTTTGGGGCTATGCGCTTAAGACAGCTGTTTACTTGCTAAACAGAGTCCCGACCAAGGTAGTCTCTACTACTCCATATGAGACGTGGAATAGTAAGAAACCTCACTTAACTCACCTTAAGATATGGGGTTGTCCTGCTTATGTGAAGCGGACTGTATCAGACAAATTGGATGCTAAGTCTGATAAATATCTATTTATTGGATACCCTAAGGAAACAAAGGGTTACCAATTCTATCATCCCTTGGAACAAAAGGTGTTTGTTTCAAGGCATGCTGTATTTCTGGAAAAAGAATTTCTTTTACAAGAAGGCAGTGGGAGTAGTATTGAAATTGAAGAAGTTTAAGAAACTCCAATAGACATTACAGAGACACCTAGTCTAGACCCACAACCAATAACTCATAATGATGAGCTATTAGTTGAACCTAAAACAACACCACTTCTTCGTAGATCTGATAGGACACGCAATATTCCAGAGAGATACAGATTTCTCGTAAGTGAATCGAACGACGTGTTACTCATTAGCGATGACGAACCTATCATTTATGATGATGTTCTGAAAAGTTCAGAAAGGGACAAATGGCTTGAAGCCATAAAGTCGGAAATGGATTCCATGTACGAAAATCAAGTATGGGACTTGGTTAACCCACCTGAAGGGATTAAGCCCATAGGGTGCAAGTGGGTTTTCAAGAAGAAAACCGACATGGAAGGTAATGTTGTTACCTTTAAGGCTAGATTAGTGGCAAAAAGATATCGTCAGAAACAAGGAATTGATTATGACGAAACCTATTCGCCAGTAGCTATGCTTAAATCCATTCGGATGCTCCTGGCCATAGCAGCTCATTATGATTATGAGATATGACAAATGGATGTGAAAACATCTTTCCTTAATGGAAACCTGCTTGAGGATGTATACATGATACAACCTGAAGGTTTCACATCGGTTGATAAAACCAAAGTATGCAAGCTTCGACGATCCATATATGGACTAAAGCAAGCATCCAGGAGCTGGAACATCCATTTTGATGAGACAATCAAAGAGTTTGATTTCTCACAAAATCCTGACGAACCTTGTGTGTACAAGAAGGTTAGTGGGAGTGCAATCGTATTTCTAATGTTATATGTCGATGACATATTACTTATAGGAAACGATATATCAGTCTTACAGTCGGTTAAAATTTGGTTGTCCAAAACTTTCTCCATGAAAGACCTGGGAGAAGCAACCTATATCCTTGGGATTAGAATCTATAGAGATAGATCAAAACGGTTGCTTGGTCTTTTGCAGTCTACATATATAGACCGAGTGCTAAAAAGGTTTAGCATGTCGGAATCCAAGAATGGTTACCTTCCCATCAGGCATGGGATCAACCTTTCAAAGTCTATGTGTCTGCGCACAGAAGACGAGAGGATTTGCATGAATAAGATTCCTTATGCATCCGCGATAGGATCTATCATGTATGCTATGTTATGTACTAGGCCCGATGTATCGTATGCTCTGAGCGTCACAAGCAGATACCAGTCTGATCCAGGAATGGATCATTGGGCGGCTGTCAAGACAATCCTCAAGTACTTAAGAAGAAGTAAGGATGCATTTCTAATATATGGAGAAGGTGATATGGTAATACGTGGGTATACAGATGCCAGTTTCCAGACAGATAAGGATGACTCCAAATCTCAGTCCGGATACGTATTTATTTTGAATAGAGGCGCAATAAGTTGGAAGAGTTCCAAACAAGACACCGTAGCGGATTCTACCACGGAAGCGGAATATATTGCAGCTTCGGAAGCAGCAAAGGAAGCAGTCTGGATCAAGAAGTTTGTCTCAGAACTTGGTGTGGTTCCAACCATTGATGAAGTAGTGCCGGTTTACTGCGACAACAATGGAGCTATTGCACAAGCAAAGGAACCAAGGTCTCATCAGCGATCCAAACATGTGCTTCGCCGCTATTATCTGATCAGAGAGATTATAAGTAGGAATGATATACAAATTGAGAAAATTTCCACTGAAAGGAATTTAGCGGATCATTTAACTAAGGTCTTGCCTCAAAACAAGTTTGAGGGTCATGTTAGAGCTTGTGGTATTGGATACCGTAGCGATTGGCATTAGGCCATGTGGGAGTTTGTTAGTATTGTGAGAGAAGTGTCCTAAGGCAATCGCCTTATGATTGTAATCATTTATTTTAATAAATAAATATTCACTATTTGAGTATACATGTTTGTGTATTTGATTGAGATCTTAAACTCATTTACTGAATGTCCGCAATACAATTCACAGCATGAGAGAATTTGTGATGAATTCACAACTAGTGATTATCTCTACATGTGCAATTGTGAAGTATTGAAATTGTTCCTAGTCGATGAATTGATAAATACGGACACTATCAATTCTGTTGAGACTAGCATGGGTTATTCTCTAATCAGCTGATTCTCACTGGCTGGAGACATTCGGATGTCTGAAGATAAACATGAATGCTAGTTAAAGGAACTAGTCCATTGGAGTGACTGACTGTAAAACTTCATATGGTAATCTACATATAGATATGTCAATGAAGTTCTTACTGCAGCTTAAGTACGATGTTCCTTTGACTTGCGGTGTTCAAGTCATCTTGGTCATGGAGACTTATACTTTGACATCTTAAGCAAGCATCTCTAAGGAGGTGTGGACCCAGGATGATTGGGTATAAGCCGAAGTGCCCAAAGATGTTTGAACAACCTACAAAGGATTCACCACTCCTTGCAAGAAGATGTATACCCAAGACCTATCGTCGGATTGTTACTCGAAGCCTCTGACCAGAGCATGACATGTTCAGAGTATGAATCTCTTAGATACATGAGAGTAATTAGAATCCGTAGGACGAGAAAACGTTACTTGGGCTAGGTGTGACGTAGTCAGCCTAGTGGGGACTGACACACATAGACCGTGTCCTGAACCAAGTGGGTATAAGATGGTGAAGGGAATGAGGCACGATTCATTATAGCTGTTGAAAGGTTTCAGAATTATTTCTGAGGTCAACCGTTGATCTTTCGATTAATTGGGTCATGATGTACTACTAGGTGTCACTCATGATCGTTCTATAATTGGTTGATTATAGACGACCAACATAAATCGAAAGTCTATTTAGTCACACGCACTACGAGTAATCCGAGGGATTTAAAACGAGTTGAAAATTGGATTTTCCAATCAAGAGAGATAAGTCGAATCTGAATTTTTCAGAGACGCATCGGAAGCATAAAATGGTTAAGTCTTTTGAAGACTTATTGGACGAATTAAATGAGTTTAATTCATATGGTCTTGGCTTGGGTTTGGCCGGCCAAAGAGGGTCCCCACCCTCTTTGTTTGGCCGGCCACATCAAAAGGGGAGAACCAAATTGTTTGGTTCAATTTATAAAATAAACCAAGTGTGGTTTGTTTTATAAAATTATGGATGATATAAATTTTTTATAATAAACCAAGGTTTGGTTTATTTTTCATGGAAATTAAAATGAACCATGGATTGGTTTATTTTATTTTATAAAATCAATAATGGATTGATTTACCATGATAAAGAAATTTATATAAAGAAATTTATTTTTCATGGAAATTAAAATGAACCATGGATTAGTTTATTTTATTTTATAAAATCAATAATGGATTGATTTACCATGATAAAGAAATTTATATAAAGAAATTTATATAAAGAAATTTATTTTTCATGGAAATTAAAATGAACCATGGATTGGTTTATTTTATTTTATAAAATCAATAATGGATTGATTTACCATGATAAAGAAATTTATATAAAGAAATTTCTTTCCATAAGAAAAAAGGGAGACATGGTTGTTTTTTATCATAAATTAAATTATGATAAAAACTTGGCATGATGGAATAAATCATAGAAAAATTTATATGATAAATTTCTTATAAAAATTTATTTCATAAAAAGGAGACTTGGCGATTGAGAGGCTACTATATAAAGAAACCAAGGCAAGGCTTGGAAATTAATCTAAGAGATCTAGGAATAAACCCTCTCTCTCTCTCCTTCTCTCCCTCTCCCTCCTCTAGTGCCGCCGGCCCTAGAGGACCCCTTTGTTGCCGTGAGCTTCATCCACCAAGCAGCTGCCGTGAGATGAAGAAGAAGCAGGCGCAACTCCTTCCTCCCGGAATCTTGATTCCGTTCTTCGTTTGGTGGTTAGTCTTCCCATCTCTCTCTTGGTATTCTTGTCGTGCCTTTGGAGAATCTAGTAGTTCTTGTCGGCATGAAACTCGTGGCTTTGCGAAGTCATCCCGAAGAAAACTCGGCGTGGACGCGAATAGAGGCGGAGCTTCTAAGGGACGCTTACGGTTGGATCTCGTCCCTTCCTTCGAGTTACGCGAGGTAATAAGTAAATTAGTTTACTTTCTGCAAAATTTTAAATGTATGATCATGTCTACACAATATAAGGTTGCATGCTTAGATGTGTGGTTAAATAATTTGAGAAATTATTTATGATAAATATTCCGTTGCACGTAATTAATTTTAAAATTACGAACCCGCATCCATGTCAACGTGCACCCGGTCCCAACATATTTTACTCAGCATGTTGTTTAGAGATTGGGGATGTGTTCGGTTGGTGATCTACCATAGAGGAGGTCTGTTGCTTTTGATTCATGGTGAAGCAAATTTTATTGTTTGAGTTATGGTTGGGAGTTTCCAAGTTCACTTGAGCTGTGAGTTATAATCCCGGAGTCATAGTGTCAGTGTTGGGGTTTGCTTTGAGCTGCTGTGGACACTGCCGAGAGCTTCTCTTGAAGCTTTGTGTCATGTGACACTTAAGAGCTTGATGGGGGTCCATCAATTAAAGGTTTAGGTTGGATTTTGGGTTGAACCTAATCTTAGCTACTCACAGCCAATCGGGTTATGGATTAGATAAGGGATTAAATTTGATATTGATTGTTGGATTAATCCGGATACGACTGAGTATCTAGTTTAGTTAGTATCATTTATTATGACAGCTTATACTATGTTCCTTGACACAGGACACTGATTTAGTTTCGGACTTCTGGACGGGGGAGTTCTCGTCACGCGGACATCTACATCGAAGGCAGGTACTTCTGACTTATCTATTTTAGATATTGTCACAGATTCTATGCATAGTTAGATATAGATAACAGTAGAATTTTACTTATTTCCTGCTTTCATATTTCTACCCTTGATATTAGCTGTATGTTTAGACGATAGATTTATTTCTGTACTGCTTCGAGGTTGGACCTCTTTACTTTTTATTGTCGCATGTGATGTATATTGTGATTAGAGATAGGATACCTTATACCCAGCACTAGAGTTAGGATATGGTGCATACCGGCTATTTGGACCTTTGCATATCATGCTGATGATTGGTAGAGTAGCTAGGTAGGTGTGGCGTATGATATGGCCATGCTTCGTTCTTGCATGCGCACGGGCTGGTAGTATAGAGCTCCCAGTCATGTGGTTGAGACACATCATCTGTTATGACGGTCATGATCTGCACACATTGTCATACGCGAGTAGTGGCTATCGGAGGGTGCTCACAGTTGCCCTTTCGAGACTCTGCTCGGTCACTCCTGAGGAGTGAGTCCGGTACATCGTAGCAGTCAGGGACCCCTCCAGGTGTGGGCAGTAGTTTGTTGTATCCCCGCCCGATCACTCATAGGTAGTGTTGCTGGAGCATGGTAGCAGACACTAGTGATATTCGGTGATCATGATCTGTGCACATTATTACTAGCGAGTAGTAACTATTGGAGGGTGTGTATAGTTGCCCTTTCGAGACTCAGCACGGTCACTCATGAGCAGTGATTCCGGTGCATCGTAGCAGTCAGGGACCCCTCCTGGTGTGTGCAGTTGTTCTGTCGTGTCTCCGCCCGGTCACTCTTGGGTAGTGATGCTGGTGCGTGGTAGCAGGCAGAGTTGGTATAGAGATCAGTTGTCTTTCCCTTTCCGGCTTTGAGTACATGTTATGATGGGTTGTGTGACCCGCGAGCAGTTGGCTCCCCCTTTGTTGGCATAGGGGTACATGCCATGATGGGTTCTGTGACCTGAGAGCAGTTGGCTCCTCTCTTGCCTGGTGTTGGGGTTAGGGTTGTTGGAGCAGTTGGCTCCCTGACATCCTGTACACTCAGCCACCCAATCTAGGGGTAGCTGGAGTGCGTACAGATATCATGTGCACATGATGCATCATTGCATTGCTTGTTGTTGTTTGCATTATTGCGTTTGCTCGTATTTGCTATATCTGGTTATAGTATATGTGTTTGATCTGCACCTTCAGGAGGTATGTGTACATAAGGTCTGGTGACCTTATCTTACCCGTGTGATATTTGGACCGTTGCATCTTCTGGTTTGTATGGCTCTGGTGACCCTACTTTACTTGTGTGATAATTGGATTTTCACATCTTCAAGTTTGGCTCTGTTATGTGTCCTCTATTCAGTATTCTGGTTTTAGCATTTCCTACTGTTATTACTGTTACTGTTGTCAGTTTGACTCTTACTGCTAGTAAGCTTACTATGCATACCAGATAGATGTATTCGCTGAGTTCTTGGACTCACACCGTCAGCCTTATTTTTTCATTTCAGGTTGATCGTCTGGAGTGCCCTGCAGCCTGTCCCAGTCCCTCTATTTCGGAAGTGACTCGTGTCTTGGTTTGTGTTGTATTACAGTATTTTTCATTTGCTTTTGCTGTGTCAATTTATGTGGTGTTGTTTTTGTACGACAGTATAGTTGTACTTTTGTGTACCATGGAGGTCTTTGTTTCATTTTGTTTTGTCGTAAGTCGTACCGATACGCAATTTTTGTCGTCGTCTTCATTTGCTTTACAATCAGTGGCTTATTCCAGTCTTATAGATTGTGGTACAGGCGGACTGAGAGAGTCGTATATGTTAGGTTTCTGGATTGTCCGTCGGGTCGAGGGAGAGGCAGTCCGGTCAGTATCGGACGGGCAGCTCCTCGGGGCGTGACACCTTATAGACAAAACATACGATATCTTGCTCATTCTACTTCTCTACTATTGTGTCTTTGGACACATAACTTTGGAGAGATGTACACCTTGTGACACTGGCAAAAATCCTCTCTTGGAGTCTTGCATGCCGAATCTATTCAATATTTTGTCAATATATATACCTTGACTCAACCCTAGTAACTTTTTTTGTATATCTTGGTATATTCTAATACCTAAGACATAGGTTGCATCCCCAAGATCTTTCATTGAGAAACACTCTCCCAGCCAAGTCTTGGTAAATTCTAGGCTAAGAATATCATTTCCTATGAGAAGTATATCATCAACATACAATACTAGGAACGTAATCTTGCTCCCACTAATCTTCTTGTAAACACAATGCTCTTATGGATTTTTGACGAAGGAAAAATCTTTAATCGCTTCGTAAAATCACATATTCCAACTCCGAGATGTTTGCTTTAGTCCATAAATAGACCTCTTGAACTTACGTAATTTATTTACGTTCTTAGATTATATAAAACATGGAGGTTGTACCATATATACTTCCTTTTGTAATCTTCTATTTAGGAAAGCAGTGTTAACATCCATTTGCTAAAGTCATCATAGGTAATTCCTTGATGTTGATTGAAATCCCATGTCACAAGCCTTGCTTTAGAGGTACTTATGTTCCCATCCATATCAATCTTCTTCTTGAAGATCCACTTGCACCTTATGGGTTTTATCGTAAGTATTTATTTTTTTAATAATATTTTATATTTTTATATATTTTGTATTTCCAGAAATTTTTATACATATTTGTATATTCATATAAATTTTGTCATTTTTATATTTAGATTTTTATTAATTTATATATATTTTTAAACATTCGTGATGTAACAAATTAATTTTAATACCATATTCAAAATATAATAATAATTATATAAATATCAAAATTATATTTAGATAATTAAAAATAATTAATTTATATTGTTTAAGAATATTATTATTATTTAACTAAAAATTAAGTTTGGAAGTAATTATTTATTAAATATTCAAATTTTTTCAAATATTTCATAATTTAGCTTCTCATTAACTTTAAAATAATCTTTATGAGAATTATTTTAAAATAAGTAAAAAAATTTCCAAACAGTACTCTCTCAAATTGTTGGAGAAGTACATAGACGTTGAAGTCCTTGTCAATGGCGTAGCTACATGGAGCTTTGGGGGTGCGATCGCACCCCCTGTACTTTGGTAAAACACACATTAGAAAAAAATAAAAAAAGATTTAATCATAAAATTTAAAATTTTATGTGTGTTTTTTAAATGTCCAATCAAAAAACTCTCATATTATATTTTTCTATATTTTTTCTTTTCTCCTCTGTTGGTTGTAATTCGTTTTTTCCATCTCTCTCCGTGTTTTAATTTTCTTATCTCTTACTTTATTTTTCTTATGTGTTTTTCTTTCTCCTTTAATTCTCTTAATTTTTTTTCTAATTCTAATTTTACCCTCAAAATCATCTACTTATATGTCGCTGGCACCACTACCATATCGATGTCGCCGCATGCTATTGCTGTCAACGCCGTCATTGTTTATGGCTAGTGTCGTCGTCGTCGCTTCACCGATACTCCACTGGTCACAACAAACACTTTTTGATTGTGGTGAAATTTTCTTACTTCATCTCTTCTGATTACGAATTCAAGTGTCAGAAAAATATATAGTATTAATTTTTCATGTGTTCATGTTTTTATTTGCTAGTCAAGTATATTATTTGTTTACTTTCAATTTTATTTGTTATTTATTTTTAAATGGCTAGAAAAAGATAGTCATTAAATTAAATGATTATATATCTAAAATATTATGTTAATGATAAATCAGGTGAAATAGCAATATTAAAGTATTTTAATAAAATAAGAGATAAATCTATTTCAAATAGGATATCTCTTCCTCCGTCACCTTCTCTTTTCTCCTCTTGTATCTTGATACTGAATCGAATGAGTATGAGTATATGTGAATTAAAAAAATATTATATTTTTGAATTTAAATTTTTTAGTATTTGCATCCAAAATTTAGGTTTTTATGATATAAATTAATTTATGCTAATGTTTAAAAAATTTTGAAAATCGCCCATTCTAATCTAAATTCCTAGCTACGCCACTGGTCGTTGTAGCTCTTTCATGAGTTGTCTCATGTAAAAGTACACTCATCCACCCGACTTTCTTATGACAATAGTTTTACACCACCCCTCAATTTACATCACGTCCTTGATAATTTTAATAAAAAAATAAACATCTGATATCATTAGTTAACATAAAAAATATATATTCTTATAAAATCAAACATATAATTATGAAAATAAAATGTCAATATAGCACAATGTTTACCAATAAACATATCAATATTTATGAGAATAAAATAACATACATTATGATTAAGAAGTAAAAATAGCTTTGAAATATAAATCGAAAATGGTCATGAGTCAACTATAAAATATAAGCAACGCAATACAAAATGATTTTAAAAACAACATACATTCTTACTATTTTACTATTTTAAATAACGTACATTTAATTAATATTAACATACATTCTTACTATTTTAAAAACAATAAATTATAAAATGATTTTATTCATATATCCAAAATTTGAATCTTAAAAGATAAAGTCATACATTCTTACTATTTTAATATTAATTATTAATATTGAGAAAATTAGTTCTAAAATTTCAGATATATACACCCCGCTCCTTAAATAATTACTCTTGGAAATAAATTAGTATAGTTCTTCATCTTAAAAATCTTAATAAAAAAAATTTTATTCTTAAAATACAATTATGGAGATATTTTATTTTCACCTTATATAATACACTATATTATCAGAATAAAAATATTAACCTGAAACATAACCCAGTTGGATTTAACATGGCATGTTTATAGAATTGAGCAACGACAAGGCTCGCGCGACAGATCATTCCCAGACGAAGCAGACAGATCATTCCCTTCCGGCTACAACAACAATCAATCAGATACTCCATAATTATCCAATTGCTAAACCTATAAATAAGATTCAATTCCATTCCATTCCTCATTCCCAATCCAACGATGAAGCCAAGTTTCAGCTGTCTCTTTTTCTTCTTCTTCCTCTTTTTCTTAACCTGCGAAGCTTCTGGCACAGTGCGGCAAGGAGATGCGCTGGACAAGTTATACTTTAACAACATAGCAGGGAGGTCTTCTTCTTCTTCCTCTTCATCATCATCATGGGCAAGCAGTCTCCTTTCGGTATCCGACGTGGAGTCGAAGGTCTACCACGATAGTGGGCTGAAGGAGGGCGACAAGGTCGTTCAGCTGCCCGGTCAGCCGGACGGCGTGCGTTTCGATCAGTACGCGGGGTATGTCACCGTCAATAGAGCCAACGGCCGAGCTCTGTTTTACTACTTCGCCGAAGCTTCCGAGAATAGCGGGTCGAAACCTCTTGTGCTCTGGCTCAATGGAGGTATGGAATTAGTAGAAAATGAATCGATCGATCGATCGATCGATGAGTTGCTTTTTTCCGATAGAGAGGTGATTGCTGTGGCGTGGGCGGGTGCAGGGCCAGGGTGTTCGTCGTTGGGGTTCGGCGCCATGGAGGAGCTCGGCCCGTTTCGGGTCATGAGCGACGGCAAGACTCTGTACAGGAACCCCTACGCTTGGAACGAAGGTAGGAATCATCATCGTCATCATCATCATTAGTAAAGTTTGGCATTACCTCGAACTGACTGGCACCATGCCATGCAGTGGCGAATGTCTTGTTCCTAGAGAGCCCCGCCGGCGTCGGCTTCTCCTACTCTAACACCACGTCTGACTACGCAAAGAACGGCGACCGTAGGACGGCGAGAGACGCGCTGGTTTTCCTCGTGAACTGGTTCGAGCGGTTCCCGGAGTATAAGGGGAGGGAATTCTTCATCGCCGGAGAGAGCTACGCGGGGCACTACGTCCCCCAGCTAGTCCATGCCATACTCCATCACAAAGTTCACCTCATCAACCTCAAAGGCATCGCGGTAAGACATGGATCCCGAGATCAATCAGTCCGATCCACCCCAGTATTCATTTTGATCGCTAGCTAGTTAATTAAATCAAGAAGTATCGATTCTTCATGGAAATTAAGTTCCCATTTAATTTGATTGCAAGTTGATTTAATTTGGGAAGGATGGATCTCATTTTTCTTTCGAATGACCTAGCTAGATCGGGAACGCGGTGATCGACGAGGAGTCGGATAACAAGGGGCAGGTCGACTACTACTGGACGCACGCGTTCTTAGCCGACGAGACCATCGTCGCGATCCACAAGTTCTGCAATTTATCGCCGAGTGCGCAATGGCAACCTCCGGAGTGCAACCGGGCCGTGGCCGAGGCGAGCCGCGTCTTCAAGGAAGTGAACGTCTACAACATGTACGCGCCACGGTGCTTCTCGTCGGGAGTGACGCCGACTCCAAAATTGCCCTCGGTTTGTCTCTTGCAATCATCTTTATATTTTCCCTCATTTTCCTGCTACTTTCAGACTCAATTTAGATATATCGATCGATGAATGTTTGATCACTGTGAGGAGCAAGTTACTTAAATTAGCAAGGAAAAAATTATATTGGATTTAGGGGCCGGCCGGGGTAATCAGGCTCTAACTGCAGCTGACTTCTATCATGTTGAGCCGTATCCCTAGCTTCTTCATCCTGTTGAGAAATAGAATGACATCTAACTTGATCAGTTCGAAAGCCAGGGAGTAGGGCCACACTATCTATCGATCCAGCATGATCGAGATTGAGTCTCGCTTGACCATGTGATATGCGAAGAGATATGCAATTAATGGTCTTGTTCCCCTTTCAAGTGAAACCCCTCCATCAAATTCATCTGAATGTTAATTACTAACATTACATAATTTTTACTCAAATCATTTTATGGTACGAACTGATTCATAGCCATGTTTATAGCCATGTTAATCCTATCAATTGTGCAAGAATAATAGAGGTATGGTTTATAGCCATGTTAATCCTAAAACCCATAGGAGTAATAGATTCAATCTAGTTCTGTTTTTCAAAATAGGTTAATTTTTCCGAATCCCTTTCTACCTACCAATTGTTATCTCTATGTACTAAAATGTTGTATTCAAATTCTAACACAGATTGAGAATTTTGATCCATGTACTTCTAATTACGTGGAGGCATACCTTAACAATCCTGAGGTGCAGAAAGCTTTACATGCCAATGTGACAAAGCTCAATTATACGTGGTCCGGTTGTAGGTACATATCTGCATATCTCATATTGGCAACCATTTGATAATTTTATTTTTCTTTTAAACAAAATAATGAAAATTCAGTTCATTTATTTATATTTTTGTCTCGATGCAGCAAAGTGATACAGGGTTGGTCAGATCAGCCTTCCACAATGTTGCCAATTATTCACGAATTGCTATCTAATGGGATTAGGGTTTTGATGTACAGGTAAAAAAAAATATAGCATCATCATTAGATTCATATAACTAACCCAGGAGATGGGTTAAAGTAAAAGACAAAATTTAGATGAAAATCCTTTCACCGCGATCCATGTATTTATTATATGACAACAATTTTGCAGAAGCAAATAGAGATTTTCATTATATTATATGGCGTATCAGTTTTAGGTGCATCCATTTTATGACCCTTATATATATACATTTTGTAACTACAATTAATAGCAGAATCAGGTTTAAGATTTCTGCATAACATATGTCATATGCTAAAGATAAAGATATTTTTCATTATATCGCGAGTGAAGCTTTGGCTTGGTTAATTTTCATATGCATGCATGTAATTGTGCAGTGGTGACTTTGATGGAAGAATTCCTGTTACTTCCACAAGATACTCTCTCAACAAGCTAAAGTTTAAAGTGAAGGTTCCATGGAGAGCTTGGATGCTTAATAGTGAGGTAGACAATTATGTTGTTTTAGTTATCCTCGAATCCACTTACACTGATAGATCAAAGGATTGAAAATATTTACGGCGAAATGTGTCAAAATTCTCTTCTCTTCATTGTTAGAACAATATTAATTATTATGATTTTTATTGTGAATATGCAGGTCGGGGGATTCACTGTGGTATATGATCACAATTTAACATTTGCCACTGTTCGAGGAGCAGGGCATGAGGTTCCAAGCTATCAGCCAGCTCGAGCTCTAGAGATGATCAAGAATTTTCTTCAAGGGCTACATCTCCCTGTTGTTTAAAAAATTGAACAAATCAATTTGTTGGCATTGTTGTTGTTGTTTATTGTATGTTCAATCATTTAAAAAATATATAATCTACACTTTTTAGATATTATCTCTTGTTCAAGTTAATCCTGGTTGAGGAAATTTCTATTATTAAGTGATTTAATTTATATTAATTTATCATTAATAACAAATGATTATGTCAATACTCAATAATATATTATAACTAAGGCATTGTGACATATTAGTTATAATTTGAATATTCTATAGGCCAGGTTGGTAATTTTGAGTTAATTAATTGATTTCAATTCTAATTCCGATCTAATTCACCTCGATCGTATCTTTCATTTCTTCTGGCTTCCACTTCTAAGTGTGATTCCGGGGATATGATGGAGAAGACCGCCTTCATTCGCAAAGGAATCAAGCGTGTCTACTGGAGGCCGAGCTCCTCTTCTCGTGCCATGACTCTTCCCCATCGTCCAACGGGGATATAATCGGGATATAATAAAGCATGTATTTATATAAATATAAGAAACTAACAACTTATCTAACTACTTTCTTCAAGATAGGATCAACTAGGTTGAGCATGTGATATGTTTTTGTTATCAACTCAATACATTATTCTTGAAAAAAGGTTAGTTTCAAAGAAAAAAATTCAAGTTTAAAATCATTAGGTTCAAGAAATCTAGATACGAATTAAAGAATCTTATTAGAAATTAAAACTATATCACGATAGTATTTGTTCACCAATAAATACTTAAACAGAGGACATTAGCAATGCAAAATCACTTTTCCAAATATGTCATATACTGTTGCCTTCGTATGCCAGCACGACGATACAGCGAGGTTGGTGAAGGTTGGGCGACGTGGCGGCGGACGACGAGGAGGACACTGTTCCTCTCTCCATGCGCTTCGGGAAGACAACGCCAGCCATCGTGGCGCCGACGGGTGAGGTCGACGTCCACACAGAAGTGGCCGACACCTCCAGCAGCCTTAAGGGAATGGAGGTGAAACATGCCAAGCCTATTCTCATGAGTGCCCGTCTGCGCCGGAAGGTAAAGGTGGTGGAGAAGGCGGCTTCTATTGACCCCCACCCCTTGGTGTTAAAGGAGGCCTCGGCGGAGGGTCATACACCGGAAGAAATTTCTAACACAGAAGAGGAAATCCTAGGGCCCTCCAAAGTGTTTGTCGAGGCTCCCCGCGTCCTCCGTCGCACCGAGAGCTCATCCCCTCAGGGGGGTTGCAAAACCACGCAAAGGAAGAGCGCCAGTGCGTCTGCTGGGTCACTCACCAGCCTGCACGAGTCCCTTCTCCAGGTACAGCTTCCGTGCTTTACTCTTGTTATTGTTTCCTTTTACTGACTCCTGTTATTTGCTGTGGCAGGCTGCGTCCGACTGTCTTTCCCTGGGTAGTTGCTTATCCTCTGAGCAGGAGACTGATGTCTTGCGCCAACAGATAGCAGAATTAGAGGTAGAGATCTACCGCGCTCGCGAGGAAGGGCTTATGCAGGTGGAGATCAGCAGGGGTCTGCGGTTCAAGGTGGAACACTATCTGAACTCCCTGCTGACCTCAGAGTCCTCTTTGCACAACTCTCGACACCGGTAGCACCTCCTCTCAGAGCTAACGAAGACCCTCACTAATGAGGTGAACCACCTAGCTCTCAAGAATGGGTGTTGCGTGGAACGAGAAGCGAAGCTGCCGGAAGACCTCCCCACCTGCGAGAAGACTCAGAGCAGGCCAAGTGGCAACTCCTGGCAACCTCAGAGCAGCTCGAGAAGGCGCAAGCTGCTCAAGAATAGTTAGACTTGGAGGCGGCCGAGCTGAGGACTGCACGGGACCAGGCTGTGGAAGATCTGCAAACAAATAAGGCCTATGAAGAGTCCCGGCAGGTGAAGGCGGTGTTCAAGGCCCAATTTCTCCAATCCGACGAGTTCGGGACCTCCTAGCTAGCCAAGTGCTGAAGCGGTTGAAGCAAGGCATCAATGGAGCAGTCCAGCAGATCCGGCGGGCGGGAGTACTGAAGCCAGACGCCAACCTCAGCTCCCTCAGCGTCAGCCAGGCCTTGGATGAGCTACTGCCTGAGGAGAAGGAGGTGTAGCTAGCTGCCTCTTCTTTTGTATTTGCCTTTTATATATTTTTTCTTTTTTGTTTCCCAAATGTACTTCAAATGTAATCATCCATTTTGAATGAAACAGTTTCGCATTATTGTCTTGTATACTCCGAGTATGTCTTTTTCTGGAATACACATGTCTTCCGCTTCATTTTTTTTATTCTTTTGTACCTTATAAAAATGTACCCTGAATTGAATGAAGCATGTTTGTCTTCCGTGTCTTTTTCTTTCAGTGTAATTTCAACTTGTGTTTGTCTTGTATGCTTGATTGAATACACTCTGAGTGCAACCTTCACCCATAAAGGAAATATATTCATCTGCTGTTTGTCGGCAATTGTATATTTGGGGTCTTATGCAACTCCTGATGACATGGTTCCAAGTTATTCTCGACAGCATTTCCTCAGCTCAGCATCTCAGGCATCCTCGGCACCATAAGCCGGTAAAAACTTAGGCGACCCATAGTCGGTCATCCTCGGTACCCCGACCATGTTTACTCATCTCAGGCATCCGCAGCACCACGAGATGGTAAGGCTTTATGCTCCTCCTGGTCGGGCATCCGCAGTGCCACAATCAGGCCTACTCATCCCGGGCATCAGCAGCACCACGAGATGGTAGGGTTTTTAACTCCTCCTAATCGAGCATCCGCAGCACTACGACCAGGCCTACTCATCCCGGGCATCCGCAACACCACAAGATGGTAGGGCTTGTGCTCATCCTGGTTGGGCATCCGCAGCACCACGACCAGGCCTACTCAATTGCGACATCCACAACACCATGAGATGGTAGGATCTTATGCTCCTCCTGGTCGGGCATCCGCAGCACCACGACCAGGCATACACATTTCGGGCATCCACAACACCACGAAATGGTAGGGCTTTATGCTCCTCCTGGTCGAGAATCCACAACACCATGACCCGGCCTACATATCTCGGGCATCCGCAGCACCACCAGATGGTAGGAGTGTATGCTCCTCCTGGTCAGGCATCTGCAACACTACGACTAGGCCTACATATCTCGGGCATCCACAGCACCACGAGATGGTAGGGCTTTATGCTCCTCCTGGTCGGGCATCCGCAACACAACGACCAGGCCTACACATCTCGGGCATCCGCAACACCACAAGATGGTAGGATCTTATGCTCCTCCTGATCGAGCATCCGTATCACCATGACCAGGCTTACACATCTTGGGCATTCGCAGCACCACGCGATGGTAGGGATTTATGCTCCTCCTAGTCGAGCATCCGCAGTACCACGACCAGGCCTACACATCCCGGGCATCCGCAACACCACGAGATGGTAAGGCTTTAAGCTCTTCCTGGTCGGGCATCCGCAGCACCACGACCAGGCTTACATATCCCAGGCATCCGCAACACCACGAGATGGTAGGGCTTTATGTTTCTCCTGGTCAGGCATCCACAGCACTACGACCAGGCCTAAATATCTCGGGCATCCGTAGCACCATGAGATGGTAGGAGTGTATGCTCCTCCTGGTCAGGCACCTGCAGCACCATGACCAACCCTACACATCTCGGGCATCCGCAGCACCACGAGATTGTAGGTCTTTTGTTCCTCCTAATCGGGCCTCCGCAGCACCACGACTAGGCTTACACATCTCGGGCATCTGCAGCATGATAGATACCATTTTGTTGATTATTTTAATTGCTAAAATCCATGTTTGACCTATGTTTTTATTGCTTAATTGTGAAATTGCCCTAGGTTTTAGAACTTCCTCTTATTTTGGACTTAATTGCAAATTTGCATAAAATTGGATTATTTGGCCACTAAATTTTTGATCTATTTTTGTAGGCATGAAAGGTTCATGGACCTAGGGCATACTGGGTCAAACTTGAGTCGGAAGTGGAACCGGATCGAATTATCAAGCTTACAATTAATCCGGGCCGTCCGATTCAAAAGCGGCTAGATCTGAGCCATCCGGGACTATCTGAAGCAATCCGAGCTAGAGTTAGGGTTGATCAAGAACTCTAATCAAGATCTGAAGGTTTCATCCCATCAGAGCTAAATCAACCGTTGGATCAAGCTCGGAGGGCTCTAGATCGTCCATTCAAAGATTAGGTTGATCTGGACCATCCGTTGCACATTTGGAGGATCCGAGCTACCATGAGGCAGATCCTGACCCCAGATCATCATCATCAAAATTTGGATCAAATCAGAGCAAGATCAGCTGTTGGATTTCCTCAAATCAATCTGGGCCGTCCATGCTTAAGTATTTAATCAAAAATCCTGCGCAGCTTCTCCTTGTCGCGTCTCCGCCGTTTCTTCGTCTTCTTCGTTGTGTTCTTCATTTCTTCAGTAGAGTTCTTCATCCAAGAGGCGCGGCCACTCGATTCCTGATTCAGAGCAAGTGCTAGGTCATGGGGAAGAGGACTCAGTGAAGATTTTAGCTCGCTATTGCCCAAGAACAGAGCTATTGAGAGGTTTCCGTGGCTCTGCTATTTGGAGTCGTCGATCATCAGTTGCGATCCATTTCCATCCACCGGAGCCATCTGGAGGGGTTCCCCAGATTGCTCCGATCATCCACAAATCACAATCTCACTTGGACGCAGTTGAATCAATGGATTCGAATGGGAATTCAGATTTGGGTAGAGTTGAGCGCAGATTGAGTAGCAGAGACAATTTCCCACTGATTTGCTGAGCTTGCGGGTCCGAGGCTCACCCTTGCGTGACGAACAAGGAGTACCTGAGCTGAAGAAGGGATTGAGGAGTAGTTTAATTAGTTTAAATTCAGTTTTTAGCTGTAATCTTCATTTCTGCACTTGTTCTGTTTCTGCTTTTTGTATCAGCCATTTAGTTTCAATTTCTGAATTGTTCCAGCTCTAATTAGTGTTTCAATGTTGCAAGTAGTTAATTAGATTGCTTGTTAGTTAATCCTTTAGAATTAATCACAGTTTATTTCCTGTTGTAGCTTGCGTGCCAGTTTGTTAGTTGCGTATCAATTTTTCAGTTACAACATTTGTTTTCCACTTACAGCATTGCGTATCAATTTTCTTCCTTTATATCAGTTCTTGTCTTTAGCTTCTTCTTCTGAATTTACCCTTCAGATTGTTTCATTTCCAAAACCCTGGTATCCATTTCCGCAAATTGGACTCAGCTGTATTGTTGCGTGCCAAATTTCTGCTTCTGCAAAAATTACAGTTTCAAATCTGCAAATCCATTTACAGATTCGAATTCCTGAGTTGTGTCAAGTAATCTCTGGTTCTTCTCAGTCCTTTTCGAACTGTAGATTAGTGCATTGATTTCAATTTGTTGGTTTGTTTGTTCGGCATTCAATTAAGTGCTGAAATTCTGCATCCAAATCTGCATTTGCATCAATTCTGCATCAGTTTCTGCACATTCGGCAGTTCAGTTGTGTTTCAGCCTCAGTTCCTACATTTACAATCAATTGAATTGAGTTCTTAGGAATCGTATGTGAATGTTAGCGTGGAGCAATAGATTTCAGTTGTTGTTTGGCTTTAGCATCCAATTCAGTTGCTGAATTTTACATGTTATCCCTGCATTTCTGCATTTCTGCACACACCTTCTGATTTCTTGCATTTCCTATCTGCCCTTGATTCATTTTGATTGATCAGTGATTTTATCTGATTTCCTTCAGACCTGCATGTTAATTCCGAATTGTTAGTGATGGTTTTGGGCTCTTGGTATTAGATTTCTGTATTGGCACAGAATTTATCTTCTCCTTTGCATCAAGGTTGCTGAAATTTGGCACTTTGTATCAAGTGCAGATTAGGCAGTGCTTGGTGCCAAGTTTAAGGTAGTTTTTAGTAAGCTATTGTGTTTGAAATTGGTTAGATTTGCATTCGGACATTTCTGAGTTCTTTTCAATTGTTTGCTTCAAGATTTTGTAGCCAGCGTGATTTGTGCCAAGTTTGCTTGCTGCTAAAAATCACTACCCTGTTTTCACTCATCTTTCTAGCAACTTGTTTTGCAATTTGGTGTCAGATTTGTTGCCAAATTTTAGTTAAGTTCCCTTGCTTGATTCGGTTTCCATTGGTTGAGTTATTACTTGCCATCACTTGTTAAGTTCCATGGTTAAGTTTCCTTCTTTCTATTGAGTTTCCATTTCTATTTGAAACCAAAACCAAACTTTATTTGAAACCCAAAAACACAAACGACACATAAACACGAGCTCGAATCAGACAAATATCAACTAGTCCCGAGGAAAAATACGACCTGTGGCCCCTTTACTACGTTTTCATATTTTGATTGCAAAAAGGGTTTTCCAGCATTTTATAAATATTCTAAATCTGATGGGCCCACATTCGTGACAGTCTATTTCGGGTCCGTCAAATTTTTGGCACCGTTGCCGGGGAAGTAACTAGTTGATTTGTTTGAATTTTGCTTGTATGCTTTTGGACATATCATTGGGTTCTATTTTATTTTGTTTTATCTTTTGTATACGGGTACTGCCATTTTTCTTGTTTGTTTTGTGACAGGGTGCAGGTTCAAAATGTTTTCATCCACTTATCAGCAGCCGTGTCCACAATTTCAGCAGAACCAACTTTTCAATCAACCATTACAGCAATTTCAACCGCCACAGCAAGAATTCCAACAACCCTATTCTAATTTCCAGCAACCAAATCAATTTTTTCAGCCACAGTGTCAACAATTTCAGCAAGATTTTCAGCCAAGTCAGAATTTTCAGATTGGGCAGCCACAATTCTAGAATTTTCAGCCCAACTTTCAGCAACCTTATCAACAAGATCAATCCCTTTTTCAAGGAATTCAGCAAGGGTGTTTAGATAATCAGAATTTTCAGTAACCACCCTTCCATCAAGTTCAACCAAATCAAGGATTTCAGCATTTTAACCAAAATTTCCAGCAGCCTTTTGTAAGTTTTCAGCAAGGAAATAATCAATTTCAGCCTCAACCTCAGCCATGGCAGCAAGAATTTCAAGCTACACAGAATTTTCAGCCCACTCAAATTCAGTTTTCACCGCCACAATTTCAACAATTTCAGCAGGATTTTCAACCAAGTCAAAATTTTCAGCAAGGGTTCCAACCATTTCAGACTTTCCAGAATCAAAATCAGTGTGGATTTCAACCTTCATAGCAAAATTTTCCACCAAACGATCAGAATTTTCAGCCACCAATTCAGAGTTTTCAATTTCAGAACCATGATTTTCAGCCATCTCCACCAAGTTGTGAGCCAAGTTTTCAGCAGTTTAATCAGCCTATTCAACCATTTGATCAGCCCCCACAGTCTTCATTTCAGAATGCACAGCCTACTCTTGGTTTTCAGCAGCCTTATGTTACATTTCAAGATCAACAAGAGTTCCACACTAACCAAGGAGGCTTTGATGATCCTGATTGGGATGAGGCTCTACACCAAAGGATGATGGAGATGTGTCAACAAATCCTACAACAACAGTAAAGTTTTCAAGAACAACTGTTGATGCTGTTGGTGCAGTTTGCACTAACGGTCAAACTCGGGTTTTGATGTATGACAAAGTGGTTAAAGTTAGGGTTGTTAGTGTTTAACCTCTTTACTAAGTGTGCAGGGTTGAAAGACTTAGGACTAGACACCAGGCTGAAGTCCAGGATGGTTGAGTCCTGGCGGGAAGTCCAGTTGGGTCCGCGGGACCTGACAACTGGCTGAAGACCAAGTTGGTTGAGACTTGGCAGGAAGACCAAGGTGGTTGAGCCTTGGCAGGAAGTCCTGGTGGGTCAAGAAGTCAAGTAGAGCTGCACAAGGTAAGTGAGGTAAGTCACTGGAGGAGCGAACCAGTGAGGACGCGTTCCCCTTGAGGGAACATTAGGCGTCGGCTCGACCTAGGGTTCCATTTTGGAGACCCAAAGTCAGAACCAAGACAGCCAAGGCTGTGTAAATTAACTTATTAATTGCTGTTTTGGACTAACCCTGGATGCAGGACCGAAGGACTGTGTTTCTGCAGCTCAGAGAGCCTCAAAGGAGTGAGGCAGTAACTGAGCAGGGCGCCCCGGATGTTTCGGGCGCCCCAGAGTCAACCCAAAGTCAGCAGAGCAAGTAAACGCCCCGACAGCAGCACATTTGGGGGCGCCCCGGATGTTTCGGGCGCCCCGCGCGCGTCGGGCGCCCCGCGTGTCGCGGGCGCCCACTGTGCCACGCCACTGGCAGCTGCAGCAGCTCACCCTCGCGAAGAAGATGAAGCCTTGACCGGTCAAACCGGGCGCCCCGCGCGCGTCGGGCGCCCCAGTCAAAGGTGATCCCGAAGAAGCAGAGATCAGCCTTGACCAGAGGGCTCGCCGGATCGAAAGCCACGTGGGGGGGCGCCCCGAGCATCCCGGGCGCCCCCAGCCCTATATAAAGGGCCCTCGACCCTCTTCTTCAGAACAACACTTCTTCCAACGCCTCAAAGTTCTTCTACGCTCGCGCATTGCTCCGGAAACGCCTCACTTCGAGCCGACGACGTCCTGCTGCCCCGAAAGAGTCGACCTACTCCGGACGTCGGTAAAAAGAAGAACTTAACTTTTTAATACATATTTTTATTGCACTTAATTACTTGAAAGTGTGGGGTTGTCACACTTTCAATTCATTTGTACTCGCCTACTCTATCGGGGTTGACCGATAGAGAGTTTTAGTGGATTGCCCAACGGAAAGGTCCGAGGGACCTGGGCCTTCGAGTAGGAGTCGCCGAAGGCTCCGAACGAAGTAAAAATCGTTCGTGTTTGTGTGTTCGTTTTTCGTCTCTTTCATTTCCGCTGTGCACACTTTTTAAAGCACTCTAATTTTTTTTAAAAGTCACGTGATTCACCCCCCCTCTCACGTGCATCGATCCTACAAGTGGTATCAGAGCCTGGTACGCTCTCTATCGGTGCAACCACCGTAAGAGCCGGGGGAAATCCAGTTTTTATCGTTGTCTGTGATTTTTTTTCTCACAGTCTAAATCTGATATTATTATCAATATTTATATATTAGTTTTTTTTTCGATCGATTTTACACGAATTTGGTGCAACACCATTCGAGTTGGTCATTTTATTTTTATATATTTATCTCTGCCGGCACTACTAATCCAAGACCTAGTCTTGGGACTTTGTTTGGTCTATTTTTTGTGTGCAAGATTTCTAAATGGCGCAAAATAAGATGCAAGGGCGAAATGTCAACGAGCCCCCACACTACTATCCAGAAGATTTCGACTATTGGAGGCGATCAATGGAGATCTTCTTGGGCAGTCAAGACTTCGACTACGTGCTAGCCCTGAGATACCAATCTCAAAATGATGAACTGAACAAGCAGGTAAATAAATTAATTTGTACAGTTTTGCCTAACAAAATTTCCTGCAGACTGGAAAAGTATAACAACGCATATGACCTATGGACTCGGCTGAATGAATTGCACGAGAATTTGAAGGAGCTGGATGAGCCTAAGCTTAAAGCTGAAGATGAGTCTACTAAATCAATCGCAGAACCAAACTTAAAGATGGAAGATCAAGTCCAATTTGCAACTAAAGTCGAGCCTGAACCAACGGTAAAGCCTACTAAATTAGGGGATGCGATTGAGGTAAATTACAAGAATACCCCTAGTATTATTAATACAAATGTCTTGCATGATTCTGAGCAAATCTCTGAAATATCTGACTGTGTAGAAGGTTCTTGTAATAAATTAGATATCTCTATAAATCCTCCCGAAATGCACATTTTGTTAAAAACTTCCTGCAATATTTTAGACTTTTCAGACCAGAACAAACTCAACTCTGACTTGGTTAAACAAAACATTGACCAAGTTAATTCAGATTGTGAAAATCTAACCCTCGATAAAATCAATGTTTATCTCAATAAAGTTTTTAACTCAGTTAATAGTTCAATTATTTTCGAAAATTCAAAAACCATTAAACTTGAAAATAAACCCAAGTTAATTAACAATTCTTCAAAACTGAAAATTACAAACTTGGGTAATTCGAAATTAAAACCCAACAATAATTTAAGCATTACAAAAATTCCTAATAAAGACAAATTAAAAAATTTAACTAATTCAAAATTAAAAGAAAATTTAAGAGTCCACTTTAACAGCCCAAAGCACTCAACCTATAATCCAGGGGGAGGCACCAAACTAGTTGGCACCTCAAAATCGGCCTTTGCCCAGTTGGGCACTTAGGACTAGTCTTAAAAGTTAATCTGACTCTTGACCGACTTAGTATTAGGGTGGGTCGAGATAACGGTACGCTAGAAAGACTCTCGGGGAGAACTAGCTGAAACTATCTCGACACATCCTAGACTAGTTAGACCAGGGTGTCTCAACAGGTAGGGTAAAAGTATAACTTTCTTAAGCAGCTTTGCCTAGAAAGAGGTTGTTGTTCCAATAAGGCTTCGGCCAAAGAAGGCCCTTGTGCCTCGCCTCCCGCCTGGAAGCTATTTATCGAAGTATACTTTTAAACTACTTCTTGTAAAACCTGAATCTAACAAAAAGTCAGACTAACTTTTATAAATCAAATTCAAGCTCATCTCACACAAACTATAGGATCCCTTTGATTGACAATATTAAACTGAGTGAGATGATTAGAGACAATAAAATTTGAAACTTGGGTATTTTAACCTAACCGTTACTTAATTAAATTTTAACCGATAAAATTTTACTTTCTTTTCACCAAATTAAATATTAATTAAAATTTTAATCGTATCTATAAATTTGAATCTTATTTAAATGTTAAAATTAAACTTTAAAATTCTTAATTAAATCATATTTTAATTTAATCTAAATCTTAATTTTTCACCTAATTAAATCCTTAATTAAAAATTCATCTAATTAAATTTCAACATAAATTAAAAATTAACCTTAATTAAATTCTACTTTAACTTTAACTAAAATTTGCATAATCAAACTTTACTTAAATTAACTTTAATTAAATTAAAATTTAACGTTAATTAAATTTTATATAATTAAAAATCTAACTCTTTACATAATCAAATTTTAATCCTTAATTAATTAAACTTGAATCCTTAATAAACTTTAATCCTTAATCAACTTTAATCCTTAATTAATTAGAATTTCAATCTTTATTCAGACTCCAATGAATTAACCTTGAATCTTTAATTAAATCTTAACTAACTTTAATTTATTTAAAATTCGACCAAATTAAATTTTAACCCCTAAAATTTTACCTAATTGAACTTCAACCCTTTATTAAAACTTCATTTAAATACCTCTAACTTTAATCCCCAAATAACTAAAGCTTGTAATTAAAATTTTACCTTAATCTTAATTGAAATTCTTAATAATTTTAACCTTAATCTTAATTAAAATTCTTAATTAATTAAACCTTAACCTTAAGTTTAATTAAAAATCTTAATTATTTAAATTTTAATCTTAATCTTAATTAAAATCAAACTTTAACTCTTAATTAAATCTTAATTTAATTTTACCAAAATTGAATCCTAATTAAAATTAAACTTTAATTCTTAATCCTAATTAAAATTAAACTTTAATTCTTAATTGTAATTAAAATTAAACTTTAAATATTACTTCAATTAAAATCATAATTTTAAAACTTTAACATAATTTTTAATGTTTAATTAAAATTTATCAACCCAACCAACCTTAACCAACTTAACTAAAAACTTTAATTAAACCAAACTTAAATATAATTAACCTAATGAAACTTTAATTAAACCAAACTTAAATCTAATGAATCCAAACCTAAAAGCAAACCCACACTAAAGGCTTAATTAAGCCTACACCTAATCCTTAATTAAACCAACTTAACAAAAAAAAAACTCTTTTGTTTCCTTTTCTCTTTCTGCTTGTTCTTTTACGAAATTACCCCTAAGGACTTATGGAGAATATCGAGTTGAGGGGGAGGGAAAATATTTCTATACATCTTTTTGGCAAATCCCTTATAACATATTTGAAAATAACTGTTTTAAAAATACTATTTTTTTAAAGTTTTTTTTATTCTTTCAATTATATTCTTTTCAAAACTTATTTTCAATTTTTTTGTGCTTTCAAAGATATTCTTATTATCATTTGAAAATAATAATAATAACTTTATTACTATATCAAATTTTGTTTCAAAATATTAAACAATCCTCTTGAAAATCTCTCTTCAAATACTTTTAAACTATTTTATTAAAATATGTGATTAAAAATAAAAATGCCCTATATCTAAACCTATTTTAAGAGATGCCATACATGTCTTATTTTTACTGTTTTGTTTGAAAAATATTAGGATTATGCTTATAAATAGTTCCTTGCAATTCCTATTTAGCATTGAAAATCCGTATTTTTGGGTCTTGCAAATCTCCTTTTTCAAATTTTACTAATTTTCCTTGATAAACTATTTTCAAATTAACTTTAAAATAAAAACACTTATGTTTTTTGAAAATCCACTATTAGCTTGTTCTTATACTAGAAAGTATCAAAATATTTTGATTGATTTACTTCCAAAAATGATTCTTTTGAAATATTTTTATTTGTAGTTTGGATATCCCTAGGACATAATAGAATGTTTACCTTGAAATTGACAAGGAATTCTAAGGGCTTGTCAAGTTAAGGGGGAGTTCAAACTAACTTGGAAAATTAATTTTAAGAATAGTTTGATCAAGTCTATGATATTACTTTTAAAGTATAACTATTTTCAAAAGAATCTAAGGTATATTCTTGAAAAATTAGTTTTATAAATTGAATAATGGTCTTGAAACTTTTAAAGCTTATTCTTAGAATATCTTCCTTCTTGTAAGTTAAAGCTCAGTAGCAAAGTTTCTTTTGACTTTGAAAAATATGTATTATTTGGGAAATTTTTATATATTTTCTTTTAAAAAGATTGTCAAGCTTAACTTTGAAAATATTTCTAATTCATTTGAAAAATAATGTTGTTGAAAACTATTTGTTAGTTTTGAAAGCTAAGTTAATTGATTTAGGGGGAGTTCCTTTTTTCACTTAGGCTATTTATCTTACTTAATCTATTTTGCCTAAGTCTAGTTTTCCCTATCACTTAGCTTTGGATCCTACTCCCTTAAACTTGTTATGCCTATTTTTTGATGAATGACAAAGGGGGAGAGTAGGGTAAAGGGTTAGAAAATTGCAAACAGCATGCTTATTTCACAGTTAATTAATTCTGCTTTCTTGTGTGCTGCAACTTTCATACCTATGCTTATGTAATATTATTTGCATGTTTATGCAAGTTCATATCTGCTGTTTTTTTTCTAACTTTAACCTGAGTTGTCAATACATCAAAAAGGGGGAGATTGTTGGTGCAGTTTGCACTAACGGTCAAACTCGGGTTTTGATGTATGACAAAGTGGTTAAAGTTAGGGTTGTTAGTGTTTAACCTCTTTACTAAGTGTGCAGGGTTGAAAGACTTAGGACCAGACACCAGGCTGAAGTCCAGGATGGTTGAGTCCTGGCGGGAAGTCCAGTTGGGTCCGCGGGACCTGACAACTGGCTGAAGACCAAGTTGGTTGAGACTTGGCAGGAAGACCAAGGTGGTTGAGCCTTGGCAGGAAGTCCTGGTGGGTCAAGAAGTCAAGTAGAGCTGCACAAGGTAAGTGAGGTAAGTCACTGGAGGAGCGAACCAGTGAGGACGCGTTCCCCTTGAGGGAACATTAGGCGTCGGCTCGACCTAGGGTTCCATTTTGGAGACCCAAAGTCAGAACCAAGACAGCCAAGGCTGTGTAAATTAACTTATTAATTGCTGTTTTGGACTAACCCTGGATGCAGGACCGAAGGACTGTGTTTCTGCAGCTCAGAGAGCCTCAAAGGAGTGAGGCAGTAACTGAGCAGGGCGCCCCGGATGTTTCGGGCGCCCCAGAGTCAACCCAAAGTCAGCAGAGCAAGTAAACGCCCCGACAGCAGCACATTTGGGGGCGCCCCGGATGTTTCGGGCGCCCCGCGCGCGTCGGGCGCCCCGCGTGTCGCGGGCGCCCACTGTGCCACGCCACTGGCAGCTGCAGCAGCTCACCCTCGCGAAGAAGATGAAGCCTTGACCGGTCAAACCGGGCGCCCCGCGCGCGTCGGGCGCCCCAGTCAAAGGTGATCCCGAAGAAGCAGAGATCAGCCTTGACCAGAGGGCTCGCCGGATCGAAAGCCACGTGGGGGGGCGCCCCGAGCATCCCGGGCGCCCCCAGCCCTATATAAAGGGCCCTCGACCCTCTTCTTCAGAACAACACTTCTTCCAACGCCTCAAAGTTCTTCTACGCTCGTGCATTGCTCCGGAAACGCCTCACTTCGAGCCGACGACGTCCTGCTGCCCCGAAAGAGTCGACCTACTCCGGACGTCGGTAAAAAGAAGAACTTAACTTTTTAATACATATTTTTATTGCACTTAATTACTTGAAAGTGTGGGGTTGTCACACTTTCAATTCATTTGTACTCGCCTACTCTATCGGGGTCGACCGATAGAGAGTTTTAGTGGATTGCCCAACGGAAAGGTCCGAGGGACCTGGGCCTTCGAGTAGGAGTCGCCGAAGGCTCCGAACGAAGTAAAAATCGTTCGTGTTTGTGTGTTCGTTTTTCGTCTCTTTCATTTCCGCTGTGCACACTTTTTAAAGCACTCTAATTTTTTTTAAAAGTCACGTGATTCACCCCCCCTCTCACATGCATCGATCCTACAGATGCAGTCTGGCCCGGTTGTTGTTTTGGTGTTTGACAATGATTTAAGTTTGGTTGAGCGAATTTGGGTTAAAGTCCTGGTCGGGGACTGGGCATGAAACCCTGGTGAGTGAAGCCAGGTCCTAGCTTGTGAAGCTAGGTTGAAATCCCGGTGAGTGAAGCCGGGTCCTGGTAAGTGAAGCCGGGTCCTGGTGAGTGAAGCCAGGTGATGGAAATCCCGGTGAGTGAAGCCGGGTCCTGGTGAGTGAAGCCGGGTCTGGTGAGTGAAGCCAGGTGTTGGAAATCCCGGTGAGTGAAGCCGGGTCCTGGTGAGTGAAGCCGGGTGTTGGAAATCCGGTGAGTGAAGCCGGGTCCTGGTGAGTGAAGCCAGGTGTTGAAAAGTCCTAATTCGGAAGAGGTGGGTGAAAAGTCCTAGCTTGGAGGGCTAGGTGAAAAGTCCTAGCTTGGAGGGCTAGGTGAAAAGTCCTAACTTGGAGGGTTAGGTGAAAAGTCCCATCTTGGAGAGTTAGGTGAAAAAGTCCTGGCTTTGAGGGTCAGGTCCTAGCTTGGAGGGCTAGGTTTGGAAAGTCCTAATCCGGAAGAGTTGGGTGAAAAGTCCTAGCTTGGAGGGCTAGGTGAAAAGTCCTAACTTGGAGGGTTAGGTGCAAATTCCCAACTTGGAGGGTTAGGTGAAAAATCCTTAGCTTGGAGGGCTAAGGTGGATGAAATCCTAGCTTGGAGGGCTAGGTTGGAGCCCCTGGATCGATCTGGTGACCGATCAGGGAGATTGGCACGGTGCTCCTTCGTGGATCGATCTGGTGACCGATCCAGCGATGACTGATCGGTCTGGTGACCGATCAGGGAGTATGTGTTTCACTTACTGCACAGCTCCTGATCGGTCTGGTGACCGATCAGGGAGCGAACAGTGAGTTGAGTTCCCCTGCTGATCTGCTCCTGATCGGTCTGGTGACCGATCAGGGATACTGCTCAGATCGGTCTAGTGAACGATCATTTGTCGCAAGGTTCTCACTATCACCGATCAGGATGACTCCTGATTGGTCTGGAAGCAGCCTGATTAGTCTGGTGACCGATCAGGCAGGAGCCTGATTGGTCTGGGGACCAATCAGGAGTGTGCAGAAGACTTCTGGATCGGTCTGGTGACCGATCAGGGTCCTTCCTGATCGGTCTGGTGACCGATCAGGCGCAGAACTTTAATTCAAATACGCTGTCAGAAGCTCTGATCGCGTCTGTTTTTACTGCCGATTCTCTGATACATTGCCGATTCTTGTTGATATGCATTGCTAAGCCTCTGTTGGAGTGTGCAGGTGATAGCAGGTGATTCAAACACTCAAGGAGGGTCAATGGGAGGCTTTCCTTGGAGCAGGTTTGTTTGTTTCTCCTTCTCAGGTTTCAACGGCAACTGGAGCAGCTGGCGACTAACGGAGACTCAGCTGGAGAGGAGGTCTTCAGTGGACTGAGTGCTCAGGGAGGTCAGTGGGTTCAGGCTGGCTCAGTGGATGCTGATGAATCTTGCGATGGTGAGAGGAGCTTAAGTGACGAAGCTGGAAGCAGAGGAGCGAGGCGAACAAGACAGAAACTTGGGAAGTTTGGCTGGGCTGTGTTCGTGCTCTCTGTAGCTTTGTGCTTGAGCGATTTTGTTGCATTCCTGTGAGGTCTTTGTGAGTGTTCCTTCTTGTGTGATCTCTTGTACTCAAGTTCAATCATCTGTGAGATCTGTGGAGAGGTTTCTCCACCGAGAAGGAGGCTCTATCTTATCCAGTGTTCACCGGGGCTTGATCTGCCGACGATCAAGGGATCGCCCACCTTACGGGCACGCCAAGGAGTAGGGGCAAGTTATCCCCGAACCTTGTAAACGATCCTTGTTAGCGATCCTTGGTTTGTATTCTTTGTTTCTACATTTCTGTTAAGATTGTTACTCTGCGTATGCTTTGTTTCCGCTGCTGCTAACTTAAGTGCAGAGAAAGATTTCAAAAGAGCAACTTGTGGGTGTCTGGCTATATTCACTCCCCCCTCTATAGCCATCCGGGTTCCAACAACAACAACAACAATGGTTTCAAAACATGCAAGATCGATTGAATAAGATAAAAGCCCAAAGATCAGAACAATCAGATGATTCTACAGGTGTAGGGGATTGCACTGAGTCCCAGGGACCACCATCATTGATTGATACATCAGAAAATCCAGAGGATAGGATTGAGAGTGTAGGGGATTGCACTGAGCCCCAAGAATCACCCATTCCTACTGATTTAGAGGCCTGGGAGGAGATGGATAGTAGAGCTTGTAACAACCTTGACCTCGACTCTGAAACTTTACAGGACCCTTCTAAACTTTTATTTTGTAAGGATATTGCTATTGATGGTCCTAATTTTTCTAATCTGGTTATGCAGGAATGATTGAGGAAACATGTATTGAAGATGATTCTACAGGTATAGAGGATTGCACTAAGCCCCAAGGACTACCACAATTAGAGGATGAACCAGAAAGTGTAGGGACTTGCTTGGTGGAAGCAAGAACCCAAGGATCACCCGTTCCAGTTGAGTGTCCACCAGAACCCGAACCTGAAGAGGAGATTGCACATTACCAGGAGGAGCCAATAATTACACCCACTCTTGTAGAGCCTCTAGGTATTTTTCAGCACTATCAGGTAAATACTCCTCCTATTTTGTCTGAAAATTGCATAGAGGTACCTCAAACTGATTTTATTATTTTTAATACACCTAGGGATGCATCTCTTGTAGAATTTGATTGAGAAAAATCCCTAGAGGTACCTAGTGTTGAATTTGCTGAAAATGAAGCATGTTGTGCTACATCAGATGCAATGCTGAGTGTGAAAATTTTTTAGAAGTGCCTAGTATTGTTGATTGTTGTGATGAGACTTTTGACATATTTTATGCTGGAAATAATTGTGAGAAATTCATTGAGGCACCACAAATTGATTTAATTGGATGTGATGCAGTTTTGGATACATTTCATGCAGAGTGATATTATTTTATTTCTGTCTTACCCTGCACGCTTGAGAGAGGTATTACATTGTTTTGCAGGGTCTAGAAGACTTCAGGAGTGGGTGCTCCAACTGAACAGACTTCAACCTCTTGGAAGGACTTCTAAAAGACATAAAGAAGGAGGAGATGATTTTACTTTAATTCGAAGCACTCCACCTCTTTAATGGATTTTGAAACTAAATCGCCTGCGGCCACCTGAGCAATTTTCTGCAAAGTTCAAGTGTGGGGGAGTCTTCTTTCTCTCAGCCACCCAGATGCCTCCACTGCCCCGATGGAGGCTACTGCTTGATAGACTCCGTCCACCAGAATAAAAGGGGAGTTTGTTCCATTTTGTATTTCTTTCATTTTTATGATTTCTAGAATTTTTCTTTATATTGAGTCCTTGCTAATAGATGCATGAGTAGAGTAGAGTGAATAGGAGTCATTGTAAATACCTTGATATTTCTTTTGGACACTTTTTCTTGCATGATTAGGAATAAATGTATCCCTCTAGGTTAACTTATTGTCATTTTAGAGTCTTTTAAAACAAATTAAATTTGGTTGTTAAAACTTAAGGTTTGAGCTTATGGATGAATTCTTGGATGCTTGAGTACTATTTAGCTTTAGATTCTTAATTGATGACTTGAGATGAATTATTTTTGCCTAGTGAGAATTAGCCTTATATTTGTGACACACGTATGTTATTGTACTCTAGAACTTGCTTAGGTTCTTTCAAAACCATATTTCAATGATTGGATCACATCTATAAAGACTAATCAATTTGTTTCCCCTTCCATGTCAATTCTTGGCAAAAATCATGTCTATTCTATTTGTCTTTCCTTATTCCTAATCTTAACCCCAATTTTTCTATGGATTTGTTTGCTTGGGATGTTTTCTTGATGTTACTTTGCCCGAGACGGACAAAGATTTAAGTGTGGGGGAGTGACTAGTGATTTGGAAGCAATTTTTATCAAGGATGCACTTCATTTCGAAAGAAAAAAGTTTTTTGCCAAGTGAGTTGAGTTTGGTGTCAAAAATGAGCAAGAGAGGTGGGAGCAATTGGAGATTTAGATTCTTTACTACATTTTGAAGATTTAAGTGGCAAGCAATGGAAAAATCCATGTCATTTCAAAAGAAAATTCTGAGACAAAAATTGAGAAGAAGTAGTCAAGAGATTGAATCCAAAAGCAAGGAATTCAAAGAAGAAGAGATTGTTTCGGTATCACTTGATTTCAATGGGCATAGACACAGTTAGTATCCATCTAAATCTGAATTTTTGGGTGTTGAAAATCAGTGATGCAGTGCCAAATTAAGTGAAGCAGTTTTGAAGAAGAATTCTTCAATGAAAAGCAAAATGGCACACAAGCAAACGCAAAGTTGTGCCATAGAAAAAAAATCAGTAAAGTTTTGAACTACAGCTGTACCTTGCATTTAGCTACTCTAAAGATTGACCAAATCTGAAACACACTCTGGAATCTAATTTACTGATCTGGAATGGAAGATGAATTGAATTCTGGATTGAAGCAGGAAATGCAGGAAAAATCTGTGCCATTTAAGAGGAAGAAATGTTGTGCCAAAGAAAAAAAATTTGTGAAGTGTGGTCAGAATTGTTTGGATTGCAGCTTTTCTTTGCTAGGAAGTTGTTCAGCCACTCAGTTGGAAGGCTAAACTGTAGCTATGCGGAATCTGGAAGTCTGAGTTGAGGTTGAGTGAAGACTGATCAAAAGCTGGAAAAAATCTAAAACTGCCAGAATCTGAACTGCACTGCAGCAGTATTGCAAAATCTGATGCTTGTAATTTGCCAAGGCTTGATTTGGAGCTGCTGAAAAGGTAGTGGGATCTGTATTGGAAAGAAGCATGAAAATTGCAGCAGGATTTGTGCCAAAAAGAAAAGAAAAGAGATGAACAAGAGCTGCTGAAATGACACAAGTTGAATTGATGCAGTTAATTCTGAATTGCAGCTGTATGAAACATTGTCGAGCACATTAATGGAGGAAGAGCATTTGACAGCTGAGTTTTGGGGGATTTTGGAACATTAAATCTTATAAGGGGAGCTGATTTCGGTGAACCATATCTATAGGAAAAATGAAGGAAATCTAGGTGTCAAGTTGAGTCGAAAAGAAGGGAAGTAGTTTAGTTTGTATCAACTTGAGCTGAATTGGGTTTTCAAGGGCTGTGAATCAGGGAACTTGGTATATAAGTGTATCAAATTTGTATCAAGGATATCCACTGCTGATCAGAACAAAGGAGATGCTGCTGCGTGGATGTTCTATTCAGAACAGAGAAAGAAAGAAATGCAGTGAAGCTGGACAAAAATTTCTGAAGCTGTAAAAGAAATTGCAGGAACTAATTTCCATTTCTGCAGCTGTTCTTGGCTAGGAAGATCAGTAACAACTTGCTAGGATCCAAATGACAGCTGAAAATAATCTGAATGGAGTCTAAAACGTGGCTGTGAAAAATCAGAAACATTGTAAGAAATTCTGTAATTCAGCTGTGCAGAAATTGAAACTAAATGCAAGGGTGGCTAACAATTGAAGAAATCTGAATTGCATTTGTTGCTGCCGAGTGCTGCATCTGGGAGCTACTGAGTGATACAAGCCAAGTGTGAATGCAAGCTGAATTGAATGATGAACTGAAGCTGGAAAAATGCAGTGAAGGCAAGGGGCTGAAATTTAATGTGCTGATTTGAATTTTTGAGTGGAACACTTAAGGGTTCCACTATCATTTGATGCAAGCACTCTTGATGTTAATTGTTGGAGAAATCAGAAGTTTTGCAAGATCTGAAATTATATCGTGGATGCTAGACTTAAAATAGAAAAAAAAAGAGAAAGAAAGAAGTGAAAGTGATGTGCCAACCTTAAGGTGAAGTGTATCAAGAAAAGTTGCAAAGGTGTAGTGAAGTTTTACTTGATTTCTCAAGTTTTCTCATTAAAATCTGATCTACAATGCTCCAGTGGAAGAATTAAGAGTAGGAAAAAGGGAAGAGCAACAGTTTGAAAGAAAAAAAAACAAGGAAACAAGTGGACACAATTGAGTTGGCACTATAAAATCATTGAAGTTTCTCTTATCCGAATCAAAAGTTTTGCTCCATTACATTCTGAATTTACTGAAGAGGAAGAAAAAGGAAAAAAATCTGAAAAGAGAAGAGGGAAGAAACAAGTTGGCACGCAATAGCAAAAATTGGCACAAAGGGACTAGTGAGAAATTTTTATTGAATTTTTGAAGTGCAAGGCAAGAGTTTACTCCATGACACTTTTGAATTCATTAGAGGACTCTAAAGAGGGGCAAAGCACATTGGAAACATACTTGAGCACTCAAGTCTTCCACTTTATCAATTTTTCCATTTTCTTGATTTTTACTCCATTTCTTATCATTTCTATGTCTTTGCTTTGTTTTTGTAAATGTTGATCCTAATCATGAATAATGGTGGAGATTAGACAATAAGCAAGCTTATGGTAGTGCAAGAAGCATGTGTGTTTGAGTGAGCTCCATTTCCATCATCAACTTAGAACTTAAGGAGAGAGCCACCAAAATTTTCCTTGAAAGGCTAGTGAGTTGAATTCATCTCAATGACTCATGATGGATGAAAAGGCTAAGTTGTTGATTTAAGGACAAGATACTAATCCATAGAGCTTAGATTTTTGAGAATTGACAACCTTAGGTAATTTCTTTTCATTTGCTTCTAATGATGCTTAAGAAATCTAGGGGATACATACTTAGTGGTTTCGCGAGACGCTCAAGGTTAAGTGTGGGGGAGTTGATAGATACCATTTTGTTGATTATTTTAATTGCTAAAATCCATGTTTGACCTATGTTTTTATTGCTTAATTGTGAAATTGCCCTAGGTTTTAGAACTTCCTCTTATTTTGGACTTAATTACAAATTTACATAAAATTGGATTATTTGGCCACTAAATTTTTGATCTATTTTTGTAGGCATGAAAGGTGCATGGACCTAGGGCATACTGGGTCAAACTTGAGTCGGAAGTGGAACCGGATCGAATTATCAAGCTTACAATTAATCTGGGCCGTCCGATTCAAAAGCGGCTAGATCTGAGCCATCCGGGACCATCTGAAGCAATCCGAGCTAGGGTTAGGGTTGATCAAGCACTCTGATCAAGATCTGAAGGTTTCATCCCAATTAGAGCTAAATCAACCGTTGGATCAAGCTCGGAGGGCTCTAGATCGTCCATTCAAAGATTAGGTTGATCTGGACCATCCGTTGCACATTTGGAGGATCCGAGCTACCATGAGGCAGATCCTGACCCCAGATCATCATCATCAAAATTTGGATCAAATCAGAGCAAGATCAGCCGTTGGATTTCCTCAAATCAATCTGGGCCGTCCATGCTTAAGTATTTAATCAAAAATCCTGCGCAGCTTCTCCTTGTCGCGTCTCCGCCGTTTCTTCGTCTTCTTCATTGTGTTCTTCATTTCTTCAGTAGAGTTCTTCATCCAAGAGGCGCGACCACTCGATTCCTGATTCAGAGCAAGTGCTAGGTCATGGGGAAGAGGACTCAGTGAAGATTTTAGCTCGCTATTGCCCAAGAATAGAGCTATTGAGAGGTTTCCATGGCTCTGCTGTTTGGAGTCGTCGATCATCAGTTGCGATCCATTTCCATCCACCGGAGCCATCTGGAGGGGTTCCCCAGATTGCTCCGATCATCCACAAATCACAATCTCACTTGGACGCAGTTGAATCAATGGATTCGAATGGGAATTCAGATTTGGGTAGAGTTGAGCGCAGATTGAGTAGCAGAGACAATTTCCCACTGATTTGCTGAGCTTGCGGGTCCGAGGCTCACCCTTGCGTGACGAACAAGGAGTACCTGAGCTGAAGAAGGGATCGAGGAGTAGTTTAATTAGTTTAAATTCAGTTTTTAGCTGTAATCTTCATTTCTGCACTTGTTCTGTTTCTGCTTTTCGTATCAGCCATTTAGTTTCAATTTCTGAATTGTTCCAGCTCTAATTAGTGTTTCAATGTTGCAAGTAGTTAATTAGATTGCTTGTTAGTTAATCCTTTAGAATTAATCACAGTTTATTTCCTGTTGTAGCTTGCGTGCCAGTTTGTTAGTTGCGTATCAATTTTTCAGTTACAGCATTTGTTTTCCACTTACAGCATTGCGTATCAGTTTTCTTCCTTTATATCAGTTCTTGTCTTTAGCTTCTTCTTCTGAATTTACCCTTCAGATTGTTTCATTTCCAAAACCATGGTATCCATTTCCGCAAATTGGACTCAGCTGTATTGCTGCGTGCCAAATTTCTGCTTCTGCAAAAATTGCAGTTTCAAATATGCAAATCCATTTACAGATTCGAATTCCTGAGTTGTGTCAAGTAATCTCTGGTTCTTCTCAGTCCTTTTCGAACTGTAGATTAGTGCATTGATTTCAATTTGTTGGTTTGTTTGTTCGGCATTCAATTAAGTGCTGAAATTCTGCATCCAAATCTGCATTTGCATCAATTCTGCATCAGTTTCTGCACATTCGGCAGTTCAGTTGTGTTTCAGCCTCAGTTCCTACATTTACAATCAATTGAATTGAGTTCTTAGGAATAGTATGTGAATGTTAGCGTGGAGCGATAGATTTCAGTTGTTGTTTGGCTTTAGCATCCAATTCAGTTGCTGAATTTTACATGTTATCCCTGCATTTCTGCATTTCTGCACACACCTTCTGATTTCTTGCATTTCCTATCTGCCCTTGATTCGTTTTGATTGATCAGTGATTTTATCTGATTTCCTTCAGACCTGCATGTTAATTCCGAATTGTTAGTGATGGTTTTGGGCTCTTGGTATCATATTTCTGTATTGGCACAGAATTTATCTTCTCCTTTGCATCAAGGTTGCTGAAATTTGGCACTTTGTATCAAGTGCAGATTAGGCAGTGCTTGGTGCCAAGTTTAAGGTAGTTTTTAGTAAGCTATTGTGTTTGAAATTGGTTAGATTTGCATTCGGACATTTCTGAGTTCTTTTCAATTGTTTGCTTCAAGATTTTGTAGCCAGCGTGATTTGTGCCTCCAACGTTGTATAGCTTTATCTTGAGCCCTCTAATAATCTCCCGGTTGACGACTTCTACTTGACCATTGCCTTGGGGATATGCGACTAAAGTGAAGGCTTGGCGAATACCCAGTCCTTCACACCACTCTTTAAGTTTGCGTCCTGCAAACTGTCTGCCATTATTCGATACCAATTTGTAAGGAATGTCGTACCAACAGACTATATCCCTCCAGAGGATCTTCATCACAACGGCCTCCGTGATGTGTGTAAGTGGTTCCGCTTCGACCCATTTAGAGAAGTAATCAACCAACACTAGCAAGAACTTCTTCTGCTGAGGCCTGATTGGAAAAGGGTCCACAATGTTCATTTCCCATTGATCGAAGGGGTAGGAAACAGTTGAGGCTCAGAGTGGCTAAGTCGGGCGATGAGTGATATGTTGGTGCTTTTGACATGCCTAACATTGAGCGACAAACTTGACGGCATCCGCTTGCAGTGTTGGCCAGAAGTATCCAGCCAGGATAATCTTCCTAGCCAGAGATCTTCCACCAATATGGCTCCCGCATATGCCTTTATGGATCACTCGCATGATGTAATCGGCTTCCTCTGGACCGACACACTTGAGCAAAGACTGGGCAAATGCTCTTTTGTATAACCGCTCCCTGACCAGCGTGAACCTGGAAGCCCGGCAGTGGAAAAGGCGAACTTCTTTATCGCCCACCGACATAGTTCCACTTCGTAAAAATTCCACATATGGCCTTCTCCAGTCGGGTAATGCAACGTCGCAGCCTCCTCTTCAATCTGAGCCACCATTCCTTCTGTAACGCTGGGCTCATCCAATGTCCAAGAGGTAATAGAGTTGTCCAATTTGGCTAGCTCGTCTGCCTTAACATTGTCAGCTCGGGAGATCTTCTGCTGAACAACTTCGGTGAAAAAGGACCTCAACTTTTCATAGATGGTCACATACTTTTGTAGGCGCTCATTCTTTATTTCGAATTCGCCTTTTATCTGCTAGGCGACGAGCTGAGAGTCTGAGTGCAAGATGACCCGAGCAACTCCCACTTGCTTTGTCGCTTGTAACCCCGCTAGAATCGCCTCTTACTCAGCTTCGTTATTGGTGGCCCGGAAGTGGAGTGGGATGGATAAATGCAATGTATCTCCCCTGGGGAAACCATCATAACTCCGACTCCGTTGTGCTTGCTGTTGGAGGAACCATCAACATAGACTTTCCATACTCCATCAGCTTCAGGTCCGGGATAGTCTCGAGCATGAAATCAGTAAGAGCTTGAGCCTTGACGGCGGTACGGGGGTGGTACTCAATCTCATACTCGCTCAACTCTGCCGTCCACTTGATCAGCCGACCCAAAGCTTCTGGATTGGTAAGGACACACCCAAGCGGGCTATTAGTGAGTACCACAATGGGATGTGCTAAGAAATATGGCCCGAGCCTCCGGACCATTAGTACCAGAGTATAGGCCAACTTCTCTATAGTAGTATACCGTGTCTTTGTGTCCTTCAGGAGATGCCTGAAGAAGTAGATGAGTTATTAAACAGTGCCTTCTTCCCGTATGAGCGTAGAGCCTACCGCTTGTTCAGCGGCGGACAGGTATACGAACAATGTTTCTCCCTCCAATGGCTTGTCAAGGATGGGGAGCTCGTCGAGGTTTGCTTTCAGATCTGTTAATGCCTTCTTGCACTGGTCGTCCCAATCGAACTTGACTGCCTTCTTCAGAATCTTGAAGGATGGCAGGGTCCTGTCAGCAGATTTGGAGATGAACCTGGACAGGATTGTAATTCTATCATTCAGTCGCTGTACGTCCTTGAAGTTGCGAGGAGATGGCATGTCGAGGATGACTTGCACTTTTTCTGAGTTAGCTTCAATCTCCCTTTCCATCACCATGTACCCGAGGAACAGACCACTCTTCACCTTAAACAGACATTTAGCGAGATTCAGCTTCAGCTTGTTGGTCCTCATGGTGGCGAACGTCTCTTCCAGGTCAGCTACCATATCTTTCCCCTTGTCCGTCTTGACTAGGATGTCATCCACATATCTTCAATGTTCCTCCCTATCTAGTGGCGAAAGACTTTGTCCATCATCTGCTGATAAGTTGCCCCTGCGTTGCGCAACCCAAACGACATGACATTGTAGCAGTAGGTACCATCTGCCGTCACGAAACTGACCTTTTCTTGGCCTTCACGAGCGAGAAGAACATGATGGTATCCTGGTATGCATCCAACATCGAGATAAAATCACAGCCAGAAGTAGAATCCACTAGCTAGTCGATCAATCCGAGGCAAGGGGTAACAGTTTTTAGGGCAGACTTTATTTAAATCACTAAAATCAATACAAACCCATCATTTATCCCCGGGCTTAGGGACAAGTACTACATTAGCCGGCCAAGTCGGGAATTGAATTTCTCTTATATGTCCGACCTTTAACAACTTGGTGACTTCTTCTCTGATGATCTTGTCCTGCTCAGGGGTGAAATGTCTCCGCCTTTGCTTCACCGGCCGAGCTCCTGGGGTTATGTGTAGGTGATGTGTGGCCAAAGCAAGGGGACTCCTTTGATCACTTAGGTAGCCCATGCAAACACGTCCCAACGGTCCCTCATGCAGCTGATCAAACGGCTTGTCAGCTCGGGTGTAATGTCAGTCGCAATCCTTGTGTCCCCCCCCCCCCCCCCCCCCGTTTATTGAGGATGAATCTGTACCTCCTCACTTTCGACCTCCCTACGTTCTTCTTGTTGATGCAGTCTGACCCTGATTGTTGTTTTGGTGTTTGACATCGATTTAAGTTTGATTCAAGTTTGGTTGAGCGAATTTGAGTTAAGTCCTGGTCGGGGACTGGGCATGAAACCCTGGTGAGTGAAGCCAGGTCCTAGCTTGGGAAGCTAGGTTGGATGAAAGCCTGGTGAGTGAAGTCAGGTCCTAGCTTGGGAAGCTAGGTTGGTTAAAATCCCGGTGAGTGAAGTCGGGTCCTGGTGAGTGAAGTCAGGTGATGGAAATCTCGGTGAGTGAAGCCGGGTCCTGGTGAGTGAAGCCAGGTGATGGAAATCCCGGTGAGTGAAGTCGGGTCCTGGTGAGTGAAGCCAGGTGATGGAAATCCCAGTGAGTGAAGTCGGGTCCTGGTGAGTGAAGCCGGGTCCTGGTGAGTGAAGCCAGGTGTTTGGAAATCCTAGTGAGTGAAGCTAGGTTGAAATCCTGGTGAGTGAAGTCGGGTCCTGGTGAGTGAAGCCAGGTGTTTGGAAATCCTAGTGAGTGAAGCTAGGTTGAAATCCCGGTGAGTGAAGCCAGGTGACCGAAACGCTGGTGAGTGAAGTCAGGTCCTAGCTTGGAGGGCTAGGTTGAAGTCCCAGTGAGTGAAGCTGGGCATGGCACGAGTCAGAGAAGGGTTGGAGGCTTGTTTTCGTGACTTAGAGTGCATTTGGGCTTGCCTGGATCGGTCTGGTGACCGATCAGGGAAGTTGGCATGGTGCTCCTTCGTGGATCGGTCTGGTGACCGATCCAGCGATGGCTGATCAGTCTGGTGACCGATCAAGGAGCATATAGTTCACCTGCTGCTCTGCTCCGGATCGGTCCGGTGACCGATCAGGGAGCATCCAGTAGGTTTTGGGAACCTTACTGATCTGCTCCTGATCGGTCTGGTGACCCATCAGTGATACTGTTCAGATCGATCTAGTGAACGATCATTTGTCGCAAGGTTCTCACTATCACCAATCAGGATGACTCCTGATTGGTCTGGAAGCAGCCTGATCGGTCTGGTGACCGATCAGGCTGGAGCTTGATTGGTCTGGTAACCGATCAGGCTGGAGCCTGATTGGTCTGGGGACCGATCTGGAGTGTGCAGCAGAATGCTGGATTGGTCTGGGGACCAATCAGGAGTGTGCAGAAGACTGCTGGATCGGTCTGGTGACCGATCAGGGTCCTTCCTGATCGGTCTGGTGACCGATCAGGAGCAGAACTTTAATTCAAATACGCTGTCAGAAGCTCTGATCGTGACTGTTTTCTCTGCCGATTCTCTGATACATTGCTGATTTCATTTGATATGCATTGCTAAGCCTCTGGTGGAGTGTGCAGGTGATAACAGGTGATTCAAACACTCAAGGAGGGTCAATGGGAGGCTTTCCTTGGAGCAGGTTTGTTTGTTTCTCCTTCTCAGGTTTCAACGGCAACTGAGGCATGGCTGGCGACTGACGGAGGCTCAACTGGAGGGGGACTTCAGTGGACTGAGTGCTCAGGGAGGTCAGTGGGTTCAGGCTGTGCTCAGGGGATGCTGATGGAGCCTAGCGATCAAGCAGAAGCTTAAGAGGAAGATGACAAGCAGAGGAGGCGACAAGAACGAACAGGAAACAAGCAAGTGTGGCTGTGGGTTTCGCTGGTGTTGTTGTGCTCCTTGTGTAGCTTCTCTCTTGAGCTTTCTTGCTACTGTCTTATGAGAGGTTCCTCCTTAGTCTCGTGTGCTTACCTTGTATTCATCTACTGAGGCGATTGTGGAGAGGTTTCTCCACCGAGAAGGAGGCGCTTGATATCCGGTGTTCACCGGGGCTTGATCTGCCGACGATTAAGGGATCACCCACCTCACGGGCACGCTAAGGAGTAGGGGCAAGTTATCCCCGAACCTTGTACATCACGGTGTTAGCGTTTGTTTGGTTTGCGTTTCCTTCTCTGCGTTGTTCTTTGTTTCTGCATCTTGTCTTCCGCTGCTAACGTTTAAGTGCAGAAACTTGAAAAGAAAGGGATTTTGGTGTCTGGCTATATTCACCCCCCTCTCTAGCCATCCAAGGTCCAACACTTCTTTGGGTCCCTCTTCTTCTCGAGGGTTGGCGAGGTCGATTCGTAGCGCCTCATGCATTCTCGAGTTCTTGCGGGCTTCGGTCCTGACCTCCCCACTGTAACATTGTCGGGAAGCTAGCTGGTCCCCTTTGATCTCGCCTACCTGCTCACCCACCGGGAACTTGACCTTCTGGTAGTAGACTGAGACCACCGCCTGGAATAGGCTGAGCGTTGGACACCCCAGGATGGCGTTGTAGGATGACGGGGCATCCACGATCATGAAGTGAGTCCTCCTCGTCCTCTCTAGTGTATCATCCCCCAGCGACAGGGATAGGGAGATCTGCCCTATCAGTTGCACTCGGTATCTGGTGAAGCTGAAGAGGGGGGGGGGTGGAGACCGGATGCAGCTCATCACCGTCGGTGCCCCGCTTTATTTCGCTGCTTGCGAGGCTTGGTGTCTGCGTCCTGAGATCTCCTCTTCTTCAGGGCGAAGCACTCCTCTATAGAGTGCGTTGTACTGCTGTGGAAGTCGCAGTACTTCTTCTGTGGTTCAGGCTTAGCGATGTCGACTGTTTCTACCTGTCTCTTCTTACCAGCCAAGTTGTCCTTCCCAGAACGTGGATCCTTCACGTGGGCTGGTGCGGGTGGTTCTCTTCTCTCGGATCGTACCGAGATCTACATAGGGGCTCCGTCTTGATCTTTGCGGTGAGCGTGTTGTACCTCCTCGACGATAACGTGCTTGACGGAGCGCCCCAGTAAGACGTCGAAACTGGTTGGTGGCTTTTTCACTAGTGATAGGAAGAAGTCGCCTTCGGAGAGTCCCTGCGTAAAGGCGCTAATGAGGATCTCCGAAATAGCAGTTGGCATATCTTGCGCCACCCGATTGAACCGCGGGATATAGTCCTTCAGCGGTTCTTTCGCCTTCTACTTGAGGGTGAACAAATTCAACACCGTCTTCTGGTACGATGGCTGCTGGCGAAGTGGTGTACGAAAGCGGTCCTAAACTCTAGGAAGGAGCTTATAGAACCTTGGGGCAGCCTCTGGAACCATCTCTGTGCGGCCCCCGACAAAGTGTTCAAGAATACCCGACACTTCACACCATCTGTGTACTGGTGTAAGAGAGCCGTGTTCTCGAATTTGCAGATATGGTCCTCCGGATCCGTCTTCCCATCGTAGTAAGCAATTCCTAGATCACGGAATTGCTAAGGCATGAGGTCTTCTATGATGTCAAGGGAGAAAGGGGTAGAGGGTGCTTTCAGGAGGGCTTTGGGTCCCTCGTTCTTCCCCGGTCCTTCCTCCTGCCGTGAAGCGTTGGAGGCCACGGAGTGTGCTCTCTCCAGGTCTTACATGGAATCTCGTCGCGCGGTGGAGTTGTCATTGCTGGTCTCACGTCACCGGGGGCGAGACAGATCTTAGGTTGCTATGGTGCGAGACAGAGATTCTTGGAATTTCACTTTGCACCAAAGCCACTCGCTGTGAGGCGGCTTGCTCAATTTGGTGTTGTTCCAGCGCTCCTTTGACAGTGTTCGCAACTAGGTGATTCAACTCTTCTCTCGTCAAGATGATGGGTTGTCCCTCTGGATCTGTCATCATGGTGCTCCTTTTGGTGCTTTGATTGAGCTTCCCACAGACGGCGTCAAACTTGTTCCGGAAGGAAATGACGCGGACGACGAGTCGCCAAAGAGTAGCCCACGAGGATGGCAACGAGGAGGAGATGATCACGCTCTACGAGATTAACACGAGCGTTAATGGGAACACATAGGAAGGTTTTCCGATGGCGACGCTCAAGTCAGGAATGAGAATTCTTTCAGGAGGACAACAAGGAAGCAGGATTTTGTTAAGTTCGGAAAGCTTACCATCTTACTTGGATGCCGAATCACCTTGTATACCTGAGAGCTTGGTCACATATGTCTCCACGTTCTCCTTCACATACCCTAATCATCGGCTACGTGATAACATTTAGGTAACGGCCGCTGCGATCATTAAGGCCTTAATTGCCGCGTGTAGCGGACAATAATTATCCGATGACTTTTCTGTTTTGGAAAGAGGAATGACTATTTGAAATCGGGCTATCTGATATATTGATCTTTGGGCTCCACTCTCTCAAGTAGGTCTCGGGGTTACATCTCCCGAGCTGACCTCGGGGCCTTCATTTGTTTTGTCATGAGGGTCTCGAGAACTTAAAGCCTGACCTGACCTCGAGCGTCTGTCCTCCCGACCTATTCCCGGGCACCCTACATCCAGTCTGACCTTGGGGGCTCTCGTCTGTTCTCCCGAGGTAGTCTCGGGAGTCTGCAGCCCGAGCTAACCTCGAGCGTCTGTCCTCCCGAGATAGTCTTGGGAGCCTGAAGCTCGGTTTGACCTCGAAGCTCTAATCTACTCTCTCAAGGGGGTCTTGGTATAACTTGGCATTCAGGTTCAGTGGACCCTGGCACGTAGCTTCCCTGTGCCACGTGTCAACCTTAGAATGCTCAACCCCATCAATAGCAATCATGAAAGAGAGGTAGAAATACTCACTTTATATTGAAAAAGGGAATTATAAGCGACCTTGACTAGGATATGGATAGTTTGAACGACTCACATCCTTCCGAATTTTGTCGAGTCATATTCGTCGTTAACTCACTCAAGACCAGAGGCACCACCGATAGAGTAGCTTGCTCTGTCATTTACGTTGATAACTTGCTTGAGGTCGAAGGTGCCACCGATTGAGGAGCTTGCTCCATAGCGGGATTGTTGATCGTGAGCTGCCGGAGTTCCCGAATCAAGAAAGACGAAGGTGGAAAAGTTGGAGTTGAATCCTCTATCCTATAAATTCCTTATCCCCGTGTTGCAAAATCATCGTTCATCGCCGGTGGCACATCTGATTGTAACCAAGACATTGCTAGTTGTTGAAGCAATCTATAGTCCGTGGGACTATATTTTAAGGGCAAAGAGTATAAGTTAATTTACTCTTGTGTTTGATATGTGTATTTGAGTGTATAAGTTTGCATGATACACATAGACTTAGCTGGACGACTTCGGGTCCGGTAAAGGATTGCATGAGGTGACGAGCCGTAGGCTTAGATACATCTGAGAGACCATGAACAAGGCAGGAACGATGAGCCGAGGGAAGCACACTTCGAAGCATACGCGAAAGATGACATGAGGACGAGCCGCGGGCTTGTATGCATCCGAGGGACGAGAGCCAAAGTCGAAGAAGGCTTGAAGGCAACCGGTAGAATATGCAAAGGAAGAGTCAGCTGAGTCGTGAGGGTCCGAGTGTGAAAGAATTATACTCGGGAAGGGAAACCCTAGGTTTAAGGTTTGCGTAGTCAACTGATGCTTGGATTAGTTGACTGGTAGTTGGCACAGAAAGATCAGTCGACTGATCTTTTGTGCAGTCGACTGGTGTCGGCTGGGAATTCGATCGTTGGGCTGTAACGTTCGGATTCGGTTGGAGCCAGTTGACTAGTATTGGCACCAGTCGACTAGTAATGGCTAGTTCAGCCACGAGCTCTATTTAAAGGAGCTCGGTTTGGCTGGCTAGGGTTGACGAAATTGGCTTTGGTTAAATGTCAATTAGTAGTCTAAGTATTCAGGTGTGTGTTGCGGGCTGTGACAAGGTTTCTCCACCCACAAGGAGTTACACGAGCTAGCCGGAGGCTTTCCGGGGATTCATCCACCGACGGATTGGGATTGTCTACCTCACGGACTATCATGGAGTAGGAGCTTTATCTCCGAACCATGTTAAATTGGTTTGTGTTTTCTTAGTTGTTAGTTTAGTTATTTGTTACTCCGCTTGCGCACTGACAACATGTAGGAAGTAAATCGATGCATTAGGGGCAATGGGTTATTCACCCACTCTAGCTAGTCCATCGATCGCCAACAATGGTATCAGAGTCGGGGTCGCTCGTCTACGGAGTAACTGTCGGGAGAGCAAAAGGCTAGAGAAAATGACGCTTGAAGAACGCTTAAGGAACGACATCAACGTTCCACCTTCCTATGATCGCAAGAGTTTCGATTATTGGAAGTTGTGTACAAAGACATGGTTCAACATGGATTGAGATCTTGTTAGTAGGAGCCCTAGAGCCAATTATATGATGATTGACTAGGGGCATTTTGTATCATATTCTATTATTAATAAAGGCATGTTTGGTTATTATACTTACTTTGTATTTGTGCCAAATAACTAAGTATAATAATGTCCTTGGGTAGTAGGTTCTTATCTACATTATATCGATTGGTTGAATCGATAGTGAGATGATGTAGAGAACACTACTCTAAACCATTCCTAGTCAAGTATTAATATTCAAGGACAATATTAATACATGGAGACTAGCATGTAGGTCAACTGATGACTTGAGCTCACAAGTCATGGATATGTGATATCAAGTTGACACATGGGTATACATTAGAGAATGTGTACTGAATGACCCGCCATGAGAAAGTTTCATAGATTGTCATATGAGTGTCATAAACTTTCTCATGTGACTATTGGTATGAATAGTCCTTAGACCTGAAGTCACTACGGTTCCCTACATAAGGAGTTATGTACTTTGGTATCGTCAAACGTCACCCGTAACAGGGTGGACTATAAAGGCGATCACTGGGTATGTAATGAATTATGCGGAGGGATGTGAGTGATGTAGATGGGATCTATCCCTCCGATATGACGGGAGTGATATCTGTGGGCCCCTTAATCGAGTAGGACTGCTAAAACGCATGGTCATGCTCAATTGAGTCAATATGAGATATTGAGTTCAATTGTTTGAGTGAGTCTACTCGGGGATCAAGAAACACAAATATTGATCGAGGATGACACGGTCTATGCCTCATTGGTCAATCTAGATATCAAGGATAGAATGATAAGATCATACATTGTCATAGTCACGGAGGTTAAGTCGGATCTCGACTTTCTTGTTACTTGGGTAGCATTGATGCATTGCTAGATGTCGCTCATTGCTTTTGTGTCTAAATTGGTTTAGACACATTGCCAATGTTACGAGAGCCTATTGGGTCACACACTAAGGACACGATGCTTCGGAGATTAATTTATCTTGGTTTGGCTAAGATTTAATCGGAATTGGATTAATTGAGTTAGACTCAAGTGAATCCAATTGGATTATGGATTGAGATCTAATTTGAGTTAAACTCATTTAGATTAGACTCAACCACATTTGGATGAAATATTAATTCATTAAAATGTTTAATGAATTAATAAGAGAGGAAGATGGAGAGTTTCTCACCATTAGAGAGTTACATGAAAAGTTAGAGAGTTACATTAAAATGTTTAATGTAAGGGAAGTTTAAAATGGAAAAACTCCTCTTGATATGAGTATAAAAGAGTTTGTCCCTTGTCATTTGGATGACAACTTCTCATTTTCTTTCCCCTCTTCCTTCTCTTCTCCATCTTGGCCGAAACCCACATCTTGGGTTCTTGGTGTTTTGTGAACTACCTCAAGTTGCTAGCACAATTAAGGTAGTTCTTCTCCGAAGTAGAGATATCGTGTTCGTGTGGATACGAATAGAGGCACGGACACTTGAACGTGCAAGAGATCCGGCGGCGCTTGGACGAGCGGGATAAACGTAAGGGCACGCTCCAAAGGTATACGCTTTAGATAGATCTATTAGATAGATGATTTCGTACGAGTTTTTCTTTCGCATGGATCGCTCGAGGGATCTTGTTTCCGCTGCGTTTTTGTGTTTATGTCACCTCAAGATCCCAACAGTGGTATCAGAGCCACTTGCGAAAGATCGTATGAAGTTTTATGCACTTTTATATGTGATATAGAAGTAGGACAATTTTTTTTATGGGTTGCATATAATAGTGTGAATATTTTGTCATTACGCAAAAGTTTGTGTTGATCAAACTAAAAGGCTATAACATCATCATTCATATGATAGCGTGCTATAGTCTGATCGCTCTTGACAAAATATTATAACCTTTGGTGTTAATGTTGATGAAGTTGTGTCAATCTGTTGTGAACAGATTATGCAATTTTGTCGCAAGAATGCACCAACGGAGTTTCTACTCTTGAGCGATTTTTATATTGCACTCATAATAAAATCAATGTCCTAAATCTATTGTGTATAAATGATGACATGGTGAATGGTTATGGCCTTAACCCCAATGTGATTGGATGTATGTGTGTGTGTGCATGTTGTAATTCATAATACGGCCTGCGTGTCGTGCCTTGTATCTATTCTTCCTAATTGTAAAATTAGATTTAGACTCGAATGCAACTCGAGTTTTCCAACATTGTAATGTACAAAAGAGGAATGGAGTGTCCATTGAAGAATGAAGTTACAAGGAAGATGTCAACCACACATGATGTCCGGAGGATGCTCTTGGAGAAGAAGTTATCCTTAGGTTGACCATCGATCTTCTCATTGACTTGAGAAGATTGTAGTATACTGGCCATAACCGTGTCACATTTCCTTGCTTATATATTGATATATGCTATGTGTGTGTATGTGATGCATGCTTAGATGTTAATCTTAATTAAGTCAACTCAATATGCCTACCAAGGTTCGGTACTCATAAACTACCTCGATCATTTGTTGTTGGGTTTGCCAAAGCAAAGCAACGCATTTTATCTTGGTAGAGTGCGAGTGGACAATTGTGATGTCCCGCTATCGAACTTTGGGTGAGACTTAACTAAGTCACCTCAATTGGATTGAGAAACATAGAGGTATATCCCAAAAGTTGGGAAAATTGGGTAAGAAGAAAAATTATACTAAGTCTTGGGCGATTAGCCAAAGCTAACTCAAGATGATGTGTAATGTGAATCTTAACCCTTTTTCAAGAGTTGCATACGATGTAATTGGTAAAATATTACCTTCCTAATTGTACCGAGTCTTGGGCGATTAGCCAAAGCTAACTCAAGATGAAGTATAATTTGGATCTTGTCCCACATAAATGTAGTCGTTGTTTGGTTTGGAGCTAGTAGTGTGAGCAAAGTAAGTTTGCCTACATCCATGACTAGCCCCTACAAAAGCTCTACGATTTAGTGGGAGCATCATTTAATTAAAGGTCTAATTAAATGATCTAGATATGATACTTATTTCTGCATGTTGTGTTGTTGTAGATCACCATGTCATCTAATACGTCGAACACACTCTCTCTGCGATCTGTCCTTGAGAAGGACAAACTCAACGGAGCTAATTTCCTGGACTGGTACAGGAACTTGAGGATAGTCCTCAAACAAGAATGTAAACTGTACGTTCTAGAGCAACCCCTTCCAGAAGCACCCGTCGCTACTGCCACCCGTGCTGAAAAAGATGCTTACAAGAAGCATCAGGATGATGCATTGGATGTATCATGCCTAATGCTTGCCACCATGAACTCTGAGCTTCAGAAGCAACACGAGAACATGAATGCACATGATATAGTTGAGCATCTAAAACAACTATATCAAGGGCAAGCTAGGCACGAGCACTTTGAGGTGTCCAAAGCCCTATTTGCATGTAAGATGCAAGAGGGAACTCCTGTAGGAACTCACGTACTCAAGATGATTGGGTATGTGGAGAACCTTGAAAAACTAGGATTCCCACTGGGCCAAGAATTGGCAACAGACCTTATCCTGCAATCGTTGCCGGAGGGTTATAATCAATTTGTCATGAACTACAACATGAATGAAATTGATAAGCCTTTACCTGAGATGCTCAACATGTTGAGAACTGCTGAGCCCAATCTCAAGAAAGCCAAGACCAGTAATGTACTGATGGTTAACAAAGGCAAAGGAAAATGGAAGCATAAAGGCAAGGGTAAGACCCAAGCCAAAGGCAAGGCCAATTCTACTACATCCAAAGCCAAAGGCAAAGTGCCTAAGGAAGGGACCTGCTTCCATTGTGGTGAGACCGGACATTGGAAGAGGAATTGTAAACTCTACTTGGAGGAAGCAAAGAAGAAAAAAAGTGAGACTTCTGCCTCAGGTATTTTTGTTATAGAAGTCAATCTATCTATCTCTTCTTCTTGGGTATTAGATACTGGATGTGCTTCTCACATTTGTACTAATGTGCAGGGCCATCAAAGAGCTAGATCATTGACCAAGGGTGAAGTGGACCTACGAGTAGGCAACGGAGCAAGAGTTGCTGCTATTGCTGTAGGAACATATTTCTTGTCTTTGCCCACTGGGCTTATCCTAGAACTAGAAGAGTGCTTTTATGTACCTGCATTAACTAAGAACATTATTTCAGTATCTTGTTTGGACAAGAAAGGGTTTTCATTTACCATAAAGAACAAATGTTGTTCTATAATACTAAATGATATGTTCTATTGTAATACACCATTGATAAATGGACTCTATCTTCTAGATCTAGATAACCTAATCTATAACATAAATACCAAACGGTTCAAACCAAATGATTTGAACCAAGCATATCTCTGGCATTATCGCTTAGGACATATAAATGAGAGTTGAATATCCCAGCTCCATAAGGATGGATTACTGGACTCATTTGATTTTGAATCATATGAGACATGCGAATCTTGTCTTTTAGGCAAGATGACCAAGACTCCATTTAGTGGACACGGCGAAAGAGCGACAGAGTTGTTAGGACTCATACATACTGATGTATGTGGCCCTTTCAATGTCGCAGCTAGAGGAGGCTATCAGTACTTCATCACTTTCACTGATGATATCAGTAGGTATGGCTATGTGTATCTCATGAAACACAAGTCAGAATCCTTTGAAAAGTTCATAGAATTCAAGAGTGAAGTACAAAACCAACTTGGCAAAAGTATTAAGATGCTTCGATCAGATCGAGGTGGTGAATACCTTAGCCAAGAGTTTCGTAACCATCTAGCAGAGTGTGGGATCATATCCCAACTCACTCCACCTGGAACACCATAGTGGAATGGTGTGTCCGAGCGAAGAAATCGTACTCTATTAGATATGGTACGATCGATGATGAGTCAGACGGATCTTCCTACTTCCTTCTGGGGTTTCGCTCTAGAGACAGCTCTTTTCACACTTAACCGAGCTCCATCAAAGGCTGTTATAAAGACACCATATACGATATGAACTGGGAAGAGAGGCATGGCCAAGGACTGCCAGCATCAGCCTAGCGAAGGACTGCTAGGCAACTGGCGAAGGACTGCCAGCATCAAAGTCCTAGCGAAGGAATGCTAGGCACTGGCGAAGGACTGCCAGAATGGACAAAGCCCTAGCAAAGGAATGCTAGGCACTGGCGAAGGGCTGCCAGAAGTAAAGACCTAGCGAACGGCTGCTAGGCACCAAGCGAAAGGCAGCTTGGTACCTCAAGACCTGGCGAAGGACTGCCGGGCAAAAGTCCAACTGGAGGATCCGGTTGGCATCAGGTAAACTCTCCCGAGAGGAGTAGGTGAGGACGCGTTCCCCTAGAGGGAACATTAGGCGTCGGTTCGACCTAGGGCTCCATTTTGGTGACCCAAAGTCAGAACCAAGACAGCCAAGGCTGTGTAAAATTAACTTATTAATTGCTGTTTTGGACTAACCCTGGATGCAGGACCGAAGGACTGTGTTTCTGCAGCTCAGAGAGCCTCAAAGGAGTGAGGCAGTAGCTGAGCAGGGCGCCCCGGATGTTTCGGGCGCCCCAGAGTCAACCCAAAGTCAGCAGAGAGGTAAACGCCCCGACAGCAGCGCAATTGGGGGCGCCCCGCGTGTGTCGGGCGCCCCGCATGTCGGGCGCCCCGCGTGTCTCGGGCGCCCACTGTGCCACGCCACTGAAGGCTGCTGCAGCTCACTCTCGCGAAGCCCTGAAGATGACGCTTTGACCGGTCAACCGGGCGCCCCGCGCACGTCGAGCGCCCCGGTCAAAGCTGATCCCGAAGATGAAGAGATCAGCCTTGACCAGAGGGCTCGCCGGATCAAGAGCCACGTGGGGGGCGCCCCGAGCATGTTGACGATGAGGAGTCCACGATGTCTTTTATGAGGATTTGGGGTTGTGAGGCTTACGTTCGACGTCAAGTCTCAGATAAACTAGGACCCAAATTTGATAAGTGCTACTTTGTAGGATATCCCAAGGAAACAAAGGGATATTACTTTTACAATCCCACACAAGGCAAAGTGTTTGTCGCTAGAAATAGTGTTTTTCTAGAAAAGGAGTTTATTTCTAGAAGGACTAGTGGGAGTAAAATCCATCTTGAAGAAGTTCAAGATGCAGATAGTACTGAGGCCTTAATGGACATTGAACAGGCACCACAAGATGTTGTGGATCATGAGGTTGTTACACAAGAAGTTGTGGAACAACAAGCTGTTCAAGTAGACCAACCTCCTCGCAGATCTGATAGGATACGTCGTCAGCCTGAGAGATACTCTTTTCTCTTGTCTGACCATGATGATGTGACGCTCATTGAGTTGAATGAGCCTACATCCTATCAAGAAGCTGTGATGAGCCCAGATTCTGAGAAATGGCTAGAAGTCATGAGGTCCGAAATGGAATCCATGTACACTAACCAGGTATGGACCTTGGTTGATCCACCTGAGGGGATTAAACCCATTGGGTGTAAGTGGGTCTTTAGAAGAAAGACTGACATGGATGGACTCATGCATACCTACAAAGGGCGATTGGTAGCTAAAGGTTTCAAGCAGATTCATGGTATCGACTATGATGAAACCTTTTCCCCAGTTGCGATGCTTAAGTCTATTCGGATCCTGCTTGCTATTGCAGCTTACCATGATTACGAGATCTGGCAGATGGATGTCAAAATCGCATTCCTAAATGGGAATCTACTCGAGGATGTGTACATGACACAACCTGAGGGTTTTGTAGATCCAGAGCATGCTGGAAAGGTATGTAAGTTGCAAAGGTCCATTTACGGGCTAAAGCAAGCTTCTCGAAGCTGGAATCTTCGATTCGATGATGCAATCAAAGCGTTTGGTTTCATCAAGAATGAAGATGAACCTTGTGTCTACAAAGGGTTAGTGGGAGCACAGTTATCTTCCTAATCTTGTATGTAGATGACATACTCCTCATTGGGAATGACATCCCTTCACTACAGTCTGTGAAGACGTGGCTCGGGAATTGTTTCTCAATGAAAGACTTAGGTGAAGCAGCCTACATCCTAGGCATTAAGATCTATAGAGATAGATCTAAGAGATTGCTTGGCTTAAGTCAGAGTATATATGTTGACAAGGTGATTAATCGTTTTGTCATGTAGAATTCCAAAAAGGGATTTCTGCCAATGTCACATGGTGTGAGTCTTTCGAAGACTCAATGCCCCTCTTCTAAGGAGGAGAGAGACCGTATGGATCAGATCCCTTATGCATCCGCTATAGGGTCTATCATGTACGCCATGCTATGTACTCGTCCAGATGTTTCATATGCTTTGAGCATGACGAGCAGGTACCAGTCAGATCCAGGTGAATGTCACTGGACAGCTGTCAAGAATATTCTTAAGTACTTACGAAGGACGAAAGAATATTTCTTGATATTTGGAGGCGATGAGGAGCTAGCTATAAAGGGTTACAGTGACGCAAGCTTCTAAACAGACAGGGATGACTATAGATCGCAGTCAGGGTATGTATTTTGCCTGAATGGTGGCGCTGTGAGCTGGAAGAGTTCGAAGCAGGACACAGTCGCAGATTCTACAACAAAGGCCGAGTATATTGCCGCGTCAGAGGCGGCAAAAGAGGTTGTTTGGATCCGGAAGTTCATTACAGAGCTTGGTGTGGTTCCTAGCATAGCAGACCTGATAGACCTCTATTGTGACAACAATGGGGCTATTGCGCAGGCTAAGGAACCTCGCTCCCATCAGCGGACCAAACACATACTACGGCGCTTCCATCTCATTCGAGAGATCATCGATAGAGGAGATGTGAGGATATGCAGAGTACACACTGATTCTAACATCGCAGATCCTTTGACCAAGGCTTTGGCACAAAAGAAGCATGATGGTCATACCAGGTCACTCGGTATTAGATACTACAGTGATTGGCACTAGTGCTAGTGGGAGATTGTTAGTAGGAGCCCTAGAGCCAATTATATGATGATTGACTAGGGGCATTTTGTATCATATTCTATTATTAATAAAGGCATGTTTGGTTATTATACTTACTTTGTATTTGTACCAAATAACTAAGTATAATAATGTCCTTGGGTAGTAGGTTCTTATCTACATTATATCGATTGGTTGAATCGATAGTGAGATGATGTAGAGAACACTACTCTAAACCATTCCTAGTCAAGTATTAATATTCAAGGACGATATTAATACATGGAGACTAGCATGTAGGTCAACTGATGACTTGAGCTCACAAGTCATGGATATGTAATATCAAGTTGACACATGGGTATACATTGGAGAATGTGTACTGAATGACCCGCCATGAGAAAGTTTCATAGATTGTCATATGAGTATCATAAACTTTCTCATGTGACTATTGGTATGAATAGTCCTTAGACCTGAAGTCACTACGGTTCCCTACATAAGGAGTTATGTACTTTGGTATCGTCAAACGTCACCCGTAACAGGGTGGACTATAAAGGCGATCACTGGGTATGTAATGAATTATGCGGAGGGATGTGAGTGATGTAGATGGGATCTATCCCTCCGATATGACGGGAGTGATATCTGTGGGCCCCTTGATCGAGTAGGACTGCTAAAACGCATGACCATGCTCAATTGAGTCAATATGAGATATTGAGTTCAATTGTTTGAGTGAGTCTACTCGGGGATCAAGAAACACAAAGATTGATCGAGGATGACACGGTCTATGCCTCATTGGTCAATCTAGATATCAAGGATAGAATGACAAGATCATACATTGCCATAGTCACGGAAGTTAAGTCGGATCTTGACTTTCTTGTTACTTGGGTAGCATTGATGCATTGCTAGATGCCGCTCATTGCTTTTGTGTCTAAATTGGTTTAGACGCATTGCCAACGTTACGAGAGCCTATTGGGTCACACACTAAGGACACGATGCTTCGGAGATTAATCTATCTTGGTTTGGCTAAGATTTAATCGGAATTGGCTTAATTGAGTTAGACTCAAGTAAATCCAATTGGATTATGGATTGAGATCTAATTTGAGTTAAACTCATTTAGATTAAACTCAACCACATTTGGATGAAATATTAATTCATTAAAATGTTTAATGAATTAATAAGAGAGGAAGATGGAGAGTTTCTCACCATTAGAGAGTTACATTAAAATGTTTAATGTAAGGGAAGTTTAAAATTGAAAAACTCCTCTTGATATGAGTATAAAAGAGTTTGTCCCTTGTCATTTGGATGACAACTTCTCATTTTCTTTCCCCTCTTCCTTCTCTTCTCCATCTTGGCCGAAACCCACATCTTGGGTTCTTGGTGTTTTGTGAACTACCTCAAGTTGCTAGCACAATTAAGGTAGTTCTTCTCCGAAGTAGAGATATCGTGTTCGTGTGGATACGAATAGAGGCACGGACACTTGAACGTGCAAGAGATCCGGCGGTGCTTGGACTAGCGGGATAAACGTAAGGGCACGCTCCAAAGGTATACGCTTTAGATAGATCTATTAGATAGATGATTTCGTACGAGTTTTTCTTTCGCATGGATCGCTCGAGGGATCTTGTTTCCGCTGCGTTTTTGTGTTTATGTCACCTAAAGATCCCAACAGATCTAATGATCATACCCGAAGAACCATTTGAAGCCTCGAAATATAAGCATAGGAAAAAGCTCCGACCACGATATTGGAATAAGGAGCAACAAACACAATTGAAGGCAAATGATAATGTAATATCAATTTTACTTAATATTTTACCTAATGATATAATTAATCGTGTAAGTGAGTACAAGTGTGCTTATGAACTATGGAGGAAAGTGATTGCTCTTCATCAAAAGCCTACACAAGAAGAAGAGCCCAATGAGATGGGTTTGATGGTGTAAGAATAAGAGAAGAACCAATTCGATGAGGAGAAGAGGTCAATATCCGAGGAGGAGAAGAAAGAAGATAAAGAACCATCCAGCTCCTCAAGTGAATTGAGAATTGAGGATGAGTCATCCACATCCTCAAGTGAGGAAGAAATAGAAAAAGTCTCCACTTCAAGGATTGAGGGGGAGGAGAGACCATCCTTAATACCGGAACAAGAAGAAGCCTACACCTCCACCAAAGTAAAATCCAAAGATCACATAATTTACTTTGAGTGCAATCAAATGGGACATTACAAGAACAAGTGTTCATTAGGTAAAAAGGAGGTAAATCCTAAACTCAATTCAATTAATTTAAAAACTAACATGAGTTGTAGACATTAGACAAAGAAGGAGAAGAAGTATATAAGGTGCTTCAAGTGTAGTGAGCTAGGACACTATCACACCAAATGCTCAAGAAAAGAAGAATTCAAGAAATTGGAGTATTTGAGAAAATGAGAAAAGAAAGAGAAGAGGAGGAGCTCACATCAAGGGGAGCTACAAGGGTAAGAGAGGTAAACCGTAACGTTAAATTTAATTCAAATTTAGGTTCCTCCATGCATACTAGGAATTATAATGTTAATTATTTTCCCATTCATAATTATGATTTTAGATATTATGATAAAAATTGGGTTAATCATGTAGTTCAAAACCGTAAGAAATCATATTATGATAAAACCAAGGCTATTAGACCTAAGGACTAAGGCATTAATCCCAATAAGGGGAGACACATACCTAGGAAGGTGGGTAGGTCTAGGAATGTCCAAGGTGTCGATTCTAGGTTTAAGAACCTAGAAAGGAAAAAATCAAACTTTGAGGGCAAAGCTTGATAAATTATAGAAAACCCTAGATAGATTCTCTATTGGATGAAAGAGTTTAGGTATGGTGTTGTGTGGTTAAAAATCTAATAACGATAGATCGGGTCTGGGATATCGATCTATGTTCTCAAATGCTATGGAGATGTCATATGCAAGGGTGTTATATGACTATAGTAAAAGGAAGTCTAAGAATGGCAAGAGAATGCTATTTAAGGCAAAAATACCTTGACCAAGGACAAGATATCTAAGGTTAAAGGGAAGAAAATCTTAGCTAAGGACAAGGTATCCAAAGTTAAGAAGGTTAGGTTTGTAGGCCAAAAGTCACCGGAGGTACATCGATGTAGCCTTGTATTTGTAGAAGAGTCACCTAGGGAGGTGACTAAGGCTAAGAGCTCAAGGGGAAGCTCTAGAAACTATGTTGGGACCCATGGTCAATGGATTTTGGGAGGAATTCTCCTACAAGTCTAGATAGACCATGAAGTGTGTGAAAGGATTTGGAGACGGATTTGAGTCTCAATCTTAGGGATTTGGCACATTAGAATTGAGTTTATGAATGAAAATATGACATTAGGATCATATTGCATGAAAATTGATTTTTGATGTATAGATGTCATATAAACCAATGCTAGGGATGCATTGTGGTTTGGTATGGGCAGATACATTAAGAGGAGATCAAAATTAGGACTTTAGGTCAATGTTTAATTGAACCATTTAGATAATTTTGAGTTTTATGTCAATCTTGCGATTGGTGATAGATATATTTTTGAGTTTTATGTCAATCTTGGGACTTTTAGGCAGTGTTGGGGAGAACTTCTCCTAGCTGCTTTTTAAATTCTAACTACACAGAAGCACTTTTGAGTGTTTGTGAATGTTAGATTCTGCTTTAACTTCTGCAACTTTTACTCAAAAGCTGAAAGTAAGAATTTGATATTTTTTCTGCTTCTTCTTTTTTGCTTATGGTCCAGAATTAAAAGTTGACATTTATACCCTTAATAAATTTATCATTTTACATAATTGTCACCCTACTTTTAAATAAAATTTTATATTTTTATATAATTTATATTTTTTAGAATTTTTTATACTATTTTTTATAAATTTATATAAATTTTATCATTTTAAATATTTTTATATTTATTAATTTTATATATTTTTTAAACATATATATTATAAAAAAAATTAATTTGATATAATATTTAAAATATAATAATAAATATATAAAATATTAGATGGTGTATCAAAATTAAAATTAGATAATTAAAAAAATTAATTTATATATTTTAAGGATCTTATTATCATTTAACTAAAAATTAAGTTTAAAGTAATTATTCATTAAACACTTAAATTTTATCTTGTATTAACTTTTGAGTTCTATTTTTAAATACTCCATGTTTTAGTTTTTTTAATGAATTCGAGATAATCTCTGTAAGAATTATTTTTTAATAAGTAAAAGCTCTCTCAAAGACTTTTTTAATTCTGCTTATTCTAGAATGCTACCTAGACAAGTCAGAATAAACCAAACCCAAACCGAGCCGGTCAGTCCAAACAGATGACTTCCCTCATTCCAGCAACAACAAGCCTCGCTCAACAGATCATTCCCAGCCGAAGCAGACAGATCATTCCCCTCCGGCTCCAACAACAATCAATCAGTTACTCCATAATTATCCGATTGTTCATCCTATAAATAAGATTCCATTTAATTCCATTCCATTCCATTCTTCATTCCCGATCAAAGAATGAAGCCAAGTTTCAGTTGTCTCTTCTTCTTCTTCCTCCTCTGTTTCTTACACTGCATAGCTTCTAGTACAGTGCGGCAGGGAGATGCGCTGAACAAGTTCTACTTTAACAACAGAGCAGGGAGGTCGTCTTCTTCTTCTTCTTCTCCTTCTTCTTCATGGGCTAGTAGTCTCCTTTCGGTATCGGACCTGGAGTCGAAGGTCTATGACAATAGCGGGCTGAAGGAGGACGACAAGGTCATTCGGCTGCCCGGCCAGCCGGACGGCGTGCATTTCGATCAGTACGCGGGGTATGTCACCGTCGACAGCGCCCACGGCCGGGCTCTGTTTTACTACTTCGCCGAGGCTGCCGAGAACAACGGGTCGAAGCCTCTTGTGCTCTGGCTCAATGGAGGTATATAATTTGTAGAAAATGAATCGATCGAACCATGAGATGCTCTTCGATAGAATGGTGATTGTTGTGGCGTGGGTGGGTGCAGGGCCAGGATGTTCGTCGTTGGGGTATGGTGCCATGGAGGAGCTCGGGCCGTTTCGGGTCATGAGCGACGGCAAGACTCTGTATAGGAATCCGTACGCGTGGAACGACGGTAGGAATTATCAAAGTTATTTACGTAGGGTGAAAAAAGGTTTCTGCTTTGGCATTCCCTCGAACTGACGGGCACCGTGCAATGCAGTGGCAAACGTCTTGTTCCTGGAAAGCCCCGCCGGCGTCGGTTTCTCCTACTCCAACACCACGTCGGACTACGCCAAGAGCGGCGACCGTAGGACAGCGATTGACGCGCTGGTTTTCCTCGTCAACTGGTTAGAGCGGTTCCCGGAGTATAAGGGGAGGGACTTCTTCATCACCGGCGAGAGCTACGCCGGGCACTATGTCCCCCAGCTCGCCCATGCCATACTCCATCACAAAGATCGCCTCATCAACCTCAAAGGAATCGCGGTAAGACATGGATCCCGAAATCAATCAGTCCGACCGATCCCCAATCATTTTGAATGCTAATTAAATCGAGAAGGATCGATCCCATCTGATTCATAATCGAAAATTCCCAATTCAATTGCAAATTGATTTGGGAAGGATCGATCTCCTCTAGTTCCCGATCGAAAATCTCATTTTGCTTTCGAACGACCTAGATCGGGAATGCGGTGATCAACCAGGAGACGGATGGCAAGGGGCTGCTCGACTACTTCTGGACGCACGCGTTGATCTCCGACGAAACCATCGTCGCGATTCACAAGTTCTGCAATTTCTCACCCGACGCCCAGCGGCAACATCCGGAGTGCGACCGAGCGACCGCCGAGGCGAGCCACGTCTTCAACGAAGTCAACATCTACAACGTATACGCGCCGCTGTGCTTCACGTCGGGCGTGACGCCGACTCCAAAGTTGCCTTCGGTTTGTCTCTTGCAAGCTTCTTTATATATTTATCCTAATTTTCCTGCTACTTTAAGAGTCAATTTAGATCGATCAATTCAACCTGTTAACTCAAGAATCAGAGTTCAAGGAGCAAATTAAATTAGGGGGAAAAAACTATATTGGATTTAGGGGTAATCAGACTAAAACTGGTAACTCCTAGTCTTCTACCGTGTTGAATTGTATCCCTTCTTGATCCCATTTAGAAATGGAATAACAACTAACTTGATGCAACCCCTCATATCAAAAAACTTGCATGAAAACCAGACTTTCGATTGAGCATGATCGAGATCTGCACTGGAATCTTGTTCCCTTTCCAGGTGCCTCCACCAAATTCATTTGAATGTTAATCACTAACATTACGTAGTTTTCGTTCATATCGTTTTATGGTTCTCAGTCACTGGATAAGGTTAAATTGCACTAAGGGAGACCTATATGCTACATGATCGATCGAACAGGACTTGATCTCAGCCATTCCAGATGTGAGTGAGCGAGATTATAAGTTCCCCTAGATCAATCATGTGGTGCACAGGCTCCCCTTTCATGCAAAAAACCACCTGCAAGAGCTAAGATTTGCACACTAGCTTTGCTTCCCTTCAGAGGCTCCCTGTTTTTTACTGAACTATTTTTATTCAAATCATTTTATGGTTTCTGAGTTACACAATGTAATTAAATTGCACAAATGGAGATGGGAGGCTTATGCTTTACATGATTAGTTGAGCAGGAATTGTTCTCGGCCATTCTACATTCGAGTGAGCTAAATTCCTCTTGATCATGGGTTTCACAATCTCCTCCTCCACTTGCAAGAGCTGGAACTTACATATTATTTTTGTTCACCTTAGGAGGCTTCTTTTTGTAAACAAACTTATTCAAAATTTTCACTCAATCATATATCAATTGTGAATAATAGAGATATGGTTTATAGCCAAGTTAATTGTAAAAAATCATAGAACTAACCGATTCAATCTTGACTGTTTTTCAAAATATGACAACTTTGCTCGATCGCTTCCTGTCTATCAATTGTTATGTTTATGTCCTGAATTTTTTTTTTTTCAAATTCTGACACAGATTGAGAATTTTGATCCTTGTACTTCTAATTATGTGGAGGCATACCTTAACAATCTTGAGGTGCAGAAAGCTCTACATGCCAATGTGACAAAGCTCAATTACACCTGGTCTGGTTGTAGGTATATATCCATATCTCATATAAGCTGTCATTTGATAATTTGATTTTTCTTTTAAAGAAAATAATGAAAATTCAGCTTATTTATTTATATTTTTGTGTCAATGCAGCCAAGTGATACAAGGTTGGTCAGATCAACCTTCCACAATGTTGCCAATTATCCATGAGTTGCTATCTAATGGGATTAGGGTTTTGAAGTACAGGTAAAAAAATTATATCCTCATCATTAAATTATATAACTAACCAAGTTGATGTGTTAAAGTATGGCAAAATTTAAAAGAAATGCCCCTTCACAGCCATCTATATCTTCATCATATGACAGTAGTTTTGCCGAAGTGAATAGAGATTTTCATCATAATATATGGCATATCAGCTTTATATTTCAATGCTTTTTTATATAGATAGGTGCATCAATTTTGTGTTCATTATATACATTGTGTAAGTGTGATAACAGATATAGATATCTTAGTTTTTCATATCAAAGCCTATTGATTTAGTAGCTATAGGTGTACAGCTTTCAGATTTCTGCATATCATGTCATACGATAATGATAGAGATAAAGATATTGTTCATCCGATTACGAGTGAAGGGGTTTTCAATTAAATTTTGTCCCTAAGAAAACTTTGACCTGGTTCACTTTCATATGCATGCATGCAATTGTCCAGCGGTGACTTTGATGGAAGAGTTCCTGTTACTTCCACAAGATACTCTATTAATGAGTTAAAGCTTAAAGTGAAGGTTCCATGGAGAGCTTGGATGCTTAACAGTGAGGTAGACAATTATGTTGTTTTAAATCTTTTCGTAATAATATATACATATATTTTGTATTTAATTATTCTTGAATCCATCTTCACTGATAGATAAAAGAATCAAAAGTATTTAAGTGAAATGTGTCAAAACTCTTTTCTTTACTCGGACGATAATGACGACTACTAAAACGATATAAATTTTGATGGTGTTTTATTGTGAATATGCAGGTTGGGGGATACAATGTGGTATATAATCACAATTTGACATTTGCAACTGTTCGTGGAGCGGGGCATGAGGTTCCAAGTTATCAGCCAGCTCGAGCTCTGGAAATGATCAAGAATTTTCTTCAAGGGGCGCAACTCCCTGCTGTTGAAGGGTTTGAATAGAGAACCAATGCTCGAGCTCTAGAAATAATTAAGTGTTTTATTTAAGGGGTGCAACTCCCTACTGTTTAAAAGTTTCAATAGGGAATCAATCGAGTTATTGTTGTTCATTGTGATCTCAACAATTGAATAAAATTCAATCTATGCTATTTAAATATTGTCTCTGGCTCAAGTTAAGCATGGTTTGACTTCAATTAGTAATTTAGAAATTTCGTATTAAGTGATTGAATTTTTATGTTCAACTTAAATGTAAACAAATTTCATCCAAATCTCGGTCCAGCGCTTTAGCAAATTCCTTACCTTGATCTATGTTTACGACCGGGAGAGACAGAGAGATTCAAGATACTGGAGAAACTCATAATGTAAAATACCACAAAGTTAAGGGGGTAAGTGCGTTAAGACTTAGGAAAAGGGCTGTGTTGGAAATTCTAGAAGTGGTGGGGCCAAGTTGCAAAGTGGCCATCACTTATATCAGATTTATTTTTGCCCTTTCTTCCTCAATCCGCAGCACTACATTCGCCAGATCTCCTCTTTCCGCACCCATGCCTCGCCGATCCTTGCCCAAGCTTCACCGACGCCTGGTACAGATCGATTGTTTTCCTCGATCTCTCTTCCTTTGTTCCACTCAGCCGGCGCCAGAGGACTTTCCTGTAGTTAGCATAATTAGCAGAAATATGCACTTAAGCAGACAGTAAAATATAGATTCAGCAGTTTGATAAGAAAAAAATAGAGTTAGAAATAGTTATCTGGTTGAAGCCGGCGTGCCGACTGCCCTTAGAGAATTGATTACCGCCCTACGGTACAAAGGCTTCCGGCAACACCCTCCCAAGATCCGACAACCACGCGACATTCATAGGTGTACTCCAAGACGAACGCTGCCTTCGGACACCACCTCTGATCGCACACGGAAAAGCCTCAAGACCCGCAAAACCGGAAGAAAGCGAAGAGAAAAGAAAATCGAGAAAGAAGCAGATACAATAAGTGCATTCTATTCCCCTTTTATAGATCCGAAGAGGCAATAGAATGCCTCTTCGCGCTGAGGAGTCGTGGCCACGTGAGGCTTCGCGCCGTGCGACGCTGAAGCTTGATTCCTCAACAAAAAAAGAAAAAGGAATAAAAATAAACCAAATTGGTTTAGGAACCAAACCGAAATATGCAAAAACGAACCGAGCATCCCGCAAGCGTGAGGCCCACGGTCTTGGGATTTGCAACCCCCCCTGCGCGCGATAATCGCATGCGTCGCGCCTGATTTATGGATTTCCGGCCCAGCCCCCCTGAAACCACCTGGTTTGGGCTCAGCCCGCGCATGCGTATAGGTCCTCTTAAGCTTTCTAAGCATAGTAGGAATGTCTTCATATATAAGGTCTTCCAACTCTCTTAGCTTAGCAATGTGGGACTAAACACATACACCACCACCTTCAAAATATTTGAAATTCAAAATAAAAATCAACAATCCCCCACAAATTTCAAATTATTTTGGTAAAATAGAAAAAAAAACAGGTTCTGAGGCTTTGTCGTAATGAGCTTTCAGTGAAAATATCTTCCAGTTTGAATTTTCACCTAAGTAAACCAATCTTATTCACACAGGTTTGAAGTGAACTAAGTCTTGAATTTAAACCTTTAATATGTGAAAATCAATTGGCAACAACTCATCACAGGCGACGGTTGAATCCTTCTGGGTTGGTGCATTACGGCCATGCCACCGAATCTTGTTTTATAAGTGTTAAGGAGAGTTGCCCAGACCCCCCACACTGCGGCCTCACAGTTACACTTACATAGGTGAGTTCTCCAAGGATGTACTGCAAGCATCCTGTCATAAAGACCTTGAACTCATTAAGAGCCTTAAGCTCATCCTTACTAGCAGTCAAGCATCTATCCAGGGAAGAGACTTTGAGATTTATATCTCAATCAATTTATGCTAATGGTTCACCCTTATAGCTTGTTTATACCACATTGAACCTACTTTTTGGGATCTCCAATCAAATAGGTTGGGTTGCCGCTATAGATGAAACCAGAATAGGCCTCAGTCCCATTCCCTTACTGGATCTCTTGATTTTCTCAGAATCAAGTCCTTTTGTGAGTGGATCAGCAATATTGTCTTTTGAACTTACAAAGTCCAATGACACCACTCCTAGAGACACTAGCTCACGAACAGACTTCAATCTTATTCGTACATGTCTGTTCTGTTTCTGGTTATACTTGGAGCTTTTAATTTGAGCTATTGTTGTTTGATTATCACAGTTCACTGAGATAGGAGGTATTGGCTTCATAATCAAGGGAATCTCAGTAAGAAGACCCTTAAGCCAATCAGCTTCAGTTACTGTGGTATCCAAAGCACACAATTCTGCCTCAGATGTAGAACGGGATATGATTGTCTGTTTAACAGACCTCCAAGCAACCGCACCGCCTCCAAGTGTAAAAACATAGCCAGTAACGCCTTTACACTCAGCAGTGTCAACTATCCAGCTGGCATCACTATATCCCTCCAGGACTGCAGGGAACCTCCCATAGCACAAGCCCAAGGATATAGTACCCTTTAGGTATCTGAGTACTCTGTCTAATGCATCCCAATGTGTTCTGTCCGGACAACTGGTAAACCTGCTCAATTTAGTTATAGCAAACGAAATATCAAGTCTAGAACAATTTGCCAAAGCCAAATACATTAGACTACCAATTATTTGAGAATATCTTAATTGAGACACAGTCACGCCACTCTTATTCTTGTGGAGAGTCTTTGAAGGATCATAGGGTGTGACTACAGATTTTATGTGGCTATAGTCATATTTCTCTAACACTTTCTCAACATAGTGTGCCTGAGAAATTGATATTCCATCAGTTGAGCGAGTCAACTTCAACCCTAAAATCACATCAGCACAACCCATATCCTTCATATCAAACTTACCACTTAAGAGAGCCTTGGTCTCGTTAATAATTAAAAGGTTAGATCCAAAAAGTAAAATATCATCTACATATAAACATAAAATGATACATTTATCACCTTTTATTTTAGTATAAACGCATTTATCAGAGTCATTAATTTCAAAGCCAAATGATAGCATAGCTCTATCAAATTTTTCGTGCCATTGCTTTGGGGCTTGCTTCAAACCATAAAGAGATTTTACTAACTTGCAGACTTTATTCTCACTTCCAGAATCTACATATACCTCTGGCTGATCCATATATATCTCTTCTTCAAGATCTCCATTTAGAAATGTCGTTTTGACATCCATTTGATGGACCTCAAGATGATATATGGATGCCAGTGCTATCAATACTCGGATTGTAGTAATTCTAGTAACAGGGGAATAAGTGTCAAAATAGTCAATCCCTTCTTTCTGTTTGAATCCCTTAGCAACCAGGCGAGCTTTGAACTTATCTACTGACCCATCAGGTTTTAACTTCCTCTTAAACACCCATTTACATCCAATGGTGGTGCAACCAGGAGGCAAATCTACTAACTCCCAAGTGGCATTAGAGATAATAGAGTCATTTCATTTTTAATATCTTCTTTCCAGTGCTTAGCTTCAGGAGAAGCCATAGCATCTCTATATGTCACAGGGTCACCTTCTATATTATAGGTGATAAAGTCTTGGCCTAAATCCTTAGACACACGTTGCCTCTTGCTCCTTCTCAATTCTGTACACTCACTAGATTCAACTAATCTAGAGTGACTTGAGGAAGGTACACCCACTAAGAATAATGGGACCTCTATGGAGGCAGAGTCATCTCTAGTAGGAGTACTAGAAATAGACTGAGGTGTTCTAGTCTTCATAGGAAATATATCCTCAAAGAATGTAGCATCACGAAGTTCTACAATAGTGTTTGCATCTATTCCAGAAATTTCTGATTTAATAATCAGAAACCTATATGCAGAAATATTCTGAGCATAACCCAAGAAGACACCATCTACAGTCTTTGGACCAAGTTTTTTCCTCTTATGTTTAGGTACTAGTACTTTTGCAAGGCACCCCCACACTTTAAGGTATTTCAAACTTGTCCTTCGACCTTTCCAAAGTTCATATGGGCTTTTATCCCTTGACTTCATTGGTACTCTATTTAACACATGACAAGCAGTGTGTAGAGCCTCCCCCCATAAGAAGTTGGGTAACCCAGAACTGCCTAACATGGAATTAATCATATCTTCAAGGGTTCGGTTTTTGCGTTCTGCTACACCATTAGATTGAGGACTATATGGAGCAGTGACCTCATGAATTATACCTGAATCTTGACAGAATTTTTGAAACAGATTTGAGGTGAACTCTCCACCCTTATCAGACCTTATCCTCTTAATGGTTTGGTTTGATTGATTTTCAGCTTCAGATTTGAAGATCATAAATTTATCTAAAGCTTCATCTTTAGTTTTTAGCAAATAAACATAGCAATAACGAGAGTAATCATCAATGAAGGTAATGAAATACCTTTTATGGTCTCTCGTTATTATACCGTTAAACTCACAGCAGTCAGTATGAATTAATTCTAAAATATTAAAATTTCTATCAACTGATTTGAAGGGTTTACAGGGTTGTTTATATTGCACACAAACTTCACATTTTTTCTTATCATTTATGGCATGCTTAGGTATCATGTCAAGATTCATCATCCTGTTTATAATTTGAAAATTAACATGTCCTAATCTATCATGCCACATATCATAAGACTCAATGTTATAAGAACAACCAATATCACTAGTTTTATTTATAGTCGTATTTTTAGCATTGAGTTTAAATAAACCTTCATTAAGTAACCCTTTCCAATAAAGGTTCCTAAATGTAACAATACAACTTTATTACATTTGAAATTTAGCTCATAACCAGCACGAACTAATTTTGACCCGCTAATCAAATTCCGTCGGACCGCTGGAACATGATGCACCTCATGCAGTGACAGGACCTTCCCTGAGGTAAACCTCAAGTCAACTCGTCCAATCCCTAACACTCTGGCTGCAGAATGATTCCCCATGGTTACGGAAGTGCCATCAATTACCTGATAAGTAAGGAAGGCAGAACGATCAGCACAACAATGCACATTAGCACCTGTATCAACTAACCACTCATTGGGTTGATAAATCAAATTTAGTTCAAGGTTATAGGAAACAAACCCATTGCTGGTGCTGTCACAACATTGACCTGTTCCTTGGTGTTGGGCACATTGCCTTGGTTCTTCTTCTTGTCCTTCCGCTCAGGACAGAATTTGGCAAAATGTCCAACTTGTCCACAAGCCCAGCACGGCCTAGTTCCATGCTTCTTCTGAACCTTTGATTTGGGTTTCATTTTGTTCTTCATTTTTTAGTTTTTGAACTTGTTCTTGTCAGAAGAGACCACCACATTTGCCTTTGGAGCAAATTCCATAGGTATCCCTTTATTATCATCCTTATGTTACTTCCGATGTTCTTCCTCGATATTTAAAGCAATCATTAAATCTTCAAGAGAGATTTTACCTCTCCTGTGTTTAAGTGTCATGCCAAAATCTTCCCAACTCGGAGGCAACTTTTCGATGATAGACAAGACATGAAGTTTCTCGGGTATCGGCATATCTCCCTCAGCAAGACCGTGAATCAAAATTTGAAATTCATGGGTCTGCTCAATGACAGATTTACCCTCAACCATTTTGAAGTTTAAGAACTTCCCCACGGTGTACTTCTCTAAACCAGAGTCCTCGGAATTATATTTTTTATCTAAAGATTTCCATAACTCTTTGGCCGAAGTTGTAGAGCAGTACACATCAAATAGTGCGTCTGAGAGGGCAAACAGGATTCTCCCATGGCAGAGATAATCCCTCTGTTTAAACCTCTCGGTGGAAGCACTACGGGCAGGTTCTTCTTCATTAGGTGAAGGAGGATCCGATTCTATAACGGAGAAAAGCCCCAACGTAGTAAGCCAAAATTTCATCCGTTGTTGCCAACGTTTGAAGTTTTGCCCGGAGAACCTCTCGCGTTTGGCGCTAGCCTCACAGATCCCGACATTCTAATATTTAACATGTCTACTTAGGCACATTCAATTCTCTAAGATTGTTATATAAAATAAGCAGGCACTTAAGTAGACAGTAAATATATAGATGCAGGAATCTAATAAGAAAAGTGCAAGTTTAGGAATAGTTATCCGGTTGAAGCGTCGGCGTGCCGACTGCCCTTAGAGAATTGATTGCCGCCCTACAGTGCAAAGGCTCCTGGCAAAATCGCCCCAAGATCCGACAACCTCGCGACGTTCGTAGGTGCACTCCAAGACGAACGCTGCCTTCGGACACAATCTCTGATCGCACGAGAAGAAGCCTCAGGACTCGCAGAACCAGAATAGAAAGAAGAAGAGAAGAAAATCGAGAAGGAGATGAATCTGAAAGTGCATCATATTCCCCCTTTTATAGATCCGAAGAGGCATACAATTTGCCTCTTTGCGCTGAGGAGTCGCGGCCATGCGTGAGGCGTCGCGCCGTGCGACGTTTGAAGAATTAATTCCTCAGAAAAAGAAAAACAATAAATAAAGGAATAAAACCAAACCAAATTGGTTTAGGAATCAAACCGAAATCTGCAAAACCAAACCGGGTCGCCCGCAAGCGTGAGGCTCACGGGCTGGGGATTTGCACCCCCCTGCGCGCGATAATCGCGTGCGTCGCGCCCGATTTATGGATTTCCGGCCTAGACCCCCTGAAACCACCTGGTTTGGGCTTGGCCCGCACATGCGTATAGGTCCCCTTAAGCTTTCTAAGCCTAGTAGGAATGACTTCATATATAAAGTCTTCTAACTTTCTTAGCTTAGCAATGTCGGACTAAACACATACACCATTTCCTACCAAATCATTTGAAATTCAATAAACACCACCCCTCAATTTACATCACGTCCATGATAATTTTAATAAAAAAATAAAACATCTCATATCATTAGTTAACATAAAAAAATATATTTTTATAAAATCAAACATATAATTATGAAAATAAAATATCAATATAGCACAATGTTTGCCAATAAACATATCAATATTTATGAGAAGAAAATAACATATATTATGATTAAGAAGTAAAAATAGCATTGAAATTGATGGGGTTGAATAGTCAGTGACGGGCACATGGAATGAAAAAGCTACGTGATAAGATGTGACGAGTCTGAGCGACTCCCCTTTCAGAGCTCTCGGGAAGAGGAGTCTCCAGGCCCCCATGTTAAACACGCCCTAGAAGATCAGATCAGAAAGCCCCTTTCGGAATCACCCCGGGAAGTCGGGTCCCGAGACCACCTCGGGGAAGTGGAGCGCCTGCGATCGCTCGGGCCAGAAGATCCCGAGATCACCTTGGGGAAGCAAAGCCCACGCAACATTCAACATCAAGTAACGATCCCTTTTTTCTCGGATCTATGGATAAACATCCCCACTAGCACGGAGTCATCATGACCCTTAAATATCGTAACGGGTCTCACTTAATAGGCGGTGTGGACCGTTTCAAAGACTATCTTATAATCGACGAAGGGAGGGGGACGTGGCATAGATTATGGGACGCGCTAAGGCAGCCGCCGCAGGTATAAAAGGTAGTCCAACCCCGCTGGTAAAAGGGTTTATGCATTCTCTGCTACTCATACTTCTTTCCGCTTAATACTTTTCCTCTCCATCGAGGCACTGACTTGAGCGTCAGAATGGGCTCCGCCGGACAACCTCTAACGCTCGTATTGATCTCGCAGGGCGTAGAGTTCCTCCCCTCTTATCAGTATCCGTATAGGCTGAACCTCGATGACTGACTATCGACGTCGATTCCTTCCGGAACATAAATATAAATCGAAAATGGTCATGAGTCAACTATAAAATATAAGCAACGCAATACAAAATGATTTTAAAAACAACATACATTCGTACTATTTTACTATTTTAAATAACGTACATTTAATTAATATTAACATTCATTCTTACTATTTTAAAAACAATAAAATATAAAATGATTTTATACATATATCCAAAATTTGAATCTTAAAAATGAAGTCATACATTAAATATATAGTAATAAAATTTGAATATTTTTTTATATATTTATTTAGAAACCTATTAATATTTTATAGAATTAATATTATTTGGTTAAATTGTATTACATTTAATTAATATTTTTATGACTTTAAAAAAATATTTAAGATTTCCATGGGATGAATCTATCTATCTATCTATTAATATCTATCTATTAATATCTATAATATACAGTTTTGCATGCAGACGTGACATTCACAGGGAGCTTAGGATTCCCGCTTAAATCGAATATAAATTTTCTAAATAAAAATTTTTTGATTAATAATTCATAAATTTTAGATCTGTCCCTTTTTTTAAATCGAATATAAATTTTGCTAAATAAAAAATTTTTAAATAAGTTATAATGATTACAGTAAAATACATAAAAAATAAATTTAATTTAATTTTAATAAAATATAAGTCTTTAGCTTCTCTTGAGTTTGTAAGAAAAATGATAGTACTACATCTGAAATGACCAAGACGAATTACACACAGAACAATTATAAAAATGGACAAAAAAGGTAAGACAACTCATATCTTTCTCGGCCTTTTGGCTAAGATCAAGTGTAATATCTGTTCCTATCAGTTTAATATCTGATATGTGGGTCATTGGTCCGCTTTGATATTAAATTAATCTTTATATGGGGGATGACCCATCACAGTAGCTTGCTACTAGGGTTTTCATGTGTCGCCTGTGTGTTGCACTATAGCACAGGCCTGACATACTCCTATCAAAGCAAAATATCAAGTGTTAAATAGATGGGTGGGTTTAAGATCCCAGATGTAGATTTAGCATAATTGAAAATAATACCAGGCTTGAACGGATGAGGGGGGAATTGAAAATAATATCAGGCTTGAACGGATGAGGGGGGAGATGATCTGTCGTGGACTGTCTATAGCATAATTCATTAATTATAATAATCTTCTATCAAAACCTCATTAATTACATTAATCTTCCATCCTTATTAAAACGGATGAGGGGGAAGACGATTTGTTGTGGGTTGTCCATAACAAATCTTAAGAGGATCGATCGATAAATTATGTATTCCGTCTTTTATTTTTTCCTCAAGCCACGTGGACTGTCCATAGGAAATCTTAAGAGGATTCATTTATAAAATTAGCAAATCTTAAGAGGATCCATTTATAAAATATATATTTCATCATATATGATGATTTTGTCCTTTTTTTTCATACCTAAAAAAATATCAAAGCTTATTAGTAACTTTATCGTCTTATTCTTTAAATTTTAAAAATTCATAAAATAAAATCATAAATCTTAAAAATACAAATTCAAAAGAAAATATATAATTACAAATTTTAAAAAGAAAAATTCAGATCATAATCCAAAATTAAAATTTTAAAAAATAATTTATCAAATTCAAAAAAGATAATTTCAAATTTTAATTTGAAATTGTATTTTAAAATTTCCAAAATTAAAATTTTAAATATGTTATAATAATTACAGTAAAGTACATAAAAAATAAATTTAATTTAATTTTAATGAAATATAGGCCTTTAGCTTCCCTTGAATTGATGTAAGAAAAATAATAGTCCCACATATGAAGTTACCAAGGCGAATTACACATAGAGCAATTATAAAAATGGACAAAGAACTGTAAAACAACTCATACATTTCTCGGCCTTTTGGCTAAGATCAAGTGTAAAATCTGTTATTATCAGTTTAATATCTGATATGTGGGTCATTGATCCACTTTGATATTAAATTAATTATTATATGGGGGAGTGCCCAACATAGTAGCTTGCTGCTAGGGTATCCATGTGTCGCTTGTGTGTTGTACTATAGCACAGGCCTAACACACCTCTATCAAAGCAAAATATCAAGTGTTAAATATATTAGTGGGTTTAAGATCCCAGATAAAGATTTATCATAATTGAAAATAATACCGGGCTTGAACGGATGAGGGGGAGATGATTTGTCGTGGACTGTTCATAGTGTTGATGCAGTCTGGCCCTGATTGTTGTTTTGGTGTTGACATCGATTTTAGTTTAGGTGGATGATTATTGATTATGATTAAGTTCTGATCGGGGATCAGACATGGTATGGAAAATCCTAGTTTGGAGGACTAGGTGTTGGAAAATCCTAACCTGGAGGGTTAGGTGTTGAAAATCCTAGCTTGAAGGGCTAGGTGTGTGAAAAGTCCTAATTCGGAAGAGGTGGGTGAAAAGTCCTAGCTTGGAGGGTTAGGTGAAAAGTCCTAACTTGGAGGGTTAGGTGCAAATTCCCATCTTGGAGAATTAGATGAAAAAGTCCTGGCTTGGAGGGTCAGGTCCTAACTTGGAGGGCTAAGTTTGGAAAGTCCTAATCCGGAAGAGTTGGGTGAAAAGTCTTAGCTTGGAGGATTAGGTGAAAAATCCTAACTTAGAGGGCTAGGTACAAAATCCCAACTTGGAGGGTTAGGTGAAAAATCCTTAGCTTGGAGGGCTAAGGTGGATGAAACCCTAGCTTGGAGGGCTAGGTTGGAGCCCCTGGATCGGTCTGGTGACCGATCAGGGAGTTGGCACGGTGCTCTTTCGTGGATCGGTCTGGTGACCGATCCAGCGATGACTGATCGGTCTGGTGACCGATCAGGGAGTATGCGTTTCACCCATTGCTTGGCTCCTGATCGGTCTGGTGACCGATCAGGGAGCAAACAGTGAGGTTGAGTTCCCTTGCTGATTTGCTCCTGATCGGTCTGGTGACCGATCAGGATCACTGTGCAGATCGTTCTGGAGAACGATCCAGCGTCGTAGGTTCCTCCCTATAATCGATCAGGACGGAGCCTGATTGGTCTGGTCACGACCTGATCAGTCTGGTGACCGATCAGGAGGTTTCCTGATTGGTCCGGTGATCGATCAGGAGGTCTGGACTGCGAAGCTCAGAAATCGCCCGATAAAGGGGTAGATCGGTCGGGTGATCGATCCACAACCTGGGATCGGTCTGGTGATCGATCTAGGAGAGTCCCAAAGAAATCGCGATTTCTAATCGAGCGTTAGGGACCGATCAGGACGGAGCCTGATCGGTCTGGTGACCAATCAGGAGGCTCTCTGATCGGTCCGGTGACCGATCACTTTAATTCAAAATGCACTGTCAGACGCTCTGATCGCGTCTGAACGTATCCGATTCTCTGCGCTTAACGTCTGATATATGATTTGTTGCTTGATATGCTGCTCTGACACTCTGATTAAGCTGCAGGTGACAGGGGAGGATTCAAACACTCGAGGAGAAGTCAATGGAGGCTTTCCTTGGAGCAGGTTTGTCCGTTTTCCATCTCAGGTTGCAACGGCTGGAGCTGCTGACTGGAGCTTGGCTGAGGGGAGCTCAGGAAGTCCAGGAAGGGCTCAGTGGTAGCTGGCATTGGCAGAGAAGCAGCTGGAGGCTGCAGGAGATGCTGTCACTTGGTGCTGAGTGGAGAAACAAAAGGGTGGAAGAAGGGTTCGTTGAAGGAGAGATTGAGTTCTAGTCTTTACGAACTAAGTTCTTGCTGCGCCCTTGTGTTCTCCACATTTAGCTTGCGCGTTCTGAAGTTTCATCACTTTGAGCAAGCTACTGCAATCTTGAAGCAATCATCCATTACTTGAGCGCTTGAAGGAGAGAACAAGAGGCTTGGAGTCCGACAGCGGGAAGACACGAGGAAGGGTTTCTTGCGTGAGATCGCCGCTGGATGGAGCTCAGGAAAGCTTGCTGTGTTCTTGTCCTTGCTAAGTGTTTGAGTAAGATCCTTCTTGTTGTTTCTTTGTGCTTAAACATATATCTGTGATTGAAACGCTGTGGAGAGGTTTCTCCACCGAGAAGGAGGTTGCTTTCTATCCGGTGATAACCGGGGCTTGATCTGCCGACGATCAAGGGATCACCCACCTTAAGGGCACGCCAAGGAGTAGGGGCAAGTTATCCCCGAACCTTGTAAACCCTCCTTGTTAGCGATCTTGCTAGTTGTGTTTGTTTGCCTTCGTTTTCTGTTTTTGTTTTCTGCACTGCTTTGTTTCCTTTGTTTCTTCTGCTGTGCTACTGATAAGGTTGAGTGCAGAAATTTGATAAGTGACAAAGGTCAGAGTGATTGGCTATATTCACCCCCCCTCTCTAGCCATCCGGGTTCCAACACATAGCATAATTCATTAATTACAATAATCTTCTATCAAAATCAAAACCTCATTAATTACAATAATCTTCTATCATTATTAAAACGGATGAGGGGGAAGACGTTTTGTCGTGGGTTGTCCGTAGCAAATCTTAAGAGGATCGATCAATAAATTATGTATTCCATCTTTTATTTTTTCCTCAAGCCACGTGGGCTGTCCATAGCAAATCTTAAGAGGATCCATTAGAGGGTCCATTGATAAAATATATATTTCATCATATATGGTGATTTTGTCTCAATATGATAGAGAAATTAACAAAGATAATTACAATTATCAAACTATTTAATAAAGAACTTGGACCCTTTAGATCGCATCCACATCCACCACCCTTATAAAACTTATGATCACCATTAATATCTTATATTTTAAAAAATAATACTATATCTTATATTGATATGAATCCATGACGAAATAAAATTACTTTTCATTTTAATTTTTTATTTAATAATAAAAATTGGCATATATATATTATCACTAAACATGTTATTTGAATTGTGTAAGATTCCCGTGCATCGCACGAGTATTATACTAGTTGATGATTAATACATGGGTATTGCCACAAGAGGTCTAGGATTAAAACCTGACAAAGTCAGTATGTCTGCCTTCCCCACACACTAACTACAGCATCCGGACTAGTAGTCCCCGTGATTCATCCGCCACCCTTATAAAACTTATGATCACAATTAATATTTTATATTATAAAAAATAATACTATATCTTATATTGACATGAATCCATGATGAAATAAAATTAATTTTTATTTTAATTTTTCATTTATTAATAAAAATTAGCACATATATATTATCACTAAACATGTTATTTGAATTGTGTAGGATTCCCGTGCATCGCATGAGTATTATACTAGTTAATATCTATAAAACACAGTTTTGCATGCAGACGTGGCATTCACAGGGAGTTTACGATTCCCGTCTAAACTAAATCCAACTTTTAGATTTTTCTAAACCAAATAGGTTTTAGATTTTATTAATTAGTTTTTTTATTTCTCAATATGATAGAGGAAATTAACAAAGATAATTACAAATTATCAAACTATTTAATAAAGAATCTAGACCCTTTACTAATTAACTCTCAATTGATTTGTTAAATCCCAAAATTAAATTATTTTAATGTCCTTTTTTCTTTTCTTACCGAAAAAAATTTCAAAGCTTATTAGTAACTATATATTCCTATTCTTCAAATTTTAAAAATTCATAAAATAAAATCATAAATCTTAAAAATACAAATTCAAAGAAAATATATAATTACAAATCCTAAAAAGAAAATTCAGATCTTAATCCAAAATTAAAATTTTAAAAAATAATTTATTAAATTAAAAAAAGATAATTTCAAATTTTATTTTTGAAATTGTATTTTAAAATTTTCAAAATTAAAATTTTAAATAAGTTATAATGATTACAGTAAAGTATATAAAAAATAAATTTTATTTAATTTTAATGAAATATAGGCATTTAGCTTCCCTTGAGTTGATGTAAGAAAAATGATAGTCTCACATTTGAAGTTACCAAGGCGAATTACACACAGACCAATTATAAAAATGGACAAAAAATGGTAAAGCAACTGATACCTTTCTCGGCCTTTTGGCTAAGATCAAGTGTAGTATCTGTTCTTATCAGTTTAATATCTGATATGTGGGTCAATGGTTCACTTTGATATTAAATTAATTTTTATACGGGGATGACCCATCACAGTAACTTGCTGCTAGGGTTTTCATGTGTCGCCTGTGTGTTGTACTATAGCACAGGCCTGGCACACCCATATCAAAGCAAAATATCAAGCATTAAATAGATGGGTGGATTTAAGATCCCAGATGTAGATTTAGCATAATTGAAAATAATACCAGGCTTGAACGGATGAGGGGGAGATGATCTGTCGTGACTGTCCATAGCATAATTCATTAATTACAATAATCTTCTATCAAAACCTCATTAATTACAATAATCTTCTATCATTATTAAAACGGATGAGGGGGAAGACGATCTGTTATGGGTTGTTCATAGCAAATCTTAAGAGGATCGATCAATAAATTATGTATTCCATCTTTTATTTTTTCCGGCTATCCATAGCAAATCTTAATAGGATCCATTAGAATCGCATCCACATCCACCACTCTTATAAAACTTATGATCATCATTAATATCTTATATTATAAAAAAATACTATATCTTATATTGACATGAATCCATGATAAAATAAAATTACTTTTCATTTTAATTTTTCATTTAATAATAAAAATTAACATATATATATTATCACTAAATATGTTATTTAAATTGTATAAGATTCTCGTGTATCGCGCACGGGTTTTATACTAGTTAATTATTAATATCGAGAAAATTAGTTCTAAAATTTCAGATATATACACCCCGCTCCTTAAATAATTACTCTTGTAAATAATTTAGTATCGTTCTTCGTCTTAAAAATCTTAATAAAAAATTTTATTCTCAAAATATAATTACGGAGAGATTTTATTTTCAACTTATATAATACACTATATTATCAGAATAAAAATATTAACCTGAAACATAACCCAGTTGGATTTAACATGGCATGTTTATAGAATTGAGCAACGACAAGGCTCGCGCGACAGATCATTCCCAGACGAAGCAGACAGATCATTCCCTTCCGGCTACAACAACAATCAATCAGATACTCCATAATTATCCGATTGCTAAACCTATAAATAAGATTCAATTCCATTCCATTCCTCATTCCCAATCAAACGATGAAGCCAAGTTTCAACTGTCTCTTTTTCTTCTTCTTCTTCCTCTTTTTCTTACCCTGCGAAGCTTCTGGCACAGTGAGGCAAGGGGATGCGCTGGACAAGTTATACTTTAACAACAGAGCAGGGAGGTCTTCTTCTTCTTCGTCTTCATCATCATCATGGGCAAGCAGTCTCCTTTCGGTATCCGACGTGGAGTCGAAGCTCCACCACGATAGTGGGCTGAAGGAGGGCGACAAGGTCGTTCAGCTGCCCGGTCAGCCGGACGGCGTGCGTTTCGATCAGTACGCGGGGTATGTCACCGTCAATAGAGCCAACGGCCGAGCTCTGTTTTACTACTTCGCCGAAGCTGCCGAGAATAGCGGGTCGAAACCTCTTGTGCTCTGGCTCAATGGAGGTATGGAATTAGTAGAAAATGAATCGATCGATCGATCGATCGATGAGTTGCTTTTTTTCGATAGAGAGGTGATTGCTGTGGCGTGGGTGGGTGCAGGGCCAGGGTGTTCGTCGTTGGGGTTCGGCGCCATGGAGGAGCTCGGCCCGTTTCGGGTCATGAGCGACGGCAAGACTCTGTACAGGAACCCCTACGCTTGGAACGAAGGTAGGAATCATCATCGTCATCATCAATGATAAAGTTTGGCATTACCTCGAACTGACTGGCACCATGCCATGCAGTGGCGAATGTCTTGTTCCTAGAGAGCCCCGCCGGCGTCGGCTTCTCCTACTCTAACACCACGTCGGACTACGCAAAGAACGGCGACCGTAGGACGGCGAGAGACGCGCTGGTTTTCCTCGTGAACTGGTTCGAGCGGTTCCCGGAGTATAAGGGGAGGGAATTCTTCATCGCCGGTGAGAGCTACGCGGGGCACTACGTCCCCCAGCTAGTCCATGCCATACTCCATCACAAAGTTCACCTCATCAACCTCAAAGGCATCGCGGTAAGACATGGATCCCGAGATCAATCAGTCCAACCGATCCACCCCCAGTATTCATTTTGATCGCTAGCTAGTTAATTAAATCAAGAAGTATCGATTCCCTTCGATTCTTCATGGAAATTAAGTTCCCATTTAATTTGATTGCAAGTTGATTTAATTTGGGAAGGATGGATCTCATTTTTCTTTCGAATGACCTAGCTAGATCGGGAACGCGGTGATCGACGAGGAGTCGGATAACAAGGGGCAGGTCGACTACTACTGGACGCACGCGTTCTTAGCCGACGAGACCATCGTCGCGATCCACAAGTTCTGCAATTTATCGCCGAGTGCGCAATGGCAACCTCCGGAGTGCAACCGGGCCGTCGCCGAGGCGAGCCGCGTCTTCAAGGAAGTGAACGTCTACAACATGTACGCGCCACGGTGCTTCTCGTCGGGCGTGACGCCGACTCCAAAATTGCCCTCGGTTTGTCTCTTGCAATCATCTGTATATTTTCCCTCATTTTCCTTCCTGCTACTTTCAGACTCAATTTAGATATATCGATCGATGAATGTTTGATCACTGTGAGGAGCAAGTTACTTAAAATAGCAAGGAAAAAATTATATTGGATTTAGGGGCCGGCCGGGGTAATCAGACTTTAACTGCAGCTAACTTCTATCTTGTTGAATATCGTATCCTTTTGAGAAATAGAATAACATCTAACTTGATCAGTTCGAAAGCCAGGGAGGCCTACGAGGGCCACACTATCTATCGATCGAGCATGATCGAGATTGAGTCTCGCTTGATCATGTGATATGCGAAGAGATCTGCAGTTAATGGTCTTGTTCCCCTTTCAAGTGAAACCCCTCCACCAAATTCATCTGAATGTTAATTACTAACATTACATAGTTTTTACTCAAATCATTTTATGGTACGAACTGATTCAAAATTTTCACTCAATCATATCAATTGTGCAAGAATAATAGAGGTATGGTTTATAGCCATGTTAATCCTAAATCCCATAGGAGTAATAGATTCAATCTAGTTCTGTTTTTCAAAATAGGTCAATTTTTCCGAATCCCTTCCTACCTACCAATTGCTATCTCTATATACTGAAATGTTGTATTCAAATTCTAACACAGATTGAGAATTTTGATCCCTGTACTTCTAATTACGTGGAGGCATACCTTAACAATCCTGAGGTGCAGAAAGCCTTACATGCCAATGTGACAAAGCTCAACTATACCTGGTCCGGTTGTAGGTACATATGTGCATATCTCATATTGGCAACCATTTGATAATTTTATTTTTCTTTTAAACAAAATAATGAAAATTCAGCTCATTTATCTATATTTGTGTCTCGATGCAGCAAAGTGATACAGGGTTGGTCAGATCAGCCTTCCACAATGTTGCCAATTATTCACGAATTGCTATCTAATGGGATTAGGGTTTTGATGTACAGGTAAAAATAAAATAAAATTATAGCATCATCATTAGATTTGTATAACTAACCCAGGAGATGGGTTAAAGTAAAAGACAAAATTTAGGTGAAAACCCTTTCACCGCGATCGATGTATTCATCATATGACAACAATTTTGCATAAGCAAATAAGGATTTACATTATATTATATGGCGTATCAGTTTTAGGTGCATCCATTTTATGACCCTTATATATATACATTGTGTAACTACAATTAATAGCAATTATAAGATAAAACATATTTAAGATTTCTGCATAACATATGCCATACGATAAAGATATTTTTCATCAGATCGAGAGTGAGGCTTTGCCTTGGTTAATTTTCATATGCATGCATGTAATTGTGCAGTGGTGACTTCGATGGAAGAATTCCTGTTACTTCCACAAGATACTCTCTCAACAAGCTAAAGTTTAAAGTGAAGGTTCCGTGGAGAGCTTGGATGCTTAATAGTGAGGTAGATAATTATGTTGTTTTAATTATCCTCTAATCCACCTTCACTGATAGATAAAAGAATTGAAAATATTTACAGCCAAATGTGTCAAAATTCTCTTCATTGTTAGAACAATATTAATTATTATGATTTTTATTGTGAATATGCAGGTCGGGGGATTCACTGTGGTATATGATCACAATTTAACATTTGCCACTGTTCGAGGAGCAGGGCATGAGGTTCCAAGCTATCAGCCAGCTCGAGCTCTAGAGATGATTAAGAATTTTCTTCAAGGACTACGTCTCCCTGTTGTTTAAAAAATCGAACAAATCGATTTGTTGGTATTGTTGTTGTTGTTTATTGTGTGTTCAATCATTTAAAAGTTATATAATCTACATTTTTTAGATATTCTCTCTTGTTCAAGTTAATCATGGTCGAGGAAATTTCTTATTAAGTGATTTAATTTATATTAATTTATCATTAATAACAAATGATTATGTCAATACTCAATAATATATTATAACTAAGGCATTGTGACATATTAGTTATAATTTGAATATTCTATAGGCCAGGTTGGTAATTTTGAGTTAATTAATTGATTTCAATTCCAATTCCGATCTAATTCACCTCGATCGTATCTTTCATTTCTTCTGGCTTCCACTTCTAAGTGTGATTCCGGGGATATGATGGAGAAGACCGCCTTCATTCGCAAAGGAATCAAGCGTGTCTACTGGAGGCCGAGCTCCTCTTCTCGTGCCATGACTCATCCCCATCGTCCAACCGGGATATAATCGAGATATAATAAAGCATGTATTTATATAAATATAAGAAACTAACAACTTATCTAACTACTTTCTTCAAGATAGGATCAACTAGGTTGAGCATGTGATATGTTTTTGTTATCAACTCAATACATTATTCTTGAAAAAAGGTTAGTTTCAAAGAAAAAAATTCAAGTTTAAAATCATTAGGTTCAAGAAATCTAGATACGAATTAAAGAATCTTATTAGAAATTAAAACTATATCACGATAGTATTTGTTCACCAATAAATACTTAAACAGAGGACATTAGCAATGCAAAACACATGCAAAATCACTTTTCCAAATATGTCATATACTGTTGCCTTCGTATGCCAGCACGACGATACAGCGAGGTTGGTGAAGGTTGGGCGACGTGGCGGCGGACGACGAGGAGGACACTGTTCCTCTCTCCATGCGCTTCGTGAAGACAACGCCAGCCATCGTGGCGCCGACGGGTGAGGTCGAGGTCCACACAGAAGTGGCCGACACCTCCAGCAGCCTTAAGGGAATGGAGGTGAAACATGCCAAGCCTATTCTCATGAGTGCCCGTCTGCGCCGGAAGGTAATTGTGGTGGAGAAGGCGGCTGCTATTGCCCCCCACCCCTTGGTGTTAAAGGAGGCCTCGGCGGAGGGTCATACACCGGAAGAAATTTCTAACACAGAAGAGGAAATCCTAGGGCCCTCCAAAGTGTTTGTCGAGGCTCCCTGCGTCCTCCGTCGCACCGAGAGCTCATCCCCTCAGGGGGGTTGCAAAACCACGCAAAGGAAGAGCGCCAGTGCGTCTGCTGGGTCACTCACCAGCCTGCACGAGTCCCTTCTCCAGGTACAGCTTCCGTGCTTTACTCTTGTTATTGTTTCCTTTTACTGACTCCTGTTATTTGCTGTGGCAGGCTGCGTCCGACTGTCTTTCCCTGGGTAGTTGCTTATCCTCTGAGCAGGAGACTGATGTCTTGCGCCAACAGATAGCAGAATTAGAGGTAGAGATCTACCGCGCTCGCGAGGAAGGGCTTATGCAGGTGGAGATCAGCAGGGGTCTGCGGTTCAAGGTGGAACACTATCTGAACTCCCTGCTGACCTCAGAGTCCTCTTTGCACAACTCTCGACACCGGTAGTACCTCCTCTCAGAGCTAACGAAGACCCTCACTAATGAGGTGAACCACCTAGCTCTCAAGAATGGGTGTTGCGTGGAACGAGAAGCGAAGCTGCCGGAAGACCTCCCCACCTGCGAGAAGACTCAGAGCAGGCCAAGTGGCAACTCCTGGCAACCTCAGAGCAGCTCGAGAAGGCGCAAGCTGCTCAAGAATAGTTAGACTTGGAGGCAGCCGAGCTGAGGACTGCACGGGACCAGGCTGTGGAAGATCTGCAAGCAAATAAGGCCTATGAAGAGTCCCGGAAGGTGAAGGCGGTGTTCAAGGCCCAATTTCTCCAATCCGACGAGTTCGGGGACCTCCTAGCCAGCCAAGTGCTGAAGCGGTTGAAGCAAGGCATCAATGGAGCAGTCCAGCAGATCCGGCGGGCGGGAGTACTGAAGCCAGACGCCAACCTCAGCTCCCTCAGCGTCAGCCAGGCCTTGGATGAGCTACTGCCTGAGGAGAAGGAGGTGTAGCTAGCTGCCTCTTCTTTTGTATTTGCCTTTTATATATTTTTTCTTTTTTGTTTCCCAAATGTACTTCAAATGTAATCATCCATTTTGAATGAAACAGTTTCGCATTATTGTCTTGTATACTCCGAGTATGTCTTTTTCTGGAATACACATGTCTTCCGCTTCATTTTCTTTTATTCTTTTGTACCTTATAAAAATGTACCCCTGAATTGAATGAAGCATGTTTGTCTTCCATGTCTTTTTCTTTCAGTGTAATTTCAACTTGTGTTTGTCTTGTATGCTTGATTGAATACACTCTGAGTGCAACCTTCACCCATAAAGGAAATATATTCATCTGCTGTTTGTCGGCAATTGTATATTTGGGGTCTTATGCAACTCCTGATGACATGGTTCCAAGTTATTCTCGACAGCATTTCCTCAGCTCAGCATCTCAGGCATCCTCGGCACCATAAGCCGGTAAAAACTTAGGCGACCCATAGTCGGTCATCCTCGGTACCCCGACCATGTTTACTCATCTCAGGCATCCGCAGCACCACGAGATGGTAAGGCTTTATGCTCCTTCTGGTCGGGCATCCGCAGTGCCACAATCAGGCCTACTCATCCCGGGCATCAGCAGCACCACGAGATGGTAGGGTTTTTAACTCCTCCTAATCGAGCATCCGCAGCACTACGACCAGGCCTACTCATCCCGGGCATCCGCAACACCACAAGATGGTAGGGCTTGTGCTCATCCTGGTTGGGCATCCGCAGCACCACGACCAGGCCTACTCAATTGCGACATCCACAACACCATGAGATGGTAGGATCTTATGCTCCTCCTGGTCGGGCATCCGCAGCACCACGACCAGGCATACACATTTCGGGCATCCACAACACCACGAAATGGTAGGGCTTTATGCTCCTCCTGGTCGAGAATCCACAACACCATGACCCGGCCTACATATCTCGGGCATCCGCAGCACCACCAGATGGTAGGAGTGTATGCTCCTCCTGGTCAGGCATCTGCAACACTACGACTAGGCCTACATATCTCGGGCATCCACAGCACCACGAGATGGTAGGGCTTTATGCTCCTCCTGGTCGGGCATCCGCAACACAACGACCAGGCCTACACATCTCGGGCATCCGCAACACCACAAGATAGGATCTTATGCTCCTCCTGATCGAGCATCCGTATCACCATGACCAGGCTTACACATCTTGGGCATTCGCAGCACCACGCGATGGTAGGGATTTATGCTCCTCCTAGTCGAGCATCCGCAGTACCACGACCAGGCCTACACATCCCGGGCATCCGCAACACCACGAGATGGTAAGGCTTTAAGCTCTTCCTGGTCGGGCATCCGCAGCACCACGACCAGGCTTACATATCCCAGGCATCCGCAACACCACGAGATGGTAGGGCTTTATGTTTCTCCTGGTCAGGCATCCACAGCACTACGACCAGGCCTAAATATCTCGGGCATCCGTAGCACCATGAGATGGTAGGAGTGTATGCTCCTCCTGGTCAGGCACCTGCAGCACCATGACCAACCCTACACATCTCGGGCATCCGCAGCACCACGAGATTGTAGGTCTTTTGTTCCTCCTAATCGGGCCTCCGCAGCACCACGACTAGGCTTACACATCTCGGGCATCTGCAGCATGATAGATACCATTTTGTTGATTATTTTAATTGCTAAAATCCATGTTTGACCTATGTTTTTATTGCTTAATTGTGAAATTGCCCTAGGTTTTAGAACTTCCTCTTATTTTGGACTTAATTGCAAATTTGCATAAAATTGGATTATTTGGCCACTAAATTTTTGATCTATTTTTGTAGGCATGAAAGGTTCATGGACCTAGGGCATACTGGGTCAAACTTGAGTCGGAAGTGGAACCGGATCGAATTATCAAGCTTACAATTAATCCGGGCCGTCCGATTCAAAAGCGGCTAGATCTGAGCCATCCGGGACTATCTGAAGCAATCCGAGCTAGAGTTAGGGTTGATCAAGAACTCTAATCAA